>ML058473.1:2719123-3319123 GCA_003013855.2 Liriodendron chinense | reverse complement strand
TCTATTTAAGCCTAAATGCATGCACTGTCATAAGAAATCATTCCCACCATCCCATCTATCCCATTTATCCATCATCCATTCAACTTTCCAACCTTCCATCGATATTTCAGAATATCAGCAACACATGATATTTTGCCGAGAAATCTTAACTGGAAAGAAAATAAAAGATTGTGGTCTCTATATCGCCCATGTTGCAATAACAATAATATCGCAATATTATCAATATTATCGTCAACAATTTTAACACTACATACAACCATGTGCCCATGAAAAAAAATTTCAAAAGGGAAATTTTTTTAATAAACAAAATTTTGGCGATATCAATACATTGGCAATATTATTGAAACATCATTGATACATTGGCAATACAAGTGACACCTGGAATTTACACAGTCGAAAATATTGGTGATACATTGGCAATAACAATATATTGGCGATACAAGCGACACTTGGAATTTACACAATAAAAAATATTGGCGATATCGATACATTGGCGATGCTTAGCAATACATCGCCAATAGCTAGAATTTTTTATACTACCAATGTTACCATAATCGCTACTGATGTTATCGGTATCACCAAGTTAGAGATACGGATAATATCGGGGATAGTCCAAACAATGCCTACAGCTGGCTGTAGGTTAGCTTACAATCCATTTTTCAACCATTTTGACAGTTTTTCAAGGGCAAAATTGGAAAGAGATTCTGAAGGAATAAGTAGAGTATAATCTCGAACAGTAGAGATTGGACTCATCTTGTTCCAAGGTATAGTTAAAGCAAAGCTGGAGGTCAATATGGCGTCTAGAGTTGCTTGCATCTCAGCACCTAGAGGTGGACAACGATCCGATCTGAGTCGAACATGGACCAGATCGGATTGTTCGGCTGCTTGAGTGGGTGTATTGTTCGAACAAACATTCGAACAGGATGGCTCTGTTCGAACTCAATTTGGTCTAGCCCAATCATGTTCGAACATGTTCGAACATATGAATTTCGAACAATTTTTACGATTTCGAACAAGTTCGAACAATTTCGCTTTTTTTGCTTGAAAATATTTTTTCTACTACTGAATAGTAAATACCGATTTTTTCGTTCTGTGTGTCCCACCATGATGTATTTGTTTTATCCACTCCGTCCTTCCATTTGTACAGCTTATTTTAAGGCATTAAATAAGAAACGAGGCAGATACAAAACTCAAATGGACCACACCACAGGAAACAGTGAGGAGAATGATGCCCACCATTGAAACCTTCCTGGGCTCATAGTCACTTTTATTTGTCATTTACCCTCTCTCTCTCTCTCTCTCTCTCTCTCTCTCTCTCTCTTTATATATATATATATATATATATATATATATATATATATATATATATATATATATATATATATATAATCGAGTCGAACGAACAAGTGAGTCGAGTTCGAGTTCGAGTCGAGTCGAACAGGACTGTGTTTGAAATTGAATTGAATTTTTTTTCGAACACACCATGTGTGTTCGAACAAAGTTCGAACAATAAGACTTTCTGTTCGAACAGGGTTTTACCGAGTCGATCCGAGTCGATCCAAACGGTTAAACTCAGTTTGTGTCCAGCTCTATCAGCACCTCACATGGCTCCTAAAGTAGCGAGTGATATTGTTGAACTGGTGGTTGGAAATCTAGTTCCTATCAATGATTCTTCTGGTGGTGAAGAGCCATGGACCAAAATCGGGAGGAAGGGCATGGCTGGCACAAGCACGAATCAACGGCAGAGTGTCTGGAACACATTATTTGTTTCCAATCTGCCTCAAAATCCATCCAAATAGAGTTTGGAAGATGTCTTCAAGATCATCTGTTTGGCGGGGGAGACGGTCTTACTTTGAGACAACCTTTGGGAAGTGTCATGGTTATGCATTTGTCCAAATGGCTTCAGAAGAGGATGCAATCAGAGCCATTGAGGAAGTCAATGATGCTGAGTGGGGAGGTAATAGGCTTCAGGCTCAGCAAGCATGAGCACGCTACAAAGGCACTCTTCAAGCTCAAGAGTATCAATGCTACTTCATGTAGGGTTTCCTTGTCCTCCATAATAACACAACCCCAAAGTAGAGCAACAAATCGTTTTTCCCATAGGAGTTTTTGAGTTTGCAACCCTGTTGGCTAGGATTTCTCACTAGAATTTGGATTCAAAATCCTTTTCCAATGCAGTAATCTCAGGTGCTGCTAAACAGGAGACTGTGAATTGTTTAGGCAGGTGGTGCAATGGCTAGTAGAATTGAAACGAGTATCGTCGAGAAGGGCAAAAGGCGGTTGGTATCTAGTATGGTTGGTTTGCTCATGCACAATGACATCTCAATGCAATGTGGAGAGCTCGATTGGCAAAATGTGGGGATGAAGAAACCCTAAAGCTAGAAGATTGAGTAATTGTAAGGTTTGGATCCAACTTGCAAGCACCATAGAGGTGGATCTAATGGCTGGAGGAGGAAGGCTTATTGTAGTGAATCATCCTTTAAGCTATGTCCACAGGTGACTGGAGATGGAGGAATGGGACGAGGATCAATCAAGGTGGTTTTAATTATTACAATATCCTCCCCGTCGCTTGGACAACAGAAGCAATTGTAGCTCTCGTTGGGTGTTTTGGGAGGGTCGAGGAGTTCAAGGAATCGTTGGAGGAGTTGGAATTCGTAGACTGAAGGTTTCAAATATCTGGCCATGGGAAGCAGAAAGAAGATGAAGCTTTAGATCGACAATAGATGCTTCTTCGTTGAAGCAATTCTAGAAGAAGGGCTTAATCACGCATTGATCTCCTTTGCGGCTAATTCAAGTGTTGAGATTCCTGAAGATGGAGTGGAAGATGAAGGGGGGTTGCAAGTAAAAGTTCCTAAGTGAAGTCCCAATGTCTCGGGGAAACTAACAATCATAATTCCATCATCTTCCTTAGGTTCCATGGAATTCTCCAGCAAGGTTGTTCTCATTGGAGGAAGATGGATCATGGAAAACTGTCATCTGCAATAAACCAGAAAGTGGTGCTACTCCCTAGTGCACCCTTGTCAGATTCTACAGAAAATTGTAGTCCCCCAATGATGTCGAAACCCGTCAAATTTCAATTTTAAATGCATGATAGCAGATCAAAGCAAGAAATTCCTCAAAGTTTTCAATTTAAGCACAAAGTAAACAGAGAAGTCACTTCATGGGGTTGATAATGAAGTATTTTTCCACTCTAGCCCATTCAATCTAAGTTCTGGATTCTCAATTGTCTTTCTAATGCAAATCCCGAAAGGGGAAGCAAATAGATCAAAGAAAAGAAGAAAAGTCTTGAACTAGAGATCCCCCCCCCCCCCCCCCCCCCCAAAACTACCGTAGAGAAAATATGAGAATTACTCAAAGAAAATATCAATCAACTTATCTTATTCCATAGGCCATACTCCTTATTTATAATCAATATTTACAATCTGCCATAAAAGCTACAAAATCTAAAGATAGAATTCCTAGCTAGCCAATATTTGAGAAAATAGGAAACTACCTAAATAAGAAAGCATTGTAATTAAGAAAGCACCTAAATAAGGAAATACTTGAATAAAAAAAAATCTAAAATTACTCCTTGCCTAATATAAAGACATGAAAGAAAAAGGAAATTTCCTAATCTAGAGATTTGAAAGAAAAGGAAACTAGTGATGGGCTAAAAAAGGAAAGTGGTCCTTTTCTAGTACACATGTGCGGAGCATGCACGTGTGGGATGTGGGGCACTTGCATCACTTCCCCTCATCCTGATGCAACTTTATTAGAGTCCGGCCGAAGAAAAGAAAAATTACACAAACAGAAAGAAAAGAAAGAAAAACAACAACACAGAACAACAACACAAAAAAGTAAAAAAAATACAAAACCTAAAAGCTCCAACTCAGAACATCTTAGGTCAACCACTCAAATAACAACAAGAACACCCAATTCATCACCCCATCCGAAGACCTACTCAAGTTTTGAAAGACATGACTGTTTCTTTCTCGCCAAATCGACCATAACATGGCTAAAGGGGCAAGCGTCCATCTACAAATACTAAAGCAACCCAAGCCGCCGTGCCAAGATCGAAATAGAGCATCTATTGAAATAGGCATAACCCAAGAAATGCTTAAAGATTGAAAGATGCTAGGCCACACCACCCTGGAGAAGGAATAGTGAATGAAGAGGTAATCCACAGACTCCTCCGTACTGAGGCAAAGCAAACAAGCATTAAGAAGCACCATGCATCTTTTTTGAAGGTTATCGATTGCCAAGACCCTTTTTCTCCTAGCGAGCCAAGCGAACGCAACAATTTTTGGAGGAGCCCCATAAGACTAGACAAAAGTTGTGCAGTGGCAATCACCCCAAAACTCAGGTTGAGGTAATTTCAACTAAAGAGAACGGATCGAGAACCTCCTAGATTTCCCAAACCGCTACACTAGGGAATCCTTCACTCCTGGCAAGATAAAAAAAAAAACCCTATAAACAAGACAAAAATGCGGAGAAAGTCATCAAATTCAGATTCATGAAGATCCATACAACAAGGGGTGCCCAAACACCCGCGCCATCCAATGAAGAGACACAATTGGCGATAGAAATATTTGCCACTAGGCAAAGGGTAGCCAATTCTGGGAAGGACGATCGAGCGAGGAATCCCCGCGCCAAATATCCTCACAAAACCTGACCTCTCCGCTACAACAAAACTGAACCTTTCTATCACCCTAGGGGCCAACCGAGTAATAGATTTCCAAAGAAAGGAAGCTCAGTAAAAAGAGGAATCTTTAATCCACCAGCCCATGGAGGTAGAGTTGTACTTGGCAATAACGATTTTTTTCCGCAGACTGGACTCTTCAACACCTAACTGCCAAACCCACTTACCCAAAAGATCAGAGTTAACAAGATCAAGCCGCCTAATCCCAGCTCCCCCTTCATCGTAAGGGCGACAAACCTCTTTCCAATTCAGGAGATGAAATTGGCAATTGGAGGCACCTCCTTGCCAACGAAAATCCCATCTAAGCTTATCAATATGCTCGAGAACCACCTTAGGGCACCTAAATAAGGACATAAAGTAAAGAAGAAATCCATGCCAGGGATTAAAGTGGGGCTATGCTGATAGTAGTCATTGCTCAGCTTCAAGTGTTCAGTGATGTGCAGGAGGTTGGTGATCAGTTCCGCTTCTGGCTGTTTGGGTCGGGTCAATTCTTTGAATCTGTGGTGATGGAGGAAAGGATGGTCTGAGGCTGTAGAATCCTCATTCAGGTTAGGAAAGCTGTAGGGGCTTCTTCCAGGGAGAAAGAGGACATCCATGCAATTATGCAGTCCTTGGAAGAGAGTCACAAAAATCAGCTGTGCTCAAGGCAGGTTCCTAGTAAAAGGGAATAAAAAAGGTATGCATGGCTTGCTATTCCTATCTTGTTCAATTAACTATGTCAACGGGGGAGAGGGACATCAGGACTTTGATGACAACAGAAATAGGAAGCTTGAGAGCATCAGGGGCAGTGCCTTAGCATCTCCTATAAATGAACACGATTTTAAGGCTTGGCCACCCAGAGAAGAGGGCTCAGTTTAAGGAGCTTTGCCCATCTCAGAAGGTTTACCTAGTTGCCTTCCAGGAGGCTAACATTCAGAAACAGGACATGAATTTGTTTAAATCCATCTGGGGTGAAAGATCTTCAGATTGGGCTGTGTTGGAACTTACAATGAAAGGGAGGTACTGATGGAATTGCAGTTAGATGGACCACAAAATTTCTCCAGAAATTGAACCTTCTATTAGGTCAGTACTTTATTTCAGCACTATTTCCGGATCCAGCAGATAGATGTAAGTGGGTTTTTACTGCAGCTCACGGCCCCTGCAACAAATTGAGAAGGATCTACATTTTGGGAAGAACTTAATTCTTTAAGATCGAGCAACCTCAAAACGGTTTCATTAAAACATCAATAAAGTTGTCCAGTTTCAGAGAAGCTCATCCTCTTTAGAGTCAATGCATATTTCATTTCATACTGAAATATTGAATCATAATCCTTCACTATTTAACCACTGAAATTTGCTTAAGGTGCAACATACCTGGGTTATCAATCCATGGAATCTTCCATTTACCCTTATAGTTTGGATTCTTGATCCTCTGTGATGCCATGTAATATATAAAAAATGAGAAACAAATTATTGAACTACAGCACATTCTCAAGTTCCAATTACTGAAATTAGTTGGAAGCTCAGGAAATCAAACCTTGGGCTTCCATGGTCCCTTGTACTTTGGGTTTGGTATCTTTGGCGGTTTCCATATTCCGTCTTCATCTTCATCCCATGAGTCAGGCTGATTAAGATAAGTCATGAGGCTTTATTTTGTCATATCATTAGAGTATACGGACTTTTCTATAGAACATACCATTTTGATAGCAAGACCAGTGATTCTAAAAGTGTTACATTGTGTGTGTGCTCTTCATTTTGTGTGTGTGTGTGTGTGTGCGCACGTGCGCTTCATTTTGTCTCTGTGTTTGTGTTTATTTATTTATGTGTGTGTCAGAGAGAGAGAGAGAGAGAGAGAGAGAGAGAGAGGAAATCAATCTATCTATTGTATCTCTGGTTCGACCAGAGAAATGTACAGATTGAAAAATAAAAAGATGAAACCAGTTCGGGCTTCTTAGAGAGTGGCTTTATAAGACAATCACAAATTTATCTGTAATTGTCAATAGTCCGAAATCTTTAAGTCAGAACTAAGCAGGGGTCTATTATGCTTATGATCAACTACTGGAACATCGTATTCATTCGCCTGCTCAAGGTTATTGACCAAATTTTTAGAAAAAGATTTTGGTAGCAATAACAGACCTCTTTAGCCTTTGGATCAGGAATTTCAGCTGGAATTGAGTCATATCCCTGCAGTGACGGAAAAAGTTGTAAGATAAATTTCAAAAGTATTTAGTTGGAATGAAACCCAAACAGTAAGTGCGGTTGAATACCTCTGGCTTGACATCATTAGGGTCATCAATATACTCCCTATCATCCCAGTTTTTGGGCTGTCAACAGAAAAGGGTACATGCATTGGAAAACAAGCTACAATAAAAAGCACCGAACTCGAGAAAATCCATAAATCATAAAAAATTAAAAGAAAAAGGTAGAATTTCGGCAGGATGTTAGATCCAAGCAAAACCTTTTTCGCATTGACGTCCTTGATTTTACGAGGAGGAAGAATATCCCAATCAGTGTACATGCTTCCTGATTCTCTCTCTCGATTATCAACCAAAACACTATAACTAGCATCAGGCCTAAGAATAAATGTGTATACATGTGTTAACTTGTCTGTTTCGCATTGCAAATCCTTCTTGATAGGATAGTTCTGCCCCTGGTAGGAAAGTATGACATGGAGCTTCTTTGTCTGTGTGCCGCATATATCCGGACCAAACATTAAACTGCATAAAGGAAATTACAGATCATGAGAGGCAGAACATATCAGAACTAAATGTAAGGAAACCAATCAAGGAGATACTCCATTTCCTTTTATAAGTGTTGGGATATGGGTTGAAGACATGGCTCATCTATAAGGAAAAGAACCTTAGGGTGTGTTTGGGAGTTACTGCTTTTAGCAATGAATAGTAAGTGCACCACAGAATTGGCGTTTAGAGGAGAACAGATTGCAGCTGTTCTCTCTCTGGAGATTCAAATAAAAAGAAGAAGAAGAAGCAGAAAGATGGAATCTTGCCTAACACAGTTTTCCATTTTCCGCACTGCTCCAAGTGCACAACAGAATAATTCTACCAAGAAACTAAAATAATGTCAATGTGGAGGTACATTCAAACAGGTTAGAGCACTAATTTACCATCCAGCCAGTGGAAAATTTCCATCCTATCATGTGTGTACACATAGAACTCATCCAAAAGCTTGCCCCACCACGAGGATCCCCTAACGTGCAAATCAGCCCTATACCAAGCTAGTGGATGGGTTGGATCTTGCATGTCCCTTTTGTAGACTTGCATGGAGAGAGGTTTTGAGAGAGAGAGAAGAAGAGTGATTAGGTCTACCAACCCTAATCTTCCAAGTTTTATTTAAATAGGGCTTATTTGCCTTTTTACAACTAACTGCCTAAGAGAAGGAAACATTACATAAAACCCCCAATAGATTTCGTACACAAAGGCCCCTATGTTTCAACACTCCCCCTCAAGTTGGTGCATGAATATCTATCATGCCCAACTTGCCAGAAATCTCACGAAGAGTAGTGGAATTTAGAGCCTTTGTAAATATATCTGCCAACTGATCTGAAGAGCGAACGAAGGGTGTGGAAAGTTCTCCTGAAGCAATCTTCTCTCTAACGAAGTGGATGTCAACCTCAATATGTTTAGTCCTCTCATGAAGGACTGAGTCTGAAGCGATATGAATGGCTGCTTGGTTGTCACAGTATAGAGGAATGGTTGAGTCAGAGAATAGACCCAACTCTTTTATGATGGACTTTAACCAAAGCAGCTCGCATGTCCCATGAGCAATAGCTCTGTACTCTGCCTCTGCACTTGATCTGGAGACCACAAGTTGTTTCTTACTTCTCCAAGTCACCAGGTTTCCTCCCACAAAAGTACAATACCCAGATGTAGATCTTCTATCTGTAGAACAACCTGCCCAATCCGCATCTGAGAAACCACATATATTCACATGCCCATGATTCTTGTATAAAATTCCTCGACCTGGACACGTCTTTAAGTATCTCAGGATATGATGAACCGCCTCCAAGTGAGGCTTCCTGGGAGAATGCATGTATCGACTAACAATACTCACCGCTTGAGTAATATCTGGCCTTGTGATTGTCAAGTAAATCAATTTTCCAACTAGTCTCTGATAAATGCCTGTGTCTTCAAGTTTGTCACCTATGTGTGCATGAAGTGAGTGTTTCTGCTCCATGGGGGAAGGCGCTGGTCGTGAACCCAACTTTCCTGTCTCCTTGAGAAGATTAAGGGTATATTTTCTCTGAGAAATGAAGATGTCCTTTGATGAACGGGCCACCTCAATTCCCAGAAAATATCGCAAACAACCCAAGTCTTTCATTTCAAACTCCTTGCTTAGTCGATGTTTGGTTTGTTGGATGAATTCCAAGTCATCACCAATAAGGACAATGTCGTCCACATACACAAGCAGAATAGTTCTTCCCTCTGGGCGAGAATGAATGAACACTGTATGATCTATTTGGCAGCGCTTGAATCCAAAGGAGAGAACGACAGAACTGAATTTTGCAAACCAAGCTCTGGGAGACTGTTTTAAATCATACAAAGCTTTTTTTTAGCTTACACACCTTTCCTGACTCCCCCTTAAGCTGAAAACCAGGGGGAAGGTCCATGTACACTTCCTCAGTTAGATCACCATTCAGAAAGGCATTCTTGACATCCAATTGGAACAGAGGCCAATCCAGGTTAGCCGCTAGTGAAAGGATGAGACGAACAGAATTGAGTTTTGCCACAGGAGAAAATGTCTCAGTATAATCAACTCCGAAAAGTTGAGTGTAGCCCTTAGCCACCAGTCGAGCTTTGTATCTTTCTACAGTACCATCTGCATGATATTTGATGGAGAAGACCCATTTACAACCGACTGTCTTCTTTCCAGGAGGTAGAGAGATAATATCCCATGTACCACTTTTGTGTAGAGCCGCCATCTCAGCTTCCATAGCTTGTTTCCAAGCAGGTACTGCCAAAGCATCATGAACAGATCTAGGAATAGTATGAGAAGATATAGCTGCTAAGAAGGAATAATAGGATGGTGACAGGGACTTATAACACAAAAAATTGGAGATAGGATGTAAAACGGGGTGATGACTATGAGTGCGAGTTGCAACAGGAGAGGAAGAGGTACCTGAGCTTAGAGTCAGATCCATTGCCACGGATTGAACTTGAGTTGGTCTTACCCGCTGACGAACATAGGTAATGAGTTTCTTCGGTTCACTAGTAGCTGGCGGAGTGACCAATGCAGGTAATGGAAGAGTAGGTAAGGAGCCAAGTAGCACTGTAGAAAGCACGATTCTCAAGAAAGGTGACATCCATGGAAACATAGAGCTTCTTGCATGTGGGATCATAGCACCTATACCCCTTATGTTGCATAGAGTATCCAATGAAGATGCATTTAATTGCTCTGCAGTCAAGTTTGTCTCTGGAAGGACTAGAGTTATGGACAAAACAAACACACCCAAACACACGGGGGATAATATGGAATAATGGTGAGGATGGAACCAGGGTATGTATTGGGATTTTCCCTTGAAGGACACGGGTAGGAAACCGATTAATCAAGAAACAAGCCGTCAGAATTGCTGCAGATCAATATGATTTGGGAACATCCATCCCTAGTAATAGAGAATGTGTAACTTCTAATAAATGGCGGTTTTTTCGCTCGGAAACCCCATTTTGTTAAGGAGTATACACGCAGGAAAGTTGATGAATGATGCCATTATCCTGGAGATAATTTGTAAAGGATTTAGATGAATATTCCCCTCCATTATCAGACCGCAAGGTCTGAATGGAACAACCATATTGATTTTTCACCAGCTTGTGAAATGTTTGAAACAATGAGAATAACTCATCTCGTCGATGCATAAGATATACCCATGTTACTCGAGAGAAATCATCGATGAAAGTAACAAAGATTTGAACCCATCAAACGAGGCTACGGGACTAGGTCCCCATATGTCAGAGTGAACAAGTTCCAATGCTTTAGTACTTCTATGTTCAACAACAGGGAATGAACTACGAATGTGTTTGCTAACTTGACACACTTCACAACCAATAATATCATCACTTTTATTTAAATTTGAAATAATCAAGTTCAAGACACGACGTGGAACATGGCCCAATCGAGCATGCCACAAGCTTACAGACTCATTATTTGAAGCAGTAATTGGAGCAACAGTATCAACAAAAAGACAAGAGCCACTACTACTATTAGTGAATGCCGTCAGTAACTCCCCTTGTTCCAGAAAGTAAAGACCATCTCGTTCAAATCCCGTACCAATAATCCTCCTCGTACTCAAGTCCTGAAACATACAAGATTTAGGAGAAAAAATTATACTGCAGTTCAGAGCACGAGTGAGAATACTGACAGAAATTAAATTCGCATGAAATTTTGGAATATACAGGACATTTGGAAGAGTAAGAGAGGAGGATACACGAACAGAGCCAATATACTGTACAGGAGTGGTGCTACCTTCAGCAAGACGAACAAACCGAGAGCAGGATGTAACAGTAGAAGATGTAAGGAAGTGACGCATACCAGTCATATAATCAGAAGCCCTAGAATCGATGATCCAAGTGGATGGGGCTGAAGAAGCATGCAAGGCAGTACCTGTGGTTGCAGCGAAGGAAGTAGATGAGTGCTGTAGATTAGAGGAAGGCGTAGCGGATGTAGGAGGTTGCAGCGATCTCAGGAGTTCCATAACTTCTGCTCTGGTCATCAATGTAGACTCAGAAGGAGAAGTATCATGGATTTTGACATTATCCATAGGTTGTTCCTCAACATCTATTGTGGCAGCATGTGCTGAGGGATAGCCATGTATTTTGAAGCATCGTTCCACTGAATGCCCTGAGCGGTAGCAGTGAGTATAGAAGTAACGCGAACCTCCACGTCCACGTCCTCGACCACGAACTGAGGAACTGCCACGTGAATCAAAACGGCCACCTCGTCCATTCAGTGAAGTAGTGGAGGATGTAAAAGCTGCTCGCTCTTGTGCAGGACATGATAAAGTAATAGGCATGGTCATCACTTGACGACGAGCCTCCTCAGTGTGAACAATGGAGTAAACTGTCTCAAGCAATAGAAATGGAATCGTAGCAACCAGCTGGGTACGTAGGGACTCGTAGTCTGCATTTTTGTCCAGCGAGAAACTTGTACGTTTTAGCTTTGTCTTCACGTTTGCGCACTATTTCAGCACTGCTACTATCTTGTAGTTCACTTAATGGCTGCAAGTAACTCAACTCTTCCCATCTGCTCTGTAAGGCCCCAAAGTACTCAGTGATGGACATATTATTTTGAGTTAGTGAGTAAAGTTCTGTTGTCAACTGAAAAATGCGAGGTTCATTTGAGGTTGTTCCATATGATTTTTGGAGTGCAGTCCACAAAGCTGTGGCACTTTCATAAAAGAAATAAGCAGAGGCAATATGTTGTTCTATAGAATTTAATAACCAGCCCATTACAATGGCGTTTGCAGACTCCCATGCATCAATTTTTGTAGGGTCTGTAGGTTTCTTATTTGCACCTATGAGATATCCAAATTTTTCTTTTCCAACAACATACATTCGGATTGCTCGGGACCACAACATAAATTTTTTTCCATTGAATTTGGTAGAAGTAATGGAGAGTGGGCCCTCAGAAGATTTTGAGTCCATAGTTGCAACGATCTCTTGGAAAGGAAAGGAGAAAAAAACTTAATACCAGATGATCAAATAGGCTTCAATCATTTCAAGGAGGGCCATGAAGCAGCTCCAACATCAAATCACACGTCCGGCGAACTGGTAGACGACATGCGAGGGGTCCAGCGGACCTGGTGTCATCAGATCTGAACTCCGGCAACCCTGCCGGCGTCAAAAGAGGGGTCCGACGGCCCTGGTAGCGTCGGATCTGGACTCCAGCGACCCTGCCGTCGTCAGAGGAGAGGTCCGACGGCCCTGGTGGCGTCGGATCTGGACTCCGGCGACCCTGACGGCATCAGAGGAGCGGTCCGACGGCCCTGGTGGCGTTGGATCTGGACTCCGGCGACCCTGCCGTCGTCAGAGGAGAGGTCCGACGGCCCTGGTGGCGTCGGATCTTGGTTCCGATGGCCCTGGTGGCATCGGTTCTTGGTTCCGACGTCGCTGCCGGCGTCGGTTCTTGGTTCCGGCGCCCCTGCCGGCGTAGGATCACAGATCCGACGCCCTCATGAGGTGTGGCTGTGAGACACGGACGTCTGTAGGGTCTTCGAGTAGGTACGGTTGGAAGAAGAAGCACCGTTGAGGTGGGGCGGGGTCCACAAGATCTAAAGAAGAAAATCTTCAAGGCTCTGATACCATGTAGACTTGCATCGAGAGAGGTTTTGAGAGAGAGAAGAAGAGTGATTAGGTCTACCAACCCTAATCCTCCAAGTTTTATTTAAATAGGGCTTATTTGCCTCTTTACAACTAACTGCCTAAGAGAAGGAAACATTACATAAAACCCCTAATAGATTTCGTACACAAAGGCCCCTATGTTTCAACACCTTCCACCCTCCGTAATCACAGAGTCAACACTACCATAACTTACAGAGATGCTAACCTCTATGGGGCCCACCGTGATGTGTGACATCTGTTTAGTCCATCAAGTGCAACGATTCCATTGCCTCAAGTTTTCCTTGAAGCATGAAAATCAGGCCAATCAGACTCTTGGGTGGGCCACACCTAGGGCCAAAACATAAAATCATGACTAGAACCTCTACATTCACTCGGTGTGGCCCACCTGAGTTTTGGATGGACTGATTTTCAATGTCCCTGCGTCCTAGTGGGGTGTGTCTGATGAATGGATTGGATGGCATATACGCAACTTAGTGCACCTAAAAAACGAACTGGAAGGTTTATTGGCTGGGCGTCATCTCGCAACTGTACTCGGTGGTGTGGCCCACCTGAGTTTCGATCAAGTTAAAGGGTACACCTTATGGACAGGGTGTGTTAGAGTTTTTGGAAACACAACAAAAATTAAAGCTTTCAAAAGTCCAAATTAGTTTACTAGAGGATCACTGTTTAGACATCATCAACTTTCTATTGGAAACAAAAAAACGGAGATTCTAGGTACAAAGTTGCCTCTTAATTGCTGATGTTGAAATCCATTCAAATGCCGACATCATACCTTCAAAGGACAAGGTTCTCCCCCAGATGAGATGAGAAGGAAAGCCAATGCGCAAACCCTAGAACAGGGCTAGGGTGATAGCCTGATAAACACAAAGGGATTTTGGAGAATTCTCCAGGCTTTTCTGTCTATATTCCTTTAACCCAAATGGGGTTTATACGGAGATGTAGAATGAGTATGCATGGAAAGATATTAATGAAAATGAAAATCTAATCTATGGATATACATGGAAGGGAAATCAAGGAGGTTATTATCACACCCCCCTCAAACTGATATGGGTGATCAACCAATAAAAGTTTGCCAACAAGGAAAGAATGATTAGCAGATGTGAAAGCCTTGGTAAGAATGTCCGCAATCTGATCCTAAGATGCCACATGAGGGAGTGAAATAAGTCCTGACTGAAAGTTTTCTCGAACGAAGTAACAATCAACCTCGATGTGCTTTGTCCTTTCATGAAAAACAGGATTTGATGCTATCTGAATGGCGTCGGTGTTATCAACATGCAATGGAGTCAGGGTAGCAAGAGTAATCCCAAAATCTAAATGTAGTCCACGTAAAGACATGGCTCTATATTCAGCCTCCGTGCTTGACTTGGAGACGGTCTGTTTCTTATTGCACTTCCAGGAGATAATCTGAATCTCTCCTTTTTCTATAGGACGCAAAGGCTTTAAACACTTCACAAGTTGTAAATACTTTACAGCCTTTTTTCCCATCCAAGAACTAATAAATGTAAGGAGTTCGCCACTTAATGATTTTACAAGCATCCAAACAACCCCTTAGTGAGCGCCATTTAGATAGTGTCAAATGTGAATTTCTGCTCTATCTGGAACAACCTTATTTATAACCATAATTATGCTCTAAGCTAAGCCAAAACAAGCTAATCAAATGTTCTAACCTAACTAAAAGAATCTGTTTCAATAGCTCATGCAGCGCAAGAAGAATACACTAAGGGGGTGTTTGGTTTTCAAATTTCCTGTGTAATGCAAAGTAAATGAGCCATCATTAACATTTCAGGGTGTTTGTTTAAACAAGAATTATGGCTCATAAATCAAGAGTCAAATACATTCATAAAGGAAACAGATGAAGCAAATTGTAATCATTACATTTTTTTCATTATAAAACTACCATTTTTACGATGATTTCTGAGTGAAACAAACATTGGTAGCAAACTCATCATTGTACTCAAACGTAGGTGATTTAGTAATCATTACCCATTTCCAGCCATTTACCGTTGTAATTGGAAAACCAAACACGTCCTAACAAATTTGAAGTCGACCTAACCAACCTGTAGGGAGTATCGCCACCAAATTTCTTCTGATTAACATAACCAGAGAGAAGCTTTATGTAACCACCTCCACATTCAATGTCCTGCTCGAATTTTATAGAATATTGGACCACTAGAGTTCTGTTCTTGTTACTGAACTCTGGTATCTTTGCAGATGTGGCAAAATGCCTGGCATCAGGATATGTTTGGATACCTGCACTCCCCCAGCAAGAAGCATGTCCTACAATCAGCTTAGTGACCAAATTCATTTTTGGGACAGCCAATGGACTAACCAATCATTCATGAAACCAGTGTCTCATTCCTTAACACTAAAACCAGCAAAAAAAATAACGCACGCACACACGCGCGCGCGTATACACACACACAAATGCAGCATTTATAAAATATATAAAATACTGAGATAGGTGTACTTCCCATGATTTGAACTATTAAACCAGTGAACCCTTTTTATTTATGCGTATCAGGCAAAAAACAAGCCGTACTGAACAAACAACTTAAAACTGTTGAATCAATGCCACTACAATTAATCACATAAAGTAAGCCACTCTGTCCATATATATACACAGACACGCACGCATGCGCGCGGACGCACACACACTAATATTATAACGAATGTGAAACGAGGATTGAACTTCCCATTTTCAAAAGTTCAGGTCAAATATAAGGAAAAGGGTATCCGGTTCCAATTTGTAGCATGCAAGTTTGATTTATTTTCATGATTCTCGAAACATGTCACCGTTCCCACTAGTTTAGTCTTATTAAATAAAGGATGCTGTAAGCAAATGTCACCATTTGGTGTTTCATTCATTCTAGCATGCAAAATTTAACAGAACAGATTTTGGTGGTTAGAGATTGCATAGCAATTAACAAGACCATTTACAGTGTACCTTATGGATGTGTTTGTGTGTTTGTATATAGGAAAATGATACATGGAATCGACTCCACCAAATTCTCTATGGAGTTGAGCTCTATGGTGCCCAACCGATACGTGCATGACTTACAATCCGCTAGAAGCTGTGGTCTACGATGTTGGCCCCTGAAACCAACAATCAAGCTCAATCCATGACTTGGGTGGCTGACGCACACCACAGGGACCAGTTGAGAGGGAAACCCACCTTCGACCATGTGGGGCCCACCTTGTTGTTTATGTGCCAGCCATTTCCAACGCTTAGGTGGGCCCCAGCCCAATCAAAGGAGAGTGTCCCTCCTAATGCTTCCCCCCCTTGGGTCAGCCTGATTTTTGGGGAATCAGCCAAACACAAGGGGACACATCTGATGGACAGGTTGGATGTCATAAAAACATCACATGGACCACACAAAGCTCCACTTCACCAGATGCTCAAGTGAAGTCGACTCCATGTGACACATTTCATGTGTGTGTATGCATTTGTATTGAGGCTATAGGCTCCAAATTGCAGTTATGCCACAATCAAGTTGAACTTGAAAGGAATACAATTGGAATCTGAAGGGTACTTGACTCATTATGAATAATAGGTAAGGTCAATTTTTGTAATTTCCTCTTGAGTAAACTGATGGTTTGCAACACAAGTAAACTTGTGCATCAGGAGACAACCTAAGGTGGAGATTCTACTGTTTTCCACCTTTTGAAGAGGGTATCCAGCCTCCCTGTCTTTGCATTTAGGAAATCGTGATATGCCCCTTTTAGGCTCCAATTTTGGCACAGAATAATTTATTTCTCAGCTTAACGTAAAAGGAAAACAAAACGTTCGCCATCCGATCACCTTTATCATCTGGATCACCAGCCCATTTTCCCGCAGTATGCTTAAATGATCCGGCTTTCCCTTCACTCCTTTTCCAGTCTGACTTAACCCAACGGCTCTCCCACCCATCTTTTGCGCAGGCACATTAAAACGAAAAAGAAAAATCAGATCCGTTCAAAAATCATATTTAACTGTGTCTGAAAATCAGCATGGCAGAAAAAAAAATAAAGGTATCATATGAACCAGATTATTAGATAGAAACAGCTATAAGATTAAGAAAGACAATTATTATGCACCAGATTATTACAGAGAAACAGCTATGCGATTAAGAAAGAGAACTATTGTATAATATTGACAATCATGGTTGAAAGAGGCAATACAATGGAGTGGAGTACAACCATCACTTGTGAAAACAGTCTTTCAGGCTGTAATAATTACAGCAATATTAGAAGATTGTTTGTCATCCCACATGTTAAAACAACAGTGCGAAATATTTAGCACTTTTTTTTTTCAAGTCACTGAAAGAAATGCAGCGTTCTGGTGCAAGACAATAGAGTTGCATCTACCGTTAGACAGTTATCAAATGCTAAGATATATTTGTCTTTGATTACCCAATAGACCCTTCGCCCTTAGGTACTTTATCTTGTTCTTAAATTTTCCACGTTCTTATTCATAGAATGGTAGTTGAAGATATTGTAACACAAAGAAATGCTAAAAGCCTATCTGGAATGTCCAACAAATGTGGTGGGAGCATTTGTACTCTACCCACAATGAGAACGGAGAGATAAAGGGTGAGACCCATTATCATTCCAGTCTTGTTTTGAGTTGCATCCTGCAGAGAGGAGAGATTACTGATCCTTCATTCACATTTTCTGGGACATGCCAGCCCGCACAACTAAAATGTCAGAGCACATTTGACATCTAACAATGACACATTTGATTCCATTCCCATTCTAGCTCTACAGGCATATTAGTTCATGCAAGCAAACATCAACCAGGAGTGTGTGCAAGATCCAAGACATTCATGAGATGAGCACTCACTAGGAATGTGGCCCTGGCACAAAATCAGTTCAGTCTGTCATCAGGTAGGCCACATGTTTATGGAGAAGAAATGAATGGTTAAAAATTTGGCCAACAGTCTAGAATCAATGCACACATTGGCCCACCTAATGAGTTGGTTGTCTTAACTTTTGGGGCCGGGGCACATAAACAATTGGGGCACACATGATAGATGGCTTGGATCGCACATTCGTGTTTCAAATTTGGCACGTCTGAGTATAGCTGTGCATGTAGACGTGCACATAGGGATAGCATTTATTGTCTAGCATGTAAAGCATCTTCAGCATTTTGTTTTAGATACACATGAGCTACTGCAACACATTTAGAATAATAAAAAAAATAGAGCTAATTGTCATGGACTTGCTAACTCCCCAGCACTCCCACTCATGTGGCACTCGTACAGCATCCTAACACTACTAGAGTCAACCTATCCCCTACTTGCACAACCAAGTACTAGAACACAAGTCCCAAGAACTTAGAATGCAAGAGAACACAAATGAGAATAGGAAAGCTTATATTGCAATAAGTAGAGACGATTACAACCCCTGGGTAGTGGGTACCAAATGAGAGAGGCAGACTCCCCTTTATAAACCTAGGAACTCTCTGCTAGACTCTTTAGTCTTTAAATTTATTTTATTTTATTTTTTGTTGATGAATTCTTTAGTCTTCACATTAATGGCTTCGATTGGACCATGTGGCATTCATCCAAATGCCAATAACACCAGACACTTTCTAGACTCTTCAACACAAGACTGGCTACCAAAACTGACCAGAGAACTTTGGTACCCTTCCAGAGATCTCTACCAAACTCTGCTAGTGTAGAGTACTCTAGAATTCTCTACAACATTACATGACTTAGTATATTCCAGATTTCACTACACTCTTCTACTATGTACAAGCTTCTCATTTGTAAATTAGAGCAAAAATGGTGTTGTTTCTACATTAGCCCCTACACACATGACATAATGCAAGGATTGCCAGGCTGGGAAAGAGTATTCATAGATGGAGACTTAAACTAGATATGGTGAAGGGCAATGCTGGGCATGAGAGGGGACATGGAGGGGATGGGTTTCAAGAAAGAAAATAAGTCATCAGAGCAGCCAACGGCATATGACTTAGTGATAAAGAATATTTTTTTAGAAGGAGAGATGGGCTTTTAGGAGTGGCCCATATATAATATATTACAAATAGATATTTTTTGTTGAATAGATGGACAGATTATCATAATGCAAGGACTGTTAAGTTATATGAGGTGAACCCTAGACTAGGGAACATCGGTTAGTGATCTTAGATGTGTACATTAAGAGATGGAAAGGAGGCAAGAGTAAAAGTTGCCCAAGTATAAGACCCCCCCTCCCCCCCCAAATGACTGCTTCTCAAAAAAAGAAATCAAATTTAGAGTAAGTAATCATCTAAGAACAGTCTCTCACTGGAATGGGGGGAAATCAGCTAAAATTCATCCTACCAAAAAGGCCCACTAAAGTTGGAAAAATAAATAGAGAATATCATACAATATACAATGCAGAAGTTACTGCTTCCTAGGAATCTGCAGAGAAGGAACAAAGATATCAAGGGAAAGGGAGGCTCTATTTACACCTCAGTTGATAACACACCCATTTTCCTTCCTTTTTAGGCTTCTATATACTGTATTGAGCCTCAGCAAATGTACATTTTAAATAGGTACTGCCAATTCGGAACATGTGTGGCCCATTGTTCAATGAGCCAGACCATTGGTCTATGGGCCCCGCCAATATGAAGTTGCCCCAAAATCACCTAGAATAAAAGATCTTCAACCTTCAATGTTTGACCTTTTTCTGTTGAATGTGGACCATCAATGATTTTTTTTCCTTTTCAGCCCATTAATCGAACGGTTAGGATCTTCCGTTTTAGAGGCATCCCCATCCACAATAGCATCCATGACCATCATATCGAATGGGCAGGATCACCAAACCATGGGTCCCATATGTTCCAAATTAGAACCCTATGGTTCCTCATTTCTCTTTTGATAATAAAGTTGAGAGAAATCATATATGCTTTGAGTGTTTGTTTCGCCAATTACCCTAGTAATGTTAAGGAAATGTGTCATTTTTACAATTTTACCACCGCCAAACCAAACACGGGAATTGCCAATCAAATGCAAATGTATTCAGGAGACAGGTTAAGAAATTTGTAATCATTTCACTTTTCATAGGCTTTACTTTGAAAATCTCAAATCAAACAGTGAAATAAGTGCATTTTGGTGATGATTTGACATTAAAGTAATGGAAAAATGCCATCATTATGATTTTCCAGCCGACAAACCGAACACGAGCATCATCACTCAAAAGCAAATGTGGTCAGGAGACCAGTATTTTGTAATCATTGCCCATTTCTTTTACATCACTATCACTATGATACATGGTGAATCAAATAGGCCCTTAGCATCCTCGGGTTTTTAGTTTGTACTAGAGGGCCCATCCAAACCATTGATTTCTTTTTTTATGGTCCCTACAATGGATAGACCATGACCAAAACATTCGTGATGGCATAATCCTAATCCTTTGACTGATTGGCTGCAAATCAATGGTTAATAAAGAAATTGAGCAAAGATCCAGGTTCAACTGCAAAACAATCAAAGAGAAGAAGATGGTTAGGATCTTCCTAGTGCTGGAGAGCTTTGGGACATGATCCATCTCCAATGCATCCCCCAATCAAACAACTTCGATCACAGACCTATGGGCTCCGCTAATACAAGCTGAAAACCCAGAGGACGCTGCATTTCCTCAGGTTGAAGATCATATAATTCCACTGTGCGTGCCTCCTCTAGCTCAAGTCAGTATACTCGAGTTTTCATTTTGTGCAGGTGGGACCCATTGATTCAATGATCCAGACCATTAGTCTGCTAGGATCTTCCCAGGATGGACCACTTTCTAAAAATCTCCCAGACTGGAAGATCCTAGCCATCAATCTAGAGCCACTTTTCAACCAAACGTGGACCATTGCTATATATCCCTTCTCAGCCATCTATTTGCAGCAAACCAATTGAAAGGTTAGGATAATCCTACAGAGAATCGTTGTGGCATGATCCGTCCGCGTCGTGGCCCAACGGATGGTCAGTATCAATGAATAACGGGCCGCTTACACAAACTGAAAACTCTATACCATGCACACGTGTGCCATCGCAGCCGTTCAGCCACGCGGTTAATCTGAACCACTGGATCTAAGCCTTCAACGTGGACGACTAGTCAACGTTTCTAACCATCGCCTTTACTCAAATCCAGCTTTATTTTTGGCCAGGACAATCACTGGATGAACGTCTCAGATTCGCACACGTGTGCACCGACAAAGCCAAAAAAAGAGAGGAGCAGGTGAAGAAGAAACCGCAGAAACTGATACAGTGGTAAAATCGTAATTAGAGAAAAGGATAGAAACGTAAGTAAAGATGTGATGATTACTGACCGTCGAATCTCTCTTCGAAGATGATTTCCGAAGCTCCGTACTCGATCGAGGATGAAAAATGGAGAGTTAGAAATAGCAGCGGCAGAAGGTGGAGAGGTAGGATCATCTCCGCCATTTTCGGGGTCAGGCATACGGAAGTATGAGTGTTTATAGGACACAAGTTTACGTAAATGCCCCTGTGGATGTATCAAATTACAAAAGGACCATGTACAAGGGACTTTGGGACAACGTGCGATACCAGTCATCACCCACGCCGATTGCTGTGTGGGGCCCACAAAGATTCAAAAAATAAATCCATTCCGTTCATCCATTTTTCAAGACTACGATAGAACACTGATTCTCAAAATCAGATAGATCCAAAACTCGTGTGAACCACAACATATGAAACGGCGAGAATTAAACGCCCATCATTGGAAACTTTGTGGGGCCATGGAAAATTTCTGTTCGGATGATATTTGTGACTACAGTTTATCTGATTTCTAGTAACCATATCAACGGTTTGGATAGCATATAAACATCATGGTCGACTCCAGGAAGGTTTCAACGGTGGACATTTCCGTTTCCATTTTTCATGTGGTGTGGCCCCCATAAGTTTTGGATCTGCCTGGATTTTATTGTGGTCTTGCAAAACTGATGGACGGAGCGGATTTTTGACCGGCATCTCTCTGGACTAGGAACGGACAGGGTCACAGGGATTGAGGGTCCACCGTGATGTATGGGTTTTGTCCACACTGTTCATTCATTTTTCCATATCGTTTTAGTGTACAAGAAAAAAAAAATGAGGCATATCAAAGGCTTGAGTGGACCACACCACAGGAAGCAGCGGTGATGATGACAGCCACTGTTGAAACCTTCCTAGGTCCAACCGTAATGGATAATAGTCATCCAACCTGTTCATAAGGTCGCATAGACGGGGAGGAGGGTAAAACAAAAATACCAGCTTGATCCAAAACCTCTATGGCCCGTAAAAGAATTTCAACAGGTGTTTAATCCATAATGTATGGTCCACTTGAGACTTGATATGTCTCATTTTTTTAGATTGCACCAAAAGATGATATAAAAAATGAATAGACACTGGATAAAACCCATACATCATGGAGGCCCCTCAGGTCCGTTCCTAGACAAGTATGTGCTTTATCTATGCCGTCCATCCATTTTTCCATCTTATTTTAAGTCGTGAATCCAAAAATAAGACAGATCAAAATCTTACATGGACCACACTACAGGAAAACAGTGGAAATTGACGCTTACCATTGAAAACTTTTTGGGGGCCACAGAAGTTTAAGTATCAAGCTGATATTTGTTTTTTCCCTTCATTTAGGTCTATGTGGCCTTATCAAGAGGTTGGATGGAAAATAAACATTACCATAGGCCCTAGGAAGATTTTAATGGTGGATGTTCAATCCCCACTTTTTTCTTATGGTGTGGTCCACTTGAGATTTGGATTTGTCTCATTTTTGGGCTCGTGCTTTAAAATAAGATGGACGAATGGATGGACGGTATGGATAAAGCACATACATCATGGTGGGGCCACAGAGATTTGAAACCACCCCTTATGGTAGTCCCAGTGGGACTAGCTGATCCGCGCCCGGAAAACCGGGTTTTCAGTTCATACAAGCAGGTTACAAGGCGTTGATGTAATGGACACAACTGAGGATAAAAACCCCAGGATCTGAAGATTCTGACCATCCAATTTGTGTCATTTTTTAGCCGAATGTGTACCGTTGAAGTATTTCTCCTTCTGAACCGTCCATTTAGGAATGGATGTTGAAGAGTTAAGTTTTCCAGGTCGATGGTAGCATGGAGTTTGGGTGGTCAGGAATTCCAACTTTGGATCTTAAATTCAAGTACCCGGATATGGCATGGCCAGTCCGGATCCTGTATTTGTGGCAAACGGGGAGTCCCTGTTTCTGTTTTTGTCTGTAGCTTTTTTTTTTTTAATGAGTTCACGTCATCAGAGCACTGAGCGGGGCTCTCAATGAAGCCGTCGGATTCGATATCTGATACGCTCTGAGCCGTAGGGTAATTGGATCTTAAAATATGTCCAATTAATTAAATGAACCGGAATTGGGTTCACAAAATTAAAGCCCAATAATATTCGGGTCGAATGAGAGCGCCGCTATAGCTTAGTGGGTGGTACCTTAACCATGTGAGGCTTATATTGATGTATTATGTATATATTTATGTTTTCTATATGTTTTTCTATCTCATTTTGGGACTTGATACCAAACCTTAAGAAGATCCAAATCTTATGTGGACAATACTATTAAAAACAATGATGAGTGACTATTAAAATCTTTTCTGTAGGCCACGGAAGTTTTTTATCAAGTTGATATTTCTATTTTCCTTTTATCCAGATCTTCTTGACATTATCAAGAGGTTGGATTGCAAATAAACACTACTAAAACCTTACGATGAACTCTTTGAAAATTTTAATGGTGGGGCACTTAATCACCACTGTTTCCAATGGTATGGGCCACTTGAGATTTGGATCTGTATAATTTTTAAAACCCCATCCTAAGATAGGATGGAGAAACAAATGGACGGCGTGGATATACAAAATGTCACCCATGTGGGCCACACGATTGGGGTAACACCCACTAAGCTGTTCTATGGGTAACACCTAATTCACTTCCGTAGTCAACGCAGCTTTTCCTTTGAAAGAGATAAAGGGAGTTGGGAACTTAGGTGGGCCCACCATGATGTTTGTGAGAAATCCACCCTGGTCATGCGTTTTGTGAGCTCTTTTTAGGATGTGTGACAAAAAATGAGCCAAGTCCTATACACAGGTAGGCTAAAACATGAGGATTGAACGTCCACGGTTGAAATATTCGTGGGGCCACAGAAATTTTTAATCAGGTTAATTTTTTAGATTTGTGATGTGGTGGATTCGGACCTAGCTCCGACCCAAATTCGATGCTTATATGAATTTTTGGATCGGAAATGGATATGGCTATTTATAAGTGGATTAGATATGGATATCACCTTTTAAATCTGAGTTTGATCTGAATCCAATTCGAATTCGACTACAGATTTTCAGACTTGGGGCTAGATCCAACTCGATTCTATCCAAATCCAACCCATTGAGAGCCAAAACACTGTAGCTCTTAAAAAAATAAAGAGAAAAGAAAATATAGCTATTATCAAAAGAAAAAAGAAAAAGAAAAAAATATTCCGGCCAACCCCTCTTCTCTCCCAACTCTCGCGAACTCCTTCTCTCCCAACTTCCCTTATTCTCTCCCAACTCTCCCATATTTTTTTCATTTTTCTCTCCTCACACCTAGAAGTCCCTGTTTGTTAGATACAAACTCATGTGGAACACACTTTATGGAGCAATGAGGGACATTGAGTAGGTGATGCTCATCGTAGAAACTTCCATATGTAATGTGGGGTCCACCGTATTATGTATAGTGTCATCCAACCCATTCATGGGGGTCAATGGACGCACCAAAACAAGCCATTTAAAACTCAAATGGCCCATAAAATACACATGATTTAGGGATGATTATCATACATTGCTCTTTATGGTGTGTCTGACCACGCGAGTTTTTTATCGGATGCTTGTTTGCTAGATACGGATGATCCAAACTCATTCCGAAAGAAAGATAGGGGGTTGTTTCCCCCTTTGTTTTTCGCCAAACCCTCTTCTTCCTCAGGTAATGGTTTACATAATATCTGCATTGTTTCGAGACTCTATTGTGAACGTTCAACTTCATCTAGGAATCTTATTTACTTCAACATATAGGAAGAAACCACTTCTCAACATTCAAACAAATGAAAGATAGTTAACATGAGAGATCTACTCGTGGTGATGAACCACAAGAGCTACCAATATTCATATTTTCATTGGGGCCTATTTGTTTGGAGAGAAAATCCTGAAATACCATAAAAGAGAATACGAATTCTCCTGATACAACAATTGCCTCTATTTGACAAAAAAAGATGGGAAAATCAATTTTCTCTTTCTCAAAAACTTGCAAAATAATTTCTTAAAAAACATGTTAAATACTTAAATGTAGATTTTCATGGTTAGGAGATATAACTCTCGGCTTTTGACCACTAACCTTTTCACATTTCCATTGGAATATGATATGTAAAATAAATAACAATAAGGGAATTTATGGTCTCATATTCTTATTGACATGAGACTTCCCAAGTATAGAAAAGCATTTTTCAAGTCCTATTTTGTCTATGGATTGATTTTTTTCTTTCACCTTTTCTTGATTGTTGTGTTCTTCTCTATTAAGCATATGAGATAACAAATTTAAAAATCTTATGAGAAGAATACCAGCTAACCCAATTAACAATTTGAAGTCTATGTCAACATTTAAGTTTACATCACCCAAGAGCTCCTCTTGTGTACACGTCTTCCAAACCATATCAATGTGTGTGGCAGGATATACCAAGCTCGTTGCTCTTGTGATTTTTTTTTTAAGGAGGTGTATGGATCATAAGTTACTTATGATAAGCCACTTATGCCTTAAGTAGGTTATCTTGGTTTCTACTTCTTAAGCTGAAATGATTAACTTTACGTAAAAAAATTACTTATGATCTTAAACCAAACTTACTTATCTTAAATAAGTTACTCGTCTATTGCTATAAGTAGGAAAAGTAACTTATTAGGTGGTATCTAAATGGGTCCTAATTGTTAAGAAATACCTTAGGGATGGCGACAATACAAAATATCTTTCCTTATGTTAATATCTCGTTGTTTGACGTGAGAAGATTTGTTACTTTGTAGTGGAAAACTAGCGACCTACCTAGTTGGGTTTTATTTCCTGCATGTAACTGAATATTTGATAACCAAATGAATTAAAGAGCATAGCTTGTCATGTTTCATCAGTCCTGAAGCTTTTGGGATATTCGCAAGTTTTTTAACATAAGCACATGATAAAATTGTCCCACCAAGACTTTCGTGAGTTAGGCCAGGTTTCATAGCCACTCCTTGCACTATTGTTCCACCTCTCTGCCTATCTTCAATTTTTTATGACATTTTCAACCAAATATTAAATAAGGAAATACACTGATTATGCTCACGATAAAGTCGTCCCACCAAGATGTTCAATCAAATGTAAATGAAACACACTAATGCACTATCAAATCGAAATTCAGCTAGTAGCTAACTAGGTATAAATAACTATTTATAATTCAATGTACTTGAACTCAATGTTTGTAATTCAATTTATTCACACATCCATGTGCAGCCTACCTCTTTATCTACCATGCTCAAATAGTTCATGTCTAGAACTTTCCAAAAATGCATGTAATATGTGTTAGGAACATTAATCTCGATGGTACAGACAAGAATCTAAATTTTGGAATGCTCATTGTCATATGACTTTTGGGAACCAAATGCACTCAAATAAACCTAAACCGAAGTTGCTAAACGACTCCATAAATTTATTTAAAGTGTTTTTAAATTTCTTTAAAGTATTTTGTATTAGATTATGGGTTATATATGTTTTATATAGCTTTTTTTTTTAATAGTAGGCCTTAAACTAAAATTGTTTTGACTTTATAGGTCAATGAAAAACAGAGATCCCATGGTTTCTTGCACACCATGCTTGGTGGATGTTATTCCTCATTTACAACATGATGTAGACATTGACTTGGAAGTGAAAATTGGTATGAATGATTTAGGCATGAATGACAGGGTACTGAATTAAAAAATTAGCGTGGAGTTTACAACAACGAAAGATGCATATGATTTCTACAATAGTTTTGAAAGAAAAGTCAGTTCAAGTGTTCGAAAACATAGTATGAATAAAGACAAAAAGACAAGTATATTGAAAATGAGAAATTTTGTTTATTTCAGAAAAGGTAAACATTCATTTGATAAACATGATGTTAATGTGAAGCATTGTTGGGATGAAACAAGAATGGGTTATGATTCACATATAAAAATTAGATTGGGAGTTGATGGTAAATATCATGTTACTAATCTTAAGATTGATAATAATCATATTCTTACATCTCCTGAAGAATCTCATTTACTAAGATCACAACGAAAATTTGCTAAAGCAATAGTTGTCAATAATTGTAATAATTCAAGTATCAAGCCAAAAAACACCATTTGATTTTATGACTAGATAAGTTGGCTGTCGACAAAATGTTGGATATAATTTGATAGATAACAAAAAAAATTTACAAATGAAAATGGTGAAAGCATTAATGAAAAAATTTGATCATGAAGGTTTATTGATATTTTTCAAAAGAAAGTAAGTTGAAGATTTAATGTTCTTTTATTCTATATATTCAATTTGATGTTGAAGACTATATCACTAACATTTTTTAGGTAGATGGGAGAATGATTTTAGATTATGAGCGTTTTAGAGACGTGATTTGCTTCGATACGGCGTATAAAATAAATGAGTATAGATTCTCATTTGCACTATTCCTCGGTGTTAATCATCACAGACAAACAGTTATCTTTGGGGTTGCACTCCTCTGCTATGAAACCATCGATTCTTTCAGATGGTTGCCTAGAACTTTATGCGATACAATGTGTGAAAGAAAGCCTCAAACCATTTTCACAGACCAGGATGAAGCCATGTCAAATGTGATTAAGACAGAGTTATCAGGAACGGTTCACCATATTTGTATATGACATATGTTTCAGAACGCGTGCAAATACCTAAGTTATTTATTTAGTTCTTCCAAATAGTTTGGTAATGATTTTATCAAACATGTATGTGATTTTGATGAGGAGCATGAATTCCTTCCGGCAAGAAAAAGAACGATTAATAAATACGATCTTACTGATAATATATGGTTACAATGGTTATTCAATGAAAAAGAGAAGTGGGCATTCGTATATGAAAATAACACTTTTTATGCAGATATGAAGAGCACACAATCTTGTAAAAGTTTGAATAAGGATTTGAAGAGATACTTACATCTTCGCCAAAATATAATCATATTTTCTAAATATTTTGAAAGATTGATGACAGATGAAATGCAGAATTAAAAGCCAATTTCAAAATGATCCAAAATTCACCAATTGTAATGTTTCCCGTTAGTATTCTGAAGCACACAGCTAGTGTATATGCACCAATCATTTTCAAATTATTTCAGGCAAAGTTTAACAATAGTCTTGATCAAACTGTGACAAAATTAGATGAGTCCAATATAGTAAGAAAATATCAAGTTTTGAATAGAAGAAATCATAATCTCCATTTTGTTACTGTTAACTCAATGGACGAGTCCATCACTTGTAGCTGTGGAAAGTTTGAATTCATGGGTATTTTATATTCCCATACATTTAAAGCTATGAATCATACCCCTACAACTATCCCGACTAAATATATCTTAAAAATGTGGACTTGAGAAGCTGCATCAATTTCATTTCCCTCATTAAGTAATAATTTGGCTTGAATGAGATAATAAGAAATTTTAGTCCTGGCGTTATAGCAGTTTTGTTTGCAATTCTATGAAGTTGATAACAATGAGATGTGAAAGTGAAGAAGCATTTGAATGCACTTTTAAACATTTAGAATGAATGTTGCAAGATTTAAAAAAGATATTGAAAGAAAAAAAGAACAACAAAGGATCCTCATCACATGTTAAAAGCATAAGTAATGAAATATGTAATCAGGCTGATTGGGTAAAATTGGAGGTTGATGATATGCAATAAAGAAACAAAATCATTAAAGTTTAAAAAAAGTCTCATGAGAAAGCAATGGAAAGTTACAATATCAAAAGAAAAAGTATTGAAATCATTGAAATTAGAGAAAAAACTTATGAAATTAAAAGAAATGAAAATTGTCGTGATAGATGTAGATTTAAGAGTTGTTTGGAGAAAGGAAAACTGAAAAGACGTCAACAAAAAGAGTAGAGAAACACACTAAATACACTCCATCCCAATAAACATATCACATTAGTACGCTCTAATGTTCAATCTTCATTTGCATAGGTAGCATTTCGATCACCTTAAGAATAACAAAAAAAAAATCTTTTATAATAAAATTGAATTTGTTGATGAACTTAATATTTACTTGTACATAATGCCGGGGGTATAATAATGTTGGGCCACTCTCCATGACCACGTACTATTTGTTGGCGTTTTCCTCCTCATGCAAACAGAGGAGAGAGAGATTCACTTTGCTGTTCGACCGGCCGGTGCCCCTGGCCGACCGACCGGACAAAGTGGCTGAAAACCACAAAATCTCTGGATAGATTTTGTGAAGGCCGACCGGTCGTCCGACTGGCCAGTGGTCCTGGCCGACCGGTCGGCAGACAGGTCGGGCTATGTGTTGTTATACACAGTTTCTCTCTGGACAGGCTTTGTGTATGGACCGACCGGCCGGCGGTTCTGGCCGACCGGCCGGAGGTATGCGCGGACTGGTAGTGCAGTTTCCAAATCGGGCTAGGACTCTTGCAAAACTACATATATGGAGTTCTAATTCGGGATTTGGTATTCCCACAAGGTGTTCTACACGTCCTAGGTGAAAGAGAGAGAAAAAGAGAAAGAGAAGAAGAGAAAGAGGGAGAGGAAGCTTGTTGGTAGAGGAGGCATTGCTCGAGAAGGTGATTCCCGGTGCAACGACGTCTCGGCTTTTCAACGTCCTCGTGCTTGGGTGAGATCTCTCAGTTTTCTTATCCTTTCATTGTTATCCATCCCTGTGTGGGTGAAGAAGGTTTGATCCAAGCGGTGTGTGCTTGTGATCGGTTGTAACAGTTCTCTGGTATAGTGGATTGTTGATCTGGACTAGGTCCCGTGGTTTTTACCTCTTTCGAGGGTTTTCCAAGTAAAAACTCCTTGTGTTCGTGTGGTTGATGTTTATTCTTGATTATTGCATTAGCATAGTCCATAATTCTAGTGTATTGGGGGCGAGATCCGAAGGTTTGTGTGAAACGCACCCAACAAAGTGGTATCAGAGCGTTCAGGTTGTTTGAACGGTGTGGGATTGATTCTGAATTATGGAAGGTGGCTCATCAAGAACGATTAGTCTCAATGGATCCAACTGGACCATATGGAAGGCTAAGATGGAGGACTTGTTTTATTACAAGGACCTGTAATGCTCCAATTATAGGCGTATCAGGGAAGACGAAGGATACATCAGATGATGATTGGAAGAAGCAGGACCGAAAGGCGGTGGGGTTCATTAGACAATGGTTGGACGATTCGGTCTTCCACCATGTGTCTACAGAGACCTCAGCCGCTAGCCTATGGCTGAAATTACAAGGGTTGTATGAGAGGAAGACAACCGACAACAAGATATTTCTGATTAGAAGACTTGTAAATCTCAAGTTCAAGGACAATGGTTCTGTGGCTGAGCACATGAATAAAGTCAGCAATATTGTGAACGAACTCTCCGCTATGAAGATGGTCCTGGACGATGAACTACAGGCTTTGCTACTGCTTAGCTCACTGCCTGATAGTTGGGAGACATTGGTGGTGTCTCTAAGTAACTCCGTGCCAGGTGGAAAGATATCCATGGAACAGGTAACGAGTTGTCTCTTTAATGAGGAGACAATGAGGAAGTCTCTAAGGTCTACTCAGCAAGAGGCCCTTGCGACACAGGATCGGGGGAGAGGAAAGAACAGAAAGGGCGGAAAAGCCCGAGAGAAATCCAGAAGTAAGTCTAGTGTCAGGAAAGATGCTGAATGTTGGAACTGCGGCAAGAAGGGCCATTACAAAAATGAATGTCGTAAGAAAAAGGATCAGAAAGGAAAATGGAAGAAAAAAGATGATGAATCAGATTCTACTGGGGTCGCCTCAGATGGTGACGTTGTAGTCATTCTCTCAGCAGATCATGATGTTTGTCTCACGGTTGCGAATCTGGACACCGATTGAGTGGTCGATTCGGGAGCGTCGTTTCATGCAACTCCACGAAGGGATTTCTTCACAAGTTACAAGCAAGGTAGCTATGGTACAGTGAAGATGGGGAACTCTGGAGTGTCCCAGATTGTGGGAGTTGGTGATATTTGTGGAAGGACCGATATAGGCTGTACATTGGTTCTAAAAGATGTGAGACATATTCTAGACCTTCGCCTCAACTTGATGTCGACGGGAAGGTTGGATGTAGCCGGCTATGAAAGTCGGTTTGTTGGTGGGCACTGGAAGCTCATCAAGGGTTCGATGATCGCAGTAAGAGGGAAGATGTGTTGCACCCTATACAAGACATGTGTCAGTATATGCAAGGGTGAGTTGAATGCAACAGAAGATTCAGCGACAGACATGTGGCACAGACGGCTCGGCCACATGAGTGAGAAAGGGATTCAGCTACTAGCGAAGAAGCACCTCCTTCCAGAGTTGTCAGGTACACCTCTTAAAACCTGTATTGATTGTTTATCAGGGAAATAGAATAGGGTTTCATTTGTAAAAACTGCTTCTCATGTTAAGAAAGTACATTCATTAGATTTGGTTTATTTTGATGTTTGTGGTCCTATGAGGACTAAAACCTTGGGTGGGGCATTGTATTTTGTCACGTTTATAGATGATGCATCTAGGAGGGTTTGGGTCTATGCTTTGAAATCCAAGGACGAGGTCTTTGGTGTGTTTAAAGCTTTTCATGCCATGGTCGAGAGGGAGACAGGCTTTGTGTTGTTATACACAGTTTCTCTCTGGACAGGCTTTGTGTATGGCCGACCGGCCGGCGGTTCTGGCCGACCGGTCAGAGGTATGCGCGGACTGGTAGTACAGTTTTCAAATCGGGCTAGGACTCTTACAAAACTACATATATGGAGTTCTAATTCGGAATTTGGTATTCCCACAAGGTGTTCTACACGTCCTAGGTGAAAGAGAGAGAAAAAGAGAAAGAGAGGAAGAGAAAGAGGGAGAGGAAGCTTGTTGGTAGAGGAGGCATTGCTCGAGAAGGTGATTCCCGGTGCAACGATGTCTCGGCTCTTCAACGTCCTTGTGCTCAGGGTGAGATCTCTCAGTTTTCTTATCCTTTCATTGTTATCCATCCCTGTGTGGGTGAAGAAGGTTTGATCCAAGCGGTGTGTGCTTATGATCGGTTGTAACAGTTCTCTGGTATAGTGGATTGTTGATCTGGACTAGGTCCCGTGGTTTTTACCTCTTTCGAGGGTTTTCCACGTAAAAACTCCTTGTGTTCGTGTGGTTGATGTTTATTCTTGATTATTGCATTAGCATAGTCCATAATTCTAGTGTATTGGGGGGCGAGATCCGAAGGTTTGTGTGAAACGCACCCAACACTATATACCGGAAGCACAAATTTAGCCACAACTCTCTCATTCCGGGTGTTAACCACAACTGTCTCCTTCCATAGATCAACCACATCTATCTATCCAACATCAAATTAATTTAAATTTTTATGCGCTTGATAATTTCAGCTTTATTTAATTACTTCAGGTAATGAATAACATTTAAGGAAAATTAATATCATTTACTTTTGTAAAAAGAAAATGTATGCATAAGGATATTGTTAACTTAGGTATTTTAGTGATTAAAAAAGTAGTTGTCCATCAAATCGAACTTTGATTTTATTAATTGTCCTATGTCTTAATGATATTAGCTTAAAATTTTTGTAATGCTTACTGTAGTACCCCATTACATACCGTGCATTCCAACAGTCCATAATAGGAAGTCATAGTTCAATATTTGAAACATATGAACAATGACCTTTAATACAATAATATTGTAATATTCGCTATCAATAAAATAAAGAGGAAGTAAAAATACCAAATTGAAATAAAATTCATCTTTCCAAAATAAGTAATCCATAAATTTCATTAAAGAAATACTGTAATCATACTTATTTTACCTAAAATGATAAAAGTAAGTGCTTATTGACAAAGCATTAACATATCTGTACAAATAAGTGCTCAAAGGACAAACATACGAATTTTCTTATTGAGGGCATTTATTGTCTATGACTAGTTGAAAAATAGCGCAATCAGGTATACCATATATTGCGATTAGAACGGGTCACAAACATTTTCATGCCCAAGATGGGCCATAAGAAGCTCGACCAAAGATGGAAGTGATTCGGGCTGTCGGGATGGTAAAACAATCATATCTCGTAATTTGGGAAAAGTTTTGGGACGTATAATATATGATTTTGGGGTAGCTCAAGCTAGTTAAGCCAACCAACCCGCTATGTCAGGTTTACCATGACAGAATTGCGATATTTGATCAAATCGACGGTCATTAGCCTAGTTTTATTTTATTTTTACTATAAATAGTAAGTTTTAGTTTAATTATAACTTTTGATATTGTGAGTTTTAAAAGTCGTGCCCAACATGAAAAAGGCTTAGAAAACTTGGGAGAACAACATGGATGGGCCAGATTGGAAACTTTCTATTTTCTGCCGAAAATCATGAAGTCTAGTGGGAATAGGAAACGTTTATAAATAGTAAGTTTATTGTTTATAGTAAGTCGTGTTTTTAGGAGTTTTAGTTGGAATATGAGTATGATACTTCATCCTAGGGTTTAGTTTCCTATTTAAAGCAATGTAATTACGTTTTTAATTATTCAATCAATTATTATGAATTTTTTATGAATTATTTTCTATTTTCTTAATTCTCCCTTGTGTATTCGAGGAAGTTCGATTAAGGATTCCCAAAAGCCTTGTGGATTCAACATATTTATTCGGTAAGGAAGATGGTGCTCGACCTTACCACGCCCTCCCTGCGTCAGTGGTATCAGAGCGAGGAATTTCTCGGGACGATGACTTCTAATAAAGGTATGAGAAACATCCCCACTGGTGGTGATCAAGGGATTTTCTATCTTACAAATAAACTAGATGGTCTTTAGTTGTCCATACAAGGACTAAAAACAACTCTCGACCATATTGTTGCGACATTAATTCCACCACAAGCCTAAGGCGACGATTAACAACCACATATGCTCATTGTACAGAACAACCCTATATTCCATAGGGTGCCACTAATGGCCAATCACATGGTTACCTCAAACGATTCTAAACTAAGCGATGAGGAGGTCGAAGACATTATTGTACGATGGCCTGTGCGTGGGAAAGATCACAGGGATCGCGTTGAAAGAGATTTTTGAGGTAAAGTTGAACTTTCTAGTTTAATCGCTTACTATGTATAGAGGATCCTCGATTGACTTGTGAAGGTTGAGCGTTATTTTGATTATATGGATGTATCGGAAGATAAATGAGTTAAACTAGTTGCGTACAAGTTAAAATTGGGTGCTTCTGCATGGTGGGAGCAGTTGCAGCTCACTTGCGCCTGTCAAAATAAGTTGTTCATCTGATCATGGTTACGAATGAGACAACTTCTTCGATCTCGATTCTTTTTCAAAGATTATGAGCAAGTGTTGTTCCAACAATACCAAAATTGTAGGCAGGGGAACCAAACAGTGGCTGAATACTTCACAGAATTCCAAAGGCTAGCAATGCGAACAATTAGATGGAATTTGGCCTGCAGAAAGTAGTGCAGTTCATCAGCCATCTACGACCCACAATTCACAATCAAGTTCAGTTATATCCAGTTTGAACTGCGGATGACGCAGTGAACCTAACAACCAAGATAGAGACAACTTTCAAGGGCCCCAGCCTGTACTTTTCCTTTAATGACGTGAGATTGTCCAAGGAAAAGGAGCCAATTGGGGGGGGGGGGGGGGGGGGGGGCATTCCTAGCCTACAGCGACTGCAAACTGAGGCACGGGGAGTGGCCCTTCAAGGCCTCAACAAGCAGCGCCTATAATAGTGGGTCCGAATTGGGCTCCTAATCCATATGTTGGCCCAAGCTGAATAATTGTTTTCCGTTGTGGCTAGCCGGACCACTTGTCGAACGCTTGCCCTTAATGCCCTGCAACCCACCTGGCTATCAATGAAGGAGGTGCTGAAGGAGAAGTAAAGGAAGAAGACCTTGAATTTGATGGGTTAGAGCAAAATGATGACGATGACGTAGAAGGTGCGAAATTATTGGCTAAGGACCTTGATGAGTCCTTAGTCGTGAGGTGACTCCTTGACGCTTCAAGGAAGAAAGTGCACTCGCAGCAGCATAACATCTTCTGCACGCGGTACACCGTGAATGAAAAAATCTGTGATGTTATTATATAGATAGTGGCAGCAGCGAGAACATCGTCTCGAAAGTATAGTGAATAAGTTGCGGCTTCCTATGACAAAACATCTTATTCCTTACTCGATCGGATGGATCAAGAAGGTGAACGAGACCAAGGTAACTAAACAATGATTGTCTCATTTTCTATTAATAAAAACTATAAGGATTGGGTCCTTTGTGATGTGGTTGATATGAAGGCCTTTCATATGTTGCTTGGGTGGCCATGATAATCAGATCGAGACGTGACCCACCGTAGGCGAGACAACATATATATATTTGTCAAGAATTGTCGCAAAATGATGTTGGCCCCTATGGCACTGGAGAAACACCTCAGAGCTTCTGAAGTGGAGATGAACTCTCTCCTGGCCATTCGGGAGTTTGTTGAGGAATCAAAGAAAATCGGTGAGGTGTACGCCATAGTGATGAAAAGAGAGGAGTCGGAACCCTCTAATATCCTGCCTAGCCTTAAATCATTGTTAAATGAATTTAAAAGTATCTGGCCTAAGGAGTTACCTGACGAATTACCTCCCATAAGAGACATCTAACATCATATCAACCTTGTCCCCAGGGATAGCTTGCCCAACCGGTCACCCTATCGGATGAGTCCGAAAGAATGTGAAATACTTTAGGGGCAAGTGGAGGAACTGATCTGTAAAGGTCATCTTAGAGAAAGCATTAGCCCATGTATTATGCCAGTGCTGTTAACTCCAAAGAAGGATGGGAGCTAGCGCATGTGTGTTGACAGTTAGACAATTAATAAGATAACCATTAAATATCAGTTTCCAATACCACGGCTAGACAACGTGCTCAATATGGTCGACGGGTGACAAGGTGTTCTCTAAGTTAGATATGAGAAACGGGGACCATCAGATTCACATTAGGTCGGGTGATGAATGGAAAATAGCCTTCAAGACCAAGGAATGGTTGTATGAGTGAATGGTAATGCCTTTCGGTCTATCTAATACTCTAAGTACTTTTATGTCCTTAATTAATCAAGTATTGAAGCCGTTCATTGGCCGGTTCGCAGTGGTGCACTTTGATGACATCTTGATATATAGTCAAAATGAGACGAAATACATAAACCATCTCAGGCAAGTGCTACAAGTATTGGCCGATAACAAGTTATATTTAAACCTAAAGAAGCATAGCTTCTTAACCGATCAGATGTTATTTCTAGGATTTGTTGTGACGTCCACGGGTATCCAAGTGGATGAAGAGAAGGTTCGAGCTATTCGAGATTGGCCGACTTCAACAAACATTCATAAGGTACAAAGTTTTCATAGGTTGACAACGTTTTATCATTGATTCGTGTGAAATTTCAGAATCATTATCGCTCCAATCACCAATTGTATGAAGAAGAGACCGTTTCAGTAAACCGGTGAGGCAGACAAAAGCTTTGCTAAAATCAAGCATCTGTCTACAATGTCGGTCTTAGTGCTTTTCAATTCGACAAGCTGTTTGAGATGGAGTGTGACGCCTCATATATCTATCTCGGAGGAGTCCTTTCTTAGGAAGGTAGGAAGATTTCCATTACAGTGAAAAGCTTAACGACGCACAGAAGAAGTGGTCGACTATGAGCTTAAGTTGTACGCAGTAATCCAAGCACTGCGACATTGGTGTCATTATCTGATTCAGAGAGAGTTTATTTTCTAAATTGACCATCACGCCTTAAAGTTTATTAGTAGTCAGACTAACATGAACCGTGTACATGCTAGACGGATCGTGGTTTTGCAGAAATTCACATTTGTTCTAAAGCATAAGTCAGGGAAGCAAAACAAAATGACTGATGCACTTAGTTATCGTGTATCTCTTCTTGTTATGGTGAGCAGTGAGGTGGTCAGATTCAACTATTTCAAGGAACTTTATACTGAAGATGGGGACTTTGCTGATGCATGGACGAGGTACTAAGAGGGCCACCCGAGTGATTTTCTGATTCGGGATGGATTCCTTTTTAAAGAGAATCAACTTTTCATCCCGTAAAGTTCGTTGTGAGACAAGATTATTCTTGAGCTACATGGTAGCGGCCTTGGAGGTCACCTTGGATGGGATAAGACCAGAGCATTGGTGGATGAGCGGTATTACTAGTTGCAATTGTCTCGTGATGTGGGGAAATCAGTGCAACGATGCCATGTTTGTCAAACCTCTAAGGAGCAATCTCATAATACGAGACTCTACACTCCATTGCTCGTACCTGATGCCCCTTGGGAGGATTTATCTATGGACTTTGTATTATGTCTCCTACGAACACAACGCGGTATGGATTAAATGTTCGTGATGGTAGACCGATTCTCCAAGATGGCACACTTCATTCCCTAGAAGAAGATCTTTGATGTAATATACGTGACGAATTTGTTGTTTATGGAGGTTATACAACTATATGAGATTCCTAAGACGATTACTTCAGATTGGGGCACAAAGTTCGTTAGCAACTTTTGGCGAGTCTTGTGGAATCGGTTTGGTACATGACTTCAATTCAATAGCGCCTACCATCCACAGATAGATGGACAAATTGAGGTCATGAACCTCACATTGGAAAATTTCATCCGCTGTATTTCGGGCGGTAAGCCAAATCAATAGGATATGGCCCTGGCTCAAGCGGAGTTCGCATTCAACAATATGTAAACTGCTTGATAAGGAAGTCTCCGTTCTAGATTGTCTATGGCCGAGTGCCTCACTACACACTTGATTTGGTCCCGTTGCCTAAGATTTCGAGCATGAGTATTGCAGCTGATCACGTAGTGGACCAAATCATAAATATTCATGAGGACGTTCAGAATAAGTTACAGGCTTCGAAAGAGAAGAACAAAGAAGAAGTCGTCGAGCATCGACGTGTCAAGGTGTTTGAAGTAGGTGATCAGGTAATAGTCCATCTATGTACATGGCGATTTTCTACTGGGACCTATAACAAATTGAAGCACAAGAAGATCGAACCGGTACGGATCATTTGCAAGATCAATGACAACGCCTCTGTTGTTGATCTTTTGAGTGACATGAAGATTTCGAGGACTTTCAACTTTGCAGATCTGCACAAGTATCATAAACCGAAGATGGACAAGAACTCGAGGTTGAGTTCTTTTGAAGTGGATGGGACTAATGTAGAACAGGTCGCAGACATTTTTATGATCGAGATGGACCAGAGGAAGCCCGACCGAAGATGGAAGTGATCTGGGCCATTAGGACCATAAGACAGTCGTATCTCGCAATTTGGGATGAGTTTTGGGACGTATAATATATAATTTTGAGGTATCTTAAGCTAGTTAAGCCAACCAACCTGCTACATCGGGTTTCCCATGTTGGAATTGTGAGATTTGATCAGATTGATGGTCACTAGCCTAGTTTTATTCTATTTTTATTATAAATAGTAAGTTTTAATTTGATTATAACTTTTGATCCGGTGAGGTTTAGAAGTTGTGCCCAACATGAAAAGGGCTTAGAAAACTTAGGAGAACAACGTGGTTGGCCGGATTGAAATCTTTCTATTTTTAGCCAAAAATCATGAACTCTAGTGGGAATAAGAGATGTTTATAGATAGTAAGTTTACTATTTATATTAAGTCGCATTTTTTAGGAGTTTTAGTTGGAGTATGAGTTTGATTCTTCGTCCTAGGATTTAGTTTCCTATTTAAGCCACTGAATTACATTGTTAATTATTCAATCAATTATTACAATTTTTTAAAGAATTATTTCATGTTTTCTTATATCTCCCTCGTGGATTCGATAAATTCTTGTTGAGGATTCCCGGAAGCCTTGTGGATTTAAGATATTCATCCGATAAGGAAGACGGTGCTTGACCTTACCATACCCTCCCTGCATCATATTGATAAATATTTCTTGACACTTATAACTTGCAATAACAATAAAAAAAAGTAAATACTCTCATGATTAAGTTATTCAAGTTTAAACAATTTACACCACCAGAATACATAAACAACTGCATATTGGAGTTATAAACTAAAAATATTTTATGCTTTAACTCAATGTCGACCAAATACCACTACTTCGCTTCATTCATAGGAATAAAAAAATTGTCTTTCCTCCTTAAATTATAAGGTGTCGAAGACACGTTTGATTTGTTAACTAAAACTAATCTCTATCTTTTCACTTTTCTTTCTTTTTTGTCTTATTATTTCTCTTTAAACATACTTGTTAAACACACTAATATTTGTATGGCATTGTATATTTATTTGAAAATTTTACATAAAATCAAACATTAAAATAATGATATTTTAATAAATCTTATCGGTCTCTCTTTTCTCGACCCTTCAACAATTCGCTATACTTATCTATAACCTGAAATATAATTTTAACAAAAATATAATATGTTAAGTGATTATATTCTTTATATTCATGAATGATAGATTAATATATGCTTATGCATGAGATATTAAGAGTTGAAAAAAGTACATGTAGATATATCTCATCATCAAGCCATCCTATAGAATCAAGAAAAATGTTTAATGAACTTCGAAGGACATAAAGTAGTCCAAATGAATTCTCCCTATAGGTAATTTGGTATTATTACGAGAAATTATCACAGTAAAAATAAGTGAATCAATGATGAACTAATTAGTTTACTGTCATACTTGTAGTCAGTCATGTTAATGAAACTTCTAATTATAATATCTTCTTCTAGAGATAACATAAGCCCATTCATCCCCTCTTTTATAGTTGAATCATTATTGAGTGATTTAGCTTTGATGTTAGTTTAACAGTTTTGGTATGTTATCATGTACAGAATTGTATGACTTTCTAAGTATTCCTAATCATACCCTCCTCTTTCACACGCCTCACTAAGGAACTCGAATTTGCAAGTACAAAATCATTTTTTGTGGGCATTGCATTCACGGGAGGGGAAAGTTGTGTATTCTTTACAACCAACAACGTATCCGGCATCGCATTCATAAGAGAAGAAAGTTATGGACTATTTGCAACTAATAGTGTATCTGGCATTGTATTCAAATGAGGAAAAAGTTATGGACTATTTATAGTTAACGACATATCTTCCATTATCTCACATGATGGATTAGCGATTGTGATTCTTCTCTAACTTTATTAGTTTATTAGATAACTCTTTGATGGGTTCTGCTTGTGCATCTAATTTATTTTTTATTTCTTTGTATGCCTTCAATAATTGTTTGCTCCTCATCAACATCTCTTTGTAATGTATGTTCTCTTCATGATTCCTATTTTGAGTTATAAACTACTTTTTTCGATGACAAAAAATTTGATACGAGTTAAAAGAAACTGTAACAAAATTAAAGTATTTTAAAATGCTTTTCCAATTACAAATATGTGCATGTATATAAATGAAGTGACCATTATGTGAAGAATATTTATAATTTTTTTCTTCATATTATTGAATTTAGGTTCCAACTACCGATGCATTTCTTTGTCCATGCTTAAGGTCACTTGTATGCCAATTACAATGATTGCTTATATAAAGTAATATGGAATCAGTTATATAATCTACTCACACATAATCAAATTGAAGTTATATGGAGAATATTTATAATTTCACTTACAATTTTCTTATCAATCTTTAAATGTCTATGTTCCAACCACTGATACAATTCTCTATTTAAGTTTGAGGCCACCTATGTGAATATCACAATTATAACCTATATGATCAAATATAGGATCATTTATATCACCAAGCATGCACAATATAAACAAAATAATCATTATGTGGGGAATATTTACTATTTTCTCTTCAATCTTCACTGGACATGACTTCAACCACTAATATATCTCTTTTATTGTATTTGATATCTCCTGTATGCCAATTACAACAATGGCTTATATAATTAAGTGTAAAATTAATGATTGATTACATAATAGGTAAAAAAATGAAAATAAAGCACTTAAAGTGGGAGGTAGAAGGTGGCTTTCCTTATTTATAGGATTTATATTTTTAATAATTTGATGGAAATAAATACATTGATATAATTATATAATTGGACACAATGTTGATGAATATATTATAAATAATTTAAAAAATTGTAAATACCTGTGTGCAGATAGGAGTGTCTAAGAAATTTTTATGTGCGACAGTCCGTCGATAACTTTTTTCGACCCGTCTCAAAAAAAGTAGATACACTATTTTGGTTGATAACAATGATGAAAAAATAATGTACTCTTATAACCATGGCTAGTGAAAACAATATCGTTAATGAGAAATACATTCAAAGTAAAAGGAAAGAAATAAAAAAACAGTTGATTGAAAATAACTTCATTAATATAACAAGTAATACTTACTTTTAGAACCATGATACATCCGTTTACATATGTTTTTTTTCCTCTTCACAAATTAAAAAATACTACTAACTAGAAACTCACAAATGACAGTAGCCCATGATAACTAAGTAAATTTTTAAATTTATTTACATAGTTCAATAAAAATATATGAATAATCTCATTGTTCTTTGAAAATAGAATTGTATTGAATAGATACATGATGAACAATTTCATAAAATCGGATAAAGATTATTTCAAACTTTCTTCAAACAACTTCTCAATATTTTCTTCTATTAAGTTTCTCCTAAGAAGAACTTTTGTAAAATATTTTTCCTTTAGTTTTATATTACAGGCATCTAATTCGCTTATCAAATTTATGTATTCTTCACTCATACTCAACCCCAATATCATGACAATGGTTTAGGTTTAAGAAAGACATTCTTTCCTCCGAGAAGGAAACAATTATGTCCATCATCCCATTTAGTGAGAAGATTGTTTCGAAATGTGCATTGAACTGAAAGCCTTGAAAAATATACAAATCCTTTAAAAGGAGTATCTGTTATTGAAATTACACATTTTGGAGTAAAGGCGTATGCGTGCGAAAGCTTTAAGATCAACTAGTATTATGGCTAAGTCCTATGGGGGAGGGGGGGGGGGGATTAGGACCTTTTGAAATTCTTTTCGTCTACTTAACAGTTTTAACAACTTAAACTAAGTTAGCAATAACACTTCGGCTTCCAAGCCTAAGTGGGTCCAATCACAAGACTAGCAAATTGTAAGCAATAAGCAACCTAGTCTAAGCATGCATAGATACTCAAAAGATTAAACAAATCAAGCTCCTAATCTATGCAACCTATGTAGACTTATGAGAATGGATTAATGAGCTCAAGTCTACACAACAAGTGAAAGTACATCTTGTGTGTGGATGTGCCTATTTAGTGTCTAGCATACATTCATATCAAGCATTCATAATTAACAATTAAACATACAATGCTAAGATAACAATGTACTCAATTACAATCACAAACACAAGCATGTATAGTGGTTCGACTACTTGTCTACTCCACTCCCGGTTCAAGGGAGTTTAAATTTGGTTCCTCCCAACCAAGGTGTTTTAAATCGGCTCTACCCAACCCAGGAGTATATAGGTTCCTCCCAACCTATGAGACCTACTCAAGGTCACCTCAAGTCCTACTTAAGAACAACGCACGCTCACTCCCGTGTCGGAGGCTCCCCCTTAGAGACTTTGTTTAGGCTAGAAAAAGGAGCTAATGAGCACCAAACAACCCCTAGTCTTTAGGTCGAAAAAAGCGCCAAGGAACGGCCAACGTCCCTAGAGTTTTAGGCTCAACTAATAAGCCAAGGATTGGCAAACGACCCTAATTTACGTTTGACAAACAAACTCTACACTCAACTCTCACAGGGAATTGAGTGGAAGGACTTTTAACTAAGACAACCTTAGTTGTCGGATGAGTCCCTTGTTCAATGTCGATTCAGGTTGCTTGATCTCCGCTCTCCCATGCTTCAATCAGCTACCTTTGCTCCCCCGATCGTGTTGCTACTGTGTCGCCAATGCCTCAGCTACATTTGATCAACCAACTTTCAAATGATGCCTTTGATATGCCCAATGTCACGCCCCAAACTCGGGGACCGGGCTTACTAAATTCCCGGCCGCCGAATCCGGTGCCAACAGCCTCCGTAGTACCCCATTCTCGGCCCCTAGCTCCCATACGCCAGGTTCCGATCCTGGGATCCCACAAGGAGGATTTTCAAGGTAAATTTTTTTTTCTTAGATGAGCATAAACATAAGTATACCAAACCAAAAAGCATCACATCACATATCCACTAAGATAGTCTTTTGAGTACAATGCTGTAGAAAAGGAAATACAAGGTATAACTGAAAGCTGAAAATCAAATGCGCGCCCCTGTCTCACTGCTGTCGTGCTATAGTATGACCTGCACGTAAACAACGTGCATAAGCTTACTATGAAGCTTAGAGAGTGCGTGGTGTGTGCGCAATGCATATGACAGGTATACAGATATCAGAGTAAGCGGAAATGATGGCAGGCTACACTACCAAGTCTATGAATGCCATTAGCCATCTCGAGGCTATGCAATGCAATGGGCCTATATGGCCGAGTGTCATATGCTAATGATGCCATGTGCGCATGTCAATCCTCAACTTTCATATATCATACGGTTTACAACTGGGACATCACCGGGGTCTAGTACACTCCAGACATTGGTTGCCGCCCATCGCGCGCATAACCAAGCGAGTGGAAGAGACCTCACTATCCGCCTCGTCAATGACATATAAGATAATTCACCCGGCTCGTCGATAGCGAACCCATTCACGAGCTGGTCAAACTCAACCTAGTATATAGCCCTCTGCACCCGGGCGGGTAAGGTCACACCCCCTTCCAACCGACCCCGACACAGTGGGAGACGCGGCCTACTGGTATTTGGCCCTCATGCGCTCATAAATCCACTCAGTCTAGACATTGGAGCATCCTACTGGTACCACAGGGTTTAGGGACTTTCACCCAAGGACATCTTTGGCACCCAAGTGCTAGAACATATTTCCGGTGTCCATTCCTACCATCCACGATGTGACTGTGGTGGTCAAAACCCCGATGCCGCTGGGGTGAGAATCTGATCATGACATGTATAATGCGAGATGCATGAGTCACACTATTAAAGCCATGCACCAAACCTGCGCATACCGCGCGATCATGTAGGGTGACCCTATCTCATACGGGTCCCCTAAGTATCTCAAGCTGTAAGGCATATGCTATGATCGACATCGCCCACAGTCAGGCATACATATGATGCGTATGTACAAATGAATGGGTATGATATTCATTACACTAAGCATATTATCAGTGTGACCTATCCAGCTAAGTATACTAGCATATTACCAGACATATCATGTACTGTTGGCCTTGAATGGCCCAATATATATACAGAGAGTGGGACCCGAACCGTGGGCCCCATTGGAAATGTAAAGGTCTTCGTGGTATAGCCCACTTGAGACTACATCGGCCCCATACTTGGGCCTGCACATACAAGATAGGCAGCATGAATAAAACAGATACATCATGGTGGAGCTAATAGATACATCACGTTGGGACCCATAGGGTGGGCCACCTGCTGGGCAGCGTGGTACCCAACTGATCCCAATAAGTTTGAATCAAGCAGATATTTGTGTTTTCTCCTTCATACATATCCATGTGATCTTATGAACCGATTGGATGGCAAATAAACATCACTGTAGAACCTAGAAAGGTTTCAATGTTGGAAATCATTATTTCCACTGAAGCATGGTCCACTTGACATTAAGATATGCTTAAATTTTGGGACCAGCCACTTATGGATAGGTTGGGTGACAAATAAACATCATTTTGGGTCTAGGAAGGTTTCAATGGTGGAGATTATTATTCCCACTGTTGTCCCATGGCATGGCCCACTTGTCATTTGGATATGCTAAGATTTTTGGGCTCGGCCACTTATAAAATAGGTTGGATGACAATTAAACATCACTGTAGGGCTGGGAAGGTTTCAACGGTAGAGATCATTATTCCCACCGTTGACCCGTGGCATAGCCCACTAAAATGAGCTGGAAAAACATATGGACGAGATAGGTACAGCACATACATTCTAGGTGGGCCCAACGAGTGGGGCCCATTGCCAAAGCCCATACAGACAGGCTGCTGGGCAGCAGCGTCCCCTGGACGCTGTCTGTCCAGCAGCAGCATATATATTATTTTATTTTATTTTATTTTATTTTATTATTATTATTTTTTTAATATATATATATATTTTTATTTATTTAATAAGTGGGGCCCACAGGAGTTCCTGATCAAGCTGATATTTTTGATGTCCCTTCCACCATGTATGTGTGAACTTACGAACAGGTTGGATCTCAAATAAACATCACGGTGGCCCATAAGAAGGTTTCAACGGTGGGGCACTGTCCCTACTGTTTTCTGTGGTGGGGCCCCCTCGAGACTTGGATCTGGCTCATTCTTGGGGTCGTGCCCTAAAATGATCTCCCCAACTGGATGGACGGTGTGGATACAACACATACATCATGGTGGGGCCCACGAGTGGGCCACCAGCTGGCCGAGCCAGCGTGCAAGGACGCTGGTACGCCCAGCGTCAGCGACCCTGACTCTTCTTCTTCTCTTTCTTTTATTTTTATTTTATTTTTTTATTTTTCTATGCTTATATCAAGTGGGGTCCACATGGGACTGATCCACTCCGTTCATCAGGTTCCCCATCTCATGGGGGACCCAGCAAGCCCCATATTGGATATACAAATCCATCTAGAAACGTTAAGGTGGGCCAAAAGATTCTGACAGTAGGAATCATTGTTCCCACTGTTTCAAGCGGTGCGGTCCACTGAAGATTTGGATCGGGCTCATCTTTGGGCCCTGGCCCTAAAATGATCTGGGAAAACCGATGGACGGCGTGGATGGAACACAAACATCAAGGTGGGTCCCACGAGTGGGGACCCCATAGCAGCGTTCAAGTGACGCTGGACGTTCCAACGTCAGGACGTCCAGACGCTGGACGTCCAGCACATGTATATATATATATATATATTTTTTTTTTCTTTTTTTTTTTTTGTTTTCCTGCTATCATTTCATGTGGGGCCCACTTAGTGAAGATCCGATCCGTCCATTAAATTCCCCATATCATTAGGGACCCAACAAGCCCAATATTGGGCAGGTGATGTGGTCCACAAACATCACGGTGGGTCCAAGAAACCTCGACAGTAGGCTTCACCATCTCCACTGTTTTCAATGGTGTGGTCCACCTGAGATCTGGATCTTCTTCATTTTTGGCGCCCAGCCCTAAAATGGGCTGGAGAAACAGACGGACGGCATGGATCTAATACATTCATCAAGGTGGGTCCCACGTGTGGGGGCCCTGTTCCTGGCCGACCGGCTGCCCTTGCTGGGCAGCAGCGTCCCCTGGACGCTGGCTGTCCAGCGGCAGTCCTCTCTCTCTTTCTTTTTTTTTTATTTTATTATTATTATTATTATTATTATTATTATTATTATATTATTTTTACAAAGTGGGGCCCGTTCATGGATGATCCAATCCATCCATCAGGTTGTCCACCATCAGGTGGGCCCAAAAGAAAAGGAAAAAAAATGAAGGGAAAGAAGAAAATGGGGGATTTATGTACCCCTTGCACTCACCTCAAATAATGGACGGTTGGATTGAATCGAGTTGATGATCGGACGATCCGGACGGTCCGGATGATGGTTGGGGCCCTCCAAGCAAGGATCTCCACCCTCAAATCCTAGATCTCCCTCCAAATCTCTCTTCTCTCAATTCTTCCTCTTTCTCTCTCCTTTCTCAAATCTCTTTCTCTCTCCTCTCTCTCTCTTGCAAAATGGGAAGTGAGGAAGCCTCCTCTCCCCCTACGTATGGTATTGTATGGGGGGAGAGAGAGAGAAGCAATCATGGGTGATGATGGGTAGCATGGGAGAGAGGGATGGGGGGTATGGTGTGAGAGTTGACTTTGGGAGGAGAGAGAGGGATGGGGTATGGGGTGTGTAGGGTAGGGGTATGGGATAGGTGTAGGTGAGAATGATGGTGATGGATTGATGGGATGTTGATTGATTGATGGGATATGGTCTTGGAGTTTGTGCAAGTGGGGCCCACCACACACGCACGTTGCGCGGCCCACCTCAGATTACGCGATAGATCATAACTTTCACACCGGGTATCGCAATGGGGCGTGCCGCGCGGCGTTGGAATCGCAGCGCCTACGCGGTCGCCGGGGTATAGGTCTCGGGTTGATGCGGTACTAAAATAGGGTCGCGGTCAAGGCTCGCTAATCTAATCCGTTCGGGACGTACCGACACCGGAAATTAAGCGTACGGAGGGCAAATAAGGGTACGGGTCTTACACCCAAGGTGATAGGAGGGTAGGTTTGAGGTCTCTACAACTTATGGGAATGGTTTGCCTAGAGAGTCTCACCTACAAAGATCTCATCATAAAGTATTAGATAGGAATATGACTATCAAGATCAATCCAATCTCTAGAGATCGAAAGAGGGACAAGTGCATCTTCATCTTGAGCTTTAAATGCTCCATGCTTGTGATGAATCACAATGAAGATCACTTGTTTGGGTTAGGAATAGAGCTCTTAATGATCTTCAACAATGATGGTTTTCATTTCCTCAAAATTCTCTCTCCTGGCTCAAAAACGAATCCCCCATCTTAAATAGATTTTCTTCCAACAGTAAAAAGACGAGCAGATTCGCGTATCTCCGATTGATCGGAAAAAGGTCCGATTGATCAAAGACTTGTCCGATTAATCGGAGGCATGTCTGATTGATCGAAAATCTATTTAGTGAATTCTCTAGAAGATATTTCAATTGATCAAAATTATGGTCCGATTGATCGGCTTACCCCTTCTGATGGATCAGAAGTCTGTCCGATTGATTGAAAATTTGTCCAGTGGATTTCAAACTTACTAGGATAAATTCTGATTGATTGGGACTTTTGTCCGATTGATTGGAGTCTAATCAGAACCCCTGTCCGATTGATCGAAGTCCAATTGAAAACTGTTGTTTAGGCTGTTTTGTTTACAGCAGCTTCCACCTCTTTAATTAGTCTAACTTATCATGTTTTTCATAGAGTTCTAAGACCAATGATGATGATTAAGGGTATACCTAGTTGGTCCAAGTCATCTAAGAGGTTATGGTTTTGGGTAGGTTTAAGGCAAGGCACATCAAGGCATCTCTTTTACCTGTTTCTTCATCCTTGATGCAGCTGGTCCATCTTGAGTCTTTGGTCTTCATGTTCATTAAGCTCAATCGACACTAGACTCACTAACCTAAGTGATTGACCAACAAGGTGCACTAGTATGCTACTGAAAAGTGCACTAACAGTTATCACTTTAATATGTTCATCCTTCAATTTTACTTTCTTAATAAAATTATAAAAACTTTGATGGAGTATATCTAATAGTATAATTGACGTTTCGTGATTGAATGGTCTCCTCCTACATTAAATGAGAAACAATCACAATGAGTTAATTTTATACGTTTTTTTACCTATTACATTTTAAATCATTCCAAATTTGATTAACATTATCTGAAAGAAAAAAATGTTATAGTATGAGAATATGCTGTTGTTTATAAAATAAATAAATGATGAGAGAAAAATTAAATGATAACATAAGAAAAAAGTGCTTCGAGGTATGTTTAAAATTTTAAATAGGCTCAACTCAAACCATCCATGTTTAAAGAAAAAAAGCCAAAATGTCAAAAGGTTTAAATAACCCAAAGAGAGCTTTTTATTTATTCTTTATCCTCTACGCAAAATGAGAAACATAATATAAGCAGTTTCGATCATTAGTAGATAACACACAATAAAAGGCTAAGGTCTTTGGCTATTGCAATAAGGTAGGTTGGTATATATTCTAGCAAATCCAAGCTACATTATATTTTAGGTCAACTTTAAAGTTATGCTTACTATATATTGGAGCATAGTTCCTGAACATGGATAATGGAGAAGGTTATTACATTTAAAGTTGTACACGAGTCGAACCGAGTCGAGTTTGGCACAACACAGCTTGATTCGGCTAGCAGCCAACCCCAGCTTGAACTTAACTTGGCTTGGTCATCAAGCCTGACTGGCTATCTCGACTCGGTTCGATCAACAGCAAGCCAGCTCGAGCCAAGTTCGAGCCAAGTTGGAGTTATGCCATAATGAGGTTTTGGGTTTTTTAATGAAAAAATAAATGCAATTTTTAAGTTTTTAAAGAGGAATTAATGCATACATGGAATTTAAAAAATGAATGCATTTTTATTTATTTTTAAAGAGCAATTAATTCATGTTTGGAATTTTCTAAAAAAAAAAAGAAACGAGCAGCATTCTTTTTAAAAAATACAATAAAGAAATAAATGCATGGGCATCCGTGTGCAAAGGGTCTAGGAGAATGCGTTAGGGACCAATTATGCCGAGTTGAACCAAACCGAGTCGATTCAGACCGAGCTTTGAGCCGAGCTGAGCTCGGACTCGGCTCGAATTTTTTTTCAAGCTCCAAAAATGAGCTCTACTAGGTCCGAACGCAGGACCGATACAAGTTGAGTCCAATTTTTTCGAGTCGAGTCAAGCGAGTTAACCGAGCCAACTTGACTCGTGTACAACTCTAATTACATTTTTATACTTAACTTCAATACTCAATGTAAAAATTGGACATATTAGGTAGATAGAAAGGTTAAAATATATGCATATTTTTTAAGGGTTGAATATATTTAACCCCTTAAATTAATGTCTCTACCCCAGTAGGGATAATTTAGCCATGGTAATTGGCTTATAATGTAAAAGGCATCTCTTATTACAAATGGTTAGGATCAAGAAGGCCTCATGGCTATTGATCTAAAACTATCATGACCACATTATTTTTGTGAGGGTTGTACTATAAATTTAATGGGTAAAAATATCGTATGAAAAAAATATCATATAATATTTTTTAATAAAATAATTAAAATAAAAAAGATATAAAAATGTGAAAGAACAAGAACACATCAATCCATCTATTTAACTGCGAATTTCACTCAAACGTGGCATTTGAGAGTGTTAATTTACATTTATATTTTCTTATTCGAAGAATTGGAGAATTCATAAGCATTCACAAATAACAAAAACAAGGATAAAAGACTAGACATGGCGTAAAGAAGGCTTTTTATTTCAGAAATTTCAGGTTATGTACATTTCGGGCTATGATCTGGCACGAGCCCTTAATTATATCGTACATAATCCTTGATTAAAAGGTAAAAGACCATGTCAGTAGGAGACTACGTCTTTCAATAAATAAGCTGCATGGGCCGCAATGAGGGTTGCTTGGACTGCCCCAAGCTAATTGTATGGACCACACCATCTTTGTGAGTTTAATATCCTTATCCCATTGTTTCAGTTCCAGGTAAGATGATTGATTAGCCTTTGTTCGCGCAGTGCAACTCTGGGGCCTATCTCTGGGACGGGTGGCTCTGGAAGGCTAACTATGACTCTGGACGTCTCAAGTCGTGCTCGTAGAGACTGTTTTGAACGGGTAGGGCACTGTACGACTCCGAATGGTATAGGTCCTTAGCATTGGTGTTATTTCTCGAGAGGGTGAGTTATTTAGTCATTTTATGCCTTGATAGTTTGTTTGAGATAGTCCCCTGTGAACATAGTAATTGCCGTTGTCCAGACTTTACATTTGTGTGACACATAACAAGTTCGCTGATAAAATTCTCGCCATAATGATTTATTAGTCAGCTTGAAATATGGACACGACTTCAAACTGTTATCCTGGTTGTTGTATCAGGTGGCGATTGGTGTTTTAAATGAGTCAGGCTTAAAAGACAATGTTGTGGCTAGGCCTGGCAACGGGTCGTGTTGAACTGTGTTCGTGTCGTGTCAAAAATTTGCTCACCCAAACCCGACCCATTAACTAACAGGTTGGAATCTAAAAACCCAAACTCATTCATTAATTTTACGGGTTACCCGCAACTTGACCCGTTTAACCAGTTAAATAAACGAGCTGTGGAGAAATCTCCATGAGAGAGTCCTGCAACCGTTGTAACGTTGGCTGTGGGCAGAGAGATGAGGATGGGAGAAGGGTTTAGGGTGTGGCCGTGAAGAAATCTCTCTGAGAGAGAGAGAGAGAGAGAGAGAGAGAGAGAGAGACTAAGGGTGAGGCATGAGGGAGACACCGAGAGAAAGAGAGGGGGAGATTGAGGGTGAGGCATGAGGGGGAGAGAGAGAGAGAGAGAGAGTGTTAGCTAAGGGTTTAGGGTTTTTCCACATTAAATGTAATTACCAAAATGCCATAAGTTCCTAACGAGTTACATGGGTTTCGCAGGTGAAACACTGAAATGACCTGTTATTTGAATGGGTCTTAACAGGTCAACCCGTTAGTGACCCAACACGATAAGGGTGGACTCCAAGACTGCTTTTTTCGTGCGGGTTTCATGCCGGTCAACGGGTCGTGTGGAATTTTGTCAGGCCTAGTTGAAGCTTCAAGGCGCTTGGAGGTGCGTGTAATGTGTAAACCGAGTGATTTGCGAGCATTCCAGGTCATGAGGATGTTCGTTCTGCTCTAGGACAATCTAGGGAAGGTCATGAGCCCAAGAACAACCTTGAAAAGTCTTCAGTTGGACAAAATTCATCCCTTGGGGCGCTTGCCGCATGGGGTAGAAAACTGTCATGTCGAGAACTTGGGGTGAGGGTAAACAGTTGTTGCGCTGCAGCAGCGTTGGCGACGCATGCAAATGGATCATACGCTGCATGGAGGCTGCATCGGGGGCCTTGGAGGCATTGCTCATCCCTTAAGTGAGCCTCCCACGGGGGTTGAAAATTGTCGCATTGGGCCTTTTCACGGCGACCACATTGAGGCCCGCACCACTGCGCTCGAGGACTTAGGGTTATCCTTTATGTTTCTTTCTTTCATTCTTTTGTAGACAACATTGAGGTGTCAGGAGTTTGCCGGTCGTTTCTCACCTGATAGTGACTAGACATGTATTCTGGTAATCGAAATGGGGATTTCGGTGGTTGGAATGGAAATTTCGGTGATCGAAATACGGATTAGAGTGGTCGGAGAAGAGATTCCGGTCGTCGGAATAGGAATTTCGGTGACGAAAATTGAAATTCCAGTGGAGTATTTAAGCTCTCTCTCTCTCTCTTACCCAACAGTTAATGACTAAAGGTTGTCCCCATTTAAATAAAAAATCAAGGTATTTATAGTCAAGAAAAGAGGATCATCCATCAATTAGTAGTCACCTCGTGGATTGTCATGTGCACTGAATTCATGTGAGGCCACGTGCCTGATTATTGGGTTGCATGGCTACCAAGCTAGGGGTTTACGGCCGCTCGTCTTCATAGGCGGTAACGTCGCGCCGTGGAATGGTTGTCGGCTTCCCCCTTGTTTGTCATCTTAAAGATCGCTACACGGCTACCGCGCAGGTCTTCCGCGCAATGGGATTTCTATCTGCGTAGGGGGACTTGTCCCACTTTTTTATGCCTCCACAGGTGCCCCCCCCCCATTGCGCGTCGTCAGGAGGCTTCGTCTACCAGCAGTGCACGACGGTTTTCGAGGCTTATATAAGCCTTAGTTCACATTATACCTTCACTGTCATAGCATTTTTCCTCTAATCCTTGCGCGACATTTTTTCGGTTGTGTGGCGTTTTTTCTTGTAACAATTCGAGTCTTACTCTAAGGGCATTTGATTAGCAGCTTAAATAGAATATCTCGCATCTAGGTACAAAACTATGTTCATCCTGTCCACGTAGATTCTTGTGGATAGGCCCACTTAAGTTGTGCATCAGGGTAATTTTTTTTATCCTGAGGCCTAACATTAAGGTACAATCCTAATGTATGGAGTGGATTTAACATAAAGCACAAGGTGGGAACCATGCTGATGTATAGAGTGGTTTGACATAGTGAACATGGTGGGGCTATGCAAAACTTATTTAATGAAAGCAGGCATGACCTCTGTATTCTATATCCACGTCGTCCATCCATTTTTCCATATCATTTTTAGGAATGAGTACAAAAATGATATAGATCCAAATCTTAGGTGGACCATACCATAGGACACAGTGGTGAATGATCATTAAAAACTTCTTGTGGGCTATAAAGGTTTTGGATCAAGTTGATATTTATTTCTTCTATTTTTCCTTTATATTTGTCATCCTTCTTGTCATTCTTGTCACGGTTATTCTCTCTATCAAATTTGAAGAATTGTTTGAATTTTTTTGTTTAACTTTTCATCCTCATCATCACTATCTTCTTTCTCAGACTCACTCTTAATTTTCTTATAAGAGTGTTTGTGAAAAGTTTTTAAAGAGATGCTCTTCTTCCTAGAGGGGCCCTTAAAGTGTTATACATGAGTTTGTAGAGAACCTATGTTTCTCTATTTTCATGTTGTTTATGTCTCTACACTATTCTAAGGCTACTACCTTGGTGCTAAATCTTTTCGGGAGGAACCTAAGTATTTTTCTAGTTATACGTCCTTCTGAAACCCTTTCTCTCAAGGAAAACGTAGGAGTTACAAATATCAGACAATTGTGTATAAAACTCTATAAAAGTTTCAGACTCTTCCATTTTAATGTTTTCAAATTTAGTGGTTAAAAGCAGAAGCTTCAAGCATCTTACTGTGCTAGTTCCATCGTGGGTAACCTCAAATATATCATACACTTCTTTTGCAATTGCGTATGTGAGAATGCGCTGATATTCTTCTAGGGAAACTACACAGCGAATCGGGTTGAGAGCTTTGGCATTTGCCATGTATTGAGCCCTCTCACTGTCATTCCATTTCTCATCATCTTTGGGAATGATAATGGTTTTACCATCAACCTCCATATGTTCGGTGGGCATGAAATATCCAAGTTGTGTGCTTACCCACACAGGTCGGTCCATGGATTGTAAGACAAACCTCATTCCAACCTTCCAATAGGCGTAGTTGGACCCGTCAAAGAATGAAGGACGGTTGGTGGTACTCCCATCTTGGTTAGACATTATGCTAGTGCTCTGGTATCAAATCTCACTCAGACGGTTAAGTCCTTGAAGAGTAACTTGCTCTGATACTAATTGAAATTACACCTTTTTTTTATTAAAGGTGTATTAGTTCGAAAGTTTAAGGAGCAATTAAAATTATGGCTAAGTCCGCGGGGAGGGGGGGGGGGGGGGGGGGGGGGGGTTATTAGGACCTTTTAAAGTCTTTTCGCCTACTTATGCAATTTAAAAAATTAAACTAAGAAAGCAATTAACACTTTGGCTTTCAAGCTTAAGTAGGTCCAATCAGAATACTAGCATATTGTTTAAGCAATAAGCAACCTAGTCTAAGCAAGCATAGATTATCAAATGATTAAACTAATCAAGCTCCTAATTTATGCAACCTAAGTAGACTCTACGAGTATGGATCATAAGGGTCAAGTCTACTTTAATAAGTGAAAGTACATCTTATGTATGGATGCGACTATCTAATGCCTAACATACATTCTTATTAAGCATTCATAATTAAACAATTAAACATACAGTGCTAAAATAATAATGTGCTCAGAACAATCACAAACACAAGCATGTATAGTGGTTCGACTTTGAGTCGACTCCACTCCCGGTTCAACTACTCAACCCCATTGAGCACACCAGCATTCACTATATGGAGGTTTTAAATGAAGTTCACCTCTCAACCTTTACACAAAGGTTTTACTGGTTCACCTCTCAACCATAACAGAGTTTTAGACAAGGGCTAACTCTCAACCTGAAGCACGTTCACTCTCGTGTCGGAGGCTCCTCCTTTGAGACTTTGTTTAGTCCCGGCAAATGAGCCAATGAGCGAAAAATGCCCCTAGTCTTTAGGCCCGACTAACATGCCAAGGAACGGCCAATGTCCCTAGAATTTTAGGCTCAACTAACAAGCCAAGGATAAGCAAACGACCCTAAATCGAGTTTGACAAACAAACTCTACACTCAATTCCCACAAGGAAAAGAGTGGATGGACTCTCAACAATTTGATAACCTTACTTGTCAGATGAGTCCCCTTGTTCAGCGCCGCTTCGAGTTGCTTGATCTCCGCTCTCCCGTGCTTCAATCAGCTCCCCTTTGTTCCTCCAATCGTGTTGTCGCTGCGTTGCTAATTCCTCAACTTCACTTGATCAATCACCTTGCATGTGATGCTTTTGAGATGCCCAAGGTGATAGGAGGGTAGGTTTGAGATCTATAAACTAACGGGAATGGGTTTCCTAAAGTATCTCACTTACAAGGATCTCATTATAGAGCTTTGGATAGGAATATAATTATGAAGGTCATCTTCTTCATGAGCTTTGAATACTCTATTCTTGTGTTAAATCACAAAGAAGATGCCTTACTAGGGTTAAGATATGAGTTTCAAATGGTCTCCAACAATGGTAGCTTTAATCTCCTCACAATCCCTCTGCTTGTCCTAAAAACACCTTAAGACGTTTTATAGAAAATGTCCAAAACAGGATAGAAAACGAGCAGAAAATGGCTAGTTGCCGACCAGTCGGACTGGGGTCCTTGACTGGTTGATTTATGGCCTGGGAATGAAAAAACACGTTGTCCCATTTTAATCGGTCGTCGACTAGTCGGACGATCGGTCAAATTTAAGCCCAGAGACAAATATTTTGCATTTGGTTGCTGTCCCTTTTTAGCCATCTGTCAACCGGTCTAAGCATGATTTCTGTTGTTTTTCTTTATATTTTACAGCAGCACATGTAACCTCTTTGGCCATCCTTTGGGTGATCTTTTGAGATACCTAAGGCCAATCTAAGATGACTAAAGGTATGCCTATTAAGTCAAGGTTATCTAGAGGTTATGGTTTTGGTTTGGTTCAAGGTTAAGGCTTCACCAAGGCATCTCTTTTACCTGATTCTTCTTCTTTGATGCAGCAGGTTCGCTCGAGTCTTTGGTCTTCTTCTTCATTAAGCTCAACCGATACTAGACTCACTGACCTAAGTAATTGATAAATAAGGTGCACTAGTATGCCACAGAAAAGTGCACTAACAAGCGAAACTTCCACATCCAGAACCTTCCCAACGTCCTATAAATAAGTCTTCGATCTCCAAACTAAGGTACAACATTCTTAACTTTTATAACCCTTTCATCCGAGTTCTACAAGCCTGACTTAGGTATTAAAGGGTCTATAGCCAACAGCCGGTAACCCCCCTTGCTATCTATTTCCATTCTCTCTTGCAGCACTAACAACCAAAGGATATTACGAGCCTGCTTCGTCTTGGGAAGAAGAGGGTGGAAAATATCACAAGGTCGGCCCAGCTTAACCTTCTCTGTTGGCCAAATCCAGGGAACAACATTTCCCTTTCCAAACCAGAAGCATACGCACCACTTGTCTTAGCATATCGTGAGCACAAACGCCACATAGGTTGTACTATTCAGGGCTTGTAAGAAGCACCTCTTTAGTATTGTTGTTAAAAAGACCATCTAAAAAGCCCACCTTAACATGTATCAAAGATCGGTCCATTTAGGCCAGGAGGTATATCACATAAGAAACCTTTCGAAAGCTCTTAAATGCACGTGTCACTAGTCACACTCCTTAGGAGGGGGGAGGAATGAATTATCCTCGCTGGTGTTGGGATACAGGCGATCGGCCCCACAGCGGAAGCGAGCGTGGAGCAATCAAACAAGGAACAAACACAATGCAATCAACCAAATAAATCAATACATAAAAGAGGCAATCTGAATTTAACATGGAAAAACCTCTCACGGGTAAAAAATCACGGCACAAAGCAACACCAATCTACTATGAATCAGAAGTTACAAGAGCATAAAGAAACTTACACCGAATTCAAGCCCACAAGAGAAAACTCATGCTCTCCAAGAGGAAAATCAACATAGCCCTTCCTCTAAAGCTCTTTCTCTCACCCTAGAACTCCCTCTCTCAACCCTTGCACATATAGGATACCCTAATTACGGTTTACAACAACTTATATAGCAATAAACCCAAATTAGTAACATCTTACGCAAGAAATCGCGTAAAAACTGCGCCATTAACTTTGTAGTCTGTGCACGGTCGGGCGCCCGACAAATTTAAAATATGTCCGGAGAGTTCCAGTAAGAATCCAACCAATTTCTAGCGCCCGCCCAGACCTCGTCGGGCACCAGGCCATCCACCAAGCACTTGACCAATAGTGGTCGAGCCCCCTATAGGCAAAAAAAAAAAAAAATGTTCAGCAATATGGACTTCCATAAGCCAATTCGGTTGTCCCTGGGCAGGCACCCGACTAGAACCCAGTCGGGTGCCCGACACCCCTTGGTGTCCAAGATTGAAGGTAAAACCCCATAAAACCCCAACAATCTCCACCGTGACTTCAATCTTCAATCGCTCCACTGCTCTAAAAACTCTACTCTTCATATTTACTTCGTCTCCTTCATAGTTCCATAGCTTCTCATGCCTCCATCAACTTATTCTTGCACCTTTACCGCCCGCTCGATCATGTGGTCCTTTCGCACACACCACACACGAGCAATCTTGGATCCCACTGTCGATCTCGCAGCTCCATCGTGAATAGTACTCCTGATCACCTTGTAAAGATTGTCGCACCTTCGTGCCTTTGTCATCACGTGTGCTCCCTTTGCCACTTTACAATACCGATCACAGTCGATGAACCTGCACCTTTTGCCTCGAGTGCACCAAGAGATATCATATTCTTCTTCATCTCAGGGACATGCTTCACACTTTCAAGGATTCGTTCGACCTCGTCTAACATCCTAATGCGTACCGAACCAATACCTACCACCTTACGGGCGTAGCCATCACCCATAAACACCGATCCAACATCATACTCTTCGTATGTCATGAATGAACTTAGGTCAGGACATACGTGACATGGTGCACCTGAATCTAAGAGCCACTCTCCACCGAGAGACCCTTTGCCAGATACAATCAATACATCACAAACGCCACTGCCGTCTTCTACAGTATTAACCCCCTTAGAAGAATCTCCTGATTTCTCTTGTTTCGCCCTGGGATTCGGACAATCCCTCTTCACGTGCCCTTCTTCCCCACAATTCCAGCAACTTACTTTGTTCTTCCACTTGCCCTTAGATTTAGATCTCGATGACGAAGATCCCCCACCCTGCTTAGAATCCCCCCAATAACCAGTGCATCGTCCGTAGAAGGACCTACGTCGCCGCTTTTCTTTCTCATCGCTTTCGCCTAAAGGGCTGAGATAATGGTTTTCCCGCCAATAGTCTGTCTACCGGTACACAACAAGTCTTTAAGCGGCTCATATGATTCTGCGACTTATATGATTCTGAAAGAGAATTCAACATGATAAACGCTTGATCCTTATCCTTCATCGGTTCATCTACATCCATCAATTTGCAAATAAACCTATTGAAATTGCTGATGTAGCTCTCAACATTGGCCCCTTTCGTCATCCTCAGATTATACAACTGAAGCTTCAGATATATGTGATTTTTTCAGAGATTTATTCGCATAGATATTCTCCAACTTCGCCCATTTTCAGCTACAGTTTTCTCTTTTATGACGTTGTACATGTCCTCATCCGCTAGACACAACTGGATTAAGACATTGACTTTTTCATCGATCATCTTCTAGTCTTCTTCTTTCATAGCCTCCGGTAGCTTTCCAAGGAGCGCATCTTGCAGCCCTTGCTAAACTAGAAGGTCTTTCATCTTCACCTTCCAAAGTTCAAAATTATTTTCCCCTGAATACTTTTCTATGTCGAATCTCATGCTTGAAGACGCCATTGAAGCCTCATCTCAGATTTCGATCTACCTCCCAACGTTCGCTTTGATACCAGTTTATTAGGATATGAGTGATCGGCCATGCAGCGAAAGCGAGCGTGGAGCAATCAAATGAGGAATAAATACAATGCAATCAACCAAATAAATCAACACACACAAGAGGCAGTCTGAATTTAGCGTGGAAAAACCCCTCACGGGTAAAAAACCATGGCACAAAGCCACACCACTATGAATTAGAAGTTAAAAGAGCATGAAGAAACTTACATTAGATTCAAGCCTACAAGAGAAAACCCAAGCTCTCAAAGAGGAAAAGCAACGTAGCCCTTCCTCTAAAGCTCTTTCTCTCACCCTATAACTCTCTCTCTCAACCCTTGCATATCTAGAATGCCCTAATTACGGTTTACAACAGTTTATATAGCAATAAACCCAAATTAGTAACATCTTACGCAAAAAACTGTGCAAGATCGCGCAAAAACTGCGCCACCGACTTTCCAGTCCGCGCACGGTCAAGTGCCTGACCCGAACCCGTCGGGCGCCTGACAGATTCAAAATCTGTCCAGAAAGTTCAAGCAAGAATCCAACCAATTTCGGACACCTAGCCATTACCGGGCGCCCGACCAATAGTGGTCGGGCCCCTTACAAGCTAAAAAAAATGTTCAACAATACAGACTTCCAGAAGCCAACCTAGGTGTCCTTGGGTGGGCGCCCGACACCCCCTGGTGTCCAAGATTGAAAGCAGAACCCCAACAGCTAGTTCATGTGCTTTGCTACTTCGAGCTTTGGAGATGCTTCAATTTTGGGCTCATGCCCTGTAAAATGGATGGATGGCATGGATAAAGCGGAAACATGATAGTGGCCCCCATAGAGGGACGTGAATTGCCTGCGAAAGCCTCTCCTGCGCAAGGAATCTAGGTGGGGCCCACTGTGATGTTTGTAAGAAATCTACGCCGTCCAACCGTTTTGTAAGATCATTTTAGGCGTTGCGACAAAAAATGAATGGGATCCAAGACTCAAGTGGGCCGCGCTAAAGCAAAAGGTAGGTAGGGAAATTCCTACCGTTGAAACCTCTATGAGGTCCACAGTGATGTTTATATGCCATCCATACCGTTCATAATGTCATTCCTATTGAGATGAACTGAAAACACAAATATTATCCTGATTCGAAGCTTCTGCAACCCCACGAATATTTCAACTGTGGAAGTTCAATCATCACGTTTTTGGCCCACTTAAGTCTTGGATCTCGTTCATTTTTTGTTGCAACGCCTAAAATGATCTCACAAAATGATTGAACGGCATATATTTCTCACAAATATCACGGTGGGCCCTACCTAGATTCCTTGCACAGGAGATTCCTTCCGCGTCCCCCATAGAGTCCTCCCACTGAGCACGGATTAGGTACTACTCGGGCATGCCTGAAGCTCGAGACAGGCTAGCACATGACGTGTGGGCATTGGGGAGAGCACTGAGCACGGATTAGGTACTACTCGGGCACATCTGAAGCTCGAAACAGGCTAGCACATGACGCGTGGGCATGGGGAGAGCAGGCGTGACATGACTGTGTCAGGCTTGCTAACATGGCTGGTCTCCTCTGAAAACGTGCCCTACACCGATACAAATGTGACACGTACGTGCCACGCTTTGTCCTTAGCTTGGGACAGGCTCGGGTAGTACCGAATCCAAGCTCCCTCTCACCATGGCAGTGTCACCATGCAATCTGCGTCCAACCATAACACACTTCATCAACTACAAAGCAAAATCAGCACTGATCAAATGATCTAATCCATCCTTGATGTGGCCTCATTTTCTATAGCCATCCTCTTCCAAGATTGCCTAACAAAAAACGACTCTTTAGAATCATAAGCAATCCGTGATGGGACCTAAAAAATAGCTGGATCAGATTGTTTATGGACCTGCTTTTGTGCAAACAATCCCCCACGTCCATATTAAAGGTCGTTGACCGATGGTTAATATTTGTTGGGTTGGTATGATGTTTGCATGGTATCCGATGAAACATGGATCAGACCTAATGGACGGTCTGGATCGATGAACGGAACTGAATTGGATTGTCCAAGTGGACCAATGCAACTAAGAGCACTATACCTCATTAGGGCTGTCAACGGCACGGATCTTGATCCGTATCCGATTCGATTTAGTCGGATTCGGATCAATAATCGGATAAGATACGGATGTCAAAAGATGCTCCGTTTAATGTTCTGGTCGGATTCGGATCAACCTTGATCCGACCCGTTAACGACCTGACCCGACCCTATTAAAAAAAAAAAAAACCCCGTCTCCTTCGTCTCTCTCCATGCACGAGCATCTCTCTCTCTCTCTCTCTCTCTCTCTCTCTCTCTCTCTCGGATATCGGGTCAGATCATAATCGGATCGGAAACGGATTTTAAAAAATTTAAACGGGTCGGGTTCGGATCATATACTTGTGATCCGAATCGGATTCGGGTCGGATATATCCTTAATCGGGTCAGATATGGATCATCACTGATCCGGCCCGTATCCGACCCGTTGACAGCCCTGTACCTCATAGCATTTCTCTTTTAAAAATGATACAATATAGCATACTATACCGTATAAAGGCTAAGTGCTTTTACATGCCACCTTGATTGGATACATACCCTATAATTCATGGGACCCCAGACTCACCCAAGATGATGCCACCCTTACCATGGGGCCCACCTTGATGTATGTATTCTGTATCAAGGCCATCCATCCGTTTTTCCAGATCATTTTAGCACATCATCTTAAAAATGAAACAGATCTAATTATAACGTGGACGATACCATTGGAAACCCTGGTGATTTGCCAATAATGGGCCATAAAAGCTTTAGATCAAGCTGATATATATATATATATATATATATATATATATATATATATATATATATATATATATATATATATATATATATATATATATAAAAGCTTATGTGACCTTATCAACAGATTGGAGGGAAAATAAACACTACGGAAACATTAAGGTGCACCATTAGAAGTTTTTAATGTTAGAGCGTTCAATCACCACTGTTTCCTATGATATGGTCCACCTGCTAATCGGATCTAGTTCATTTGTTTGGGATAATGCCCTAAAATGATCTGGAAAAACGGATGGATGGCGTGTATACAGAATACATACATCAAGGTGGGCCCCACGGTAATGGCCGCACCGTCTCGGGTGAGGCCCGGAGTCTTTAAGTTGTTAGCATGGGTGCCTCCTGGCGTGAATGACCTGGAGTAGAAACTGGAACGGTCAACTCAGCAGGTGGGCACCGACAACACATTGAGACAGACCATCGGCTCTCCATTAATTTCAACAGCATGTAGCCCGCCTGATGAATGGACCATTCTGGTTTCCATCCCAGTTGATATCTATGATCCAACCCACCTTCTGCCTACTTGCATCAGGACGATATTTGTGCCTACAGTTACTCTGAGTGGTAATAACGGTTTGGATGGCATATAAACATCATGGTCAGCTCCGGGAAGGTTTCAACGGTGGAAGTTTCCGTTCCCATTGTTTAGTCTGGCATGGCCCATCTGAGTTTTGTATCCGCCTGATTTTTAGGCTCCTGTCCTATTATGGTCTTTTAAAACAGATGGACGGAGTAGATTTGTCAACAAGATCTCTGTTAACCCCCACAAAGCTCCAGACGCAGAGATATCTCTATGCCCGGTATCACAGGCAAGCCGTCCGCAGTATGATATCATTGACCGGTTTTGTGTTCCTTGAAATGTGTGGATTATCCGAAAAGGGAGAAGTTTGGCACACGGTCCATTCACGGTGGAGCTCATCAGATCAACAGTGCAGACTATTAGACCATGATCCCTACTTGCATGAATATAGGAAACAGGGCCGAGTATCATATAGAGCTTTGCGAAACCCAAAACATATCTACTAACGTAACTCATGACAACTTAGCATGCATGTGAGACGCCCCACATCAGATGGGCCCACTTTGCCAATGACCTGACCGAAATATCACATCAGGTCAATTCATCAAGTGGGCCTCAGACTGGAATGGACCAGGTTGCCCAGCCCTGTAAAGAAAATATTAAACATTGAGGTCTTGGGTTCGAACCCAGCTAGCTCACTTTACACACAAAAAAGAAAAAGAAGAAGAGCCTAATCTAAGGTTTCTTCTTCTTTTGAGGGGATCCTCTATGCACAACAAGTTCCATCATATGATGGTTTGGATCACTGAAAGTCCTTCCACTCTTTTTATACAATGGCAGCCCACTTGGTGATTGGGCTGGCGATTCATCATTCACCCAGACCCAGCCCAAGCTCAGCCCAAATACCAAGCCTAAATTTCAAGCCAGGACTGGCCCTCACCCTACAGAGCCACGCCCCAGCTCATTGCCACCCCTAGGTGGCCCACATGTAGAAATAAATAGATAGTTCAATAAAATTTGCTAGTCCACATTCAACAAACACAGAAACCCATTTTTGGGCCGGACATGTACATGATGGAGCCCACCTGATGTACGGCTTGGATGTCCCACACAAGTACTAGGTTGGCACGTGTGACCACATGAAGATGTGTCTGTGGGCTTAGCAAAAATCAGAAAACCCCTCCCATCCCATCTCTTGAAGATTGCAAGCACAAACACAAGCTGTTATTCCATGAACATAAATAAAAATATTCCTGATTTTTCAGACATCTTCCTCCCTTTTCTGCATATTGATAATTACCAACAAGGACCTCAATCTCTTCTATAATTGCCCAAAAACCCCATTTGATTTTTTTTTTTTTTTTTTCTATGACCCCAAACACAACACCATTGATCACATTCCCATTTCACTAAGGCTGTTAATCTCAACCTTAGATTCTATATACACAAATAAGAAGAACAAACAATGATGACCTCCTCACGTGACTTCTCACGTGGGTCTCCTAATCGTCGGACTGAGCGCACCATGTCCATGCATGTGTTGCAGGATGTTCATGCACTTGCATGGGCATGCAACGTACGAAATCGCCATGTCATCTACTTGCCTTTGATTCTGTTGATCGGCCAGCCAGCGCTGCCTGGCCCCCACTGAGTGCAACTGCAGCCGACTCCACGTGAGTGAGTAGGTACTCATAGATCTTCTTCCTCAGCCTCTCGACTGTCTCAGCTGGGACGAGGCACCCCTCATTGTTCTCCTTCCCAGCCCCAATATCATCTAACCAGTCATTCACCCTCTTCAGCTGTGACAGCATGCCTGCGATCTGACCCTTATCCGACAGCGTCGACGCATCCACATCAGCGTCCAGGAACTTCTCGATGAACCCCAAGAACCAACTGCGAGACTCCACCCTCAAGGATTTCGCCAGGTCGGATGCCTCATTGAGGCCACCCCCTCGGACCCACTCAGGTGGAGGGGGCCGTGGCTTCTGACTCGCCGCTAGTCCATCCCCACCCCGGCGTGAAGTTGTAGTTGCAGTCAATTTGGAGCTGATGGAAGTCCGAGCTTTGCTTTGAGTCTTCAATGCTGCATTTCGAGTAGAGTTCTCCAACACCACCATCTGTTGGTTGCTTGTAGTATTATGCGGCCCACGATTTGAAGCTGAGCTGGAGGTGGGTTGTTTGTTAAACACTGTAAAGGAAGACAGATCAGTGGCTAACGCGGCTTGAACCCACGAAGCAGCTTGTTTACGTCTCTCTGATGAGATCTTCAAAGCTTCTTCGGATGGTTCATCTTCACAATCTGGCGATGATCCTGCAGGAAGAACCTTTGAGAGGGACTCAGCGATCAGGCCTGCTTGGCACAAGCTGGCATGGAGGGTTAGAAACTGTTCTACTGCAGGCTGCGGGTTGTCTTCCTTGGCTGAGGAACAAAGATCAGTATATATACTGCAAAAGGCAAAAAGAAAGAAAAAGGAGAGTGAAAAAGGAGGATTTACTTATAGTAGATACATGGTCATCAAAAGCACAAAGAACTAAAGATTTTTAGAGGTCTGTCATCTGAGTTAGCGAGTTCGACTCAGCAAAGTCAATGAAAAACCTGACAATATCATAAAAAATTATCTGGGTGTTCAACTACTGACCCTTTCTTCATAATAACTCAAGAGCCCCGCAGAACTGAATCAATGCACCTGAGTTGTAGATCGGTCTACGGATCTTGCAACATCAAGGAACACAAATTACTGAAGCTTCAATGAGTGAATTTCATTGCATTGTTTACCAAAGATTGATACCTTTTTCTTGTTTTGAATGTATTCGGGAGTTTCAAATGCATCAATTCATATCACTTGTCCACGAGAAATAAGGCTTTCAAAGACCTTTGGCTGGGTTTGGCTGTTCAAATCTGCACATTTTTCCTATCATGTCTCTCCTCTCTTTTCTTTTTTTCAATTTTTCCCCTTTTCGTTCTTTATAAAAACCCTTGAGAGCAATAAAATTGCTGAAACTAGCAATGGACAGGCGATAGCATTCGATTTACATGTAAGATTGGCATTCCTAACTTCAACCAGGTTACAATTGTTCGTATGGAAGACAAGAAGATTCTGCAAGCTATATGGCATTAAATGGCTATTAGGAAAGCTATCAATGTAGTGTTCTAGTGTTTCTAAAGGTCACTTTGGGAAAGCAGTGTGGCATGGAATATGTGGCAATCACAAGTTAGTTAATCGGTTGGCTCCAAGAAGTAGAGATTCTATAAGTAGGAATTATAGAATCTACATGATGCTTTTGAGTATGCTAGGCTTTCGGTCCTTTTTACAAGCAGGGCCCATCATTTAGTGACCCAACATTGGTTTATAGGGCCTCACCATGAATGGACTATGCCATGAAAATTGCCTCAATAGGACAAACTCCCACTATTTGAATTGTGGCTTGTGGATAGACAGTCCACATTCTCGCCTTATCTGTTTATTTTCCTTCAATTGATGACTTTATGCAAAGAGATTCGGAATTGTTGAACTTTTCTCCAAGTTCAATGTAGAAATTGGGCAGTGTATCGACATGTGGGACTGGCACATTCTCACAGCTTGCTTGATCTTTCCTCCACTCCCCCACAAAGTCCCTACGCGTGAATATTTTGACTGGCCTTTCAAATGTTCTAATGTAATAAAACGGGGGGGGGGGGGGGGGGGGGGGGGGGATATGCTAGCATGGGCTCGAAACCAAGACAATGGTGAAATGCACTATGTCAGTGTGTCTACAATTGAGCCACATGCTCGAACCCAAAACCTCAATGTTGAAACGCACTCTCTGCCACTGAGGCACAGGCTCAAACCCAAGACCTCAATGTTAAATCGAACTCTGTCTGCCACTGAGGCATGGACTTGAACCCAGATGAATGAATAAGACATGGAAAGCTTGATTACATGGACTCCACAAAATGACAATTCTAGATGGCGCCTCCACCCTAAAAGGTGGAATAAACATCAATGGATGGATTAGGACTAGCTGAAGAGATAATAAGAGACAAAATGCCTATACTCATCATCACCATTGTCATACCTATGCTGTAGCTATTTTGGTGAGCTTGGCGAGTCCTATTTTGCCAATCATATCCAGAACAGGATTCTCATGATTGCCAGCAAAGTTCTACGACTGCCTGCCAAACTAACATCAACCCTCTCCTCTACTCAGGCCTATGTGGCACCCTGAAGGAAAATATGGAACTTTCAAACGAGCACTTACTGACTACAATTATTTTGGCCATGTCAGCAATTTACCTGTCATTGATATGGACATCAAACCCTTTAGGGTTTATCAGTGAAGGAGGCGAGTGACACATATCTTTATGGCTCGATGATGACGGGCCTATATCGTTCGTGACGATTTGAGGAGCATCGAAGACCTTACACATGTGGTTCGAGACATTTGAGAAGACCCCACCTTGGGAAGACGTGTAAGTTGCTTGGAGGAGATGATTGGACCGTTGGATCGCGAGGATGGTGTGATCGGACCGTTGGTTCGTCGTGGCCCACTTTCATCGTGCCATTATCGGAGGCCATCGGGCAGCTTAGATTTTATTTTATTTTATGCACTTTTACTTATTTAAGTTTTGGGTCAGTGTGTGTACGTTTTTTCGTGCGAATATCTTTTTTTTTTTTGAAATTTTATTAGTAGGGGTATTTTAGTAATTATGTTAATTCCGAATTTTATAAGGGTGTTGTCCTAACCTTGGTTCTCATTATGCTATTGATTATTGAAAAAAAAAAAAAAAAAAAAACCTTTGGTTGCTCATTCTCCTCTCTTGGTGGATCTCTCTCTTCCTCTCCAATTCTCTTCTTTCTTCTTCCTTCTTCCAAACTTTCTTCTTCTAAGGTAATCTATTTATCTTCCTCTTTCTTCTAATCTCTCTTTTCACTTCATCTTCTTCCTACGATCTGAAAATTCTTAATAAACAACTATTCTCTCAGATTTTGAAATTCCCTAATCCAGAAATTCATTGATTTCTTGGACTAGTGAATCCTATTGGTTGTTTGAATGAAACCATGCAAGATCGGGAGGTCCCATCCCTCGCCGGATCCAATCCACGCATGATTTGAACCTAGCATTGCGTGATTTGTGATGATGGCCCGTCTATTGCATGTTTCCCTTGTGATTTTCTAATTTATGATGATGAAAGGTGGATGTTTACTTGATTTGTTTATTTTATTCCATTGAATCCACATATTTTCTCATGCATGCATGCTAGATTAGGCCGTCCTACGTCAAATTTGGTATCAGAGCTTAGGATCCTTGCATGGTTAATGTAGATCAAGTTATCAACCTAGGGTTTCACTTTAGGTCAGTTTTAGAAAATTTTCAGATTTAGAAAGTTTTCAAAAATAAAAACTTTCCATTTTTCGAAAGTGTTCAGATTTGGGTTGTAGTGTCCAAATTTAGTGTTTTCCAGACTTAAAAGTCTGATTTTCGAAATTTGCTATTTTTAGAAAAAAAATTCATTTTTGGAAAGTTCCAAATTTAGAAAATTTCCTAAATTAGAAAATTCTGGTTTGGTGAGTCTAGGGTTAGAAAGTATTTCAATTCATGCATCATTATAAGATTAGAGTCACATCATTCATATTGTGAGCCGCTGGTCTTGAGAGTTGAGTTTAAGTAGAACTTAGGACAAGCCTTACCGTGTATGCCCAAAAGAACTGGAAGAGGTTTTGGATTTCACCCCACCATGAGTAGCGAACAATTATCCGAGCAACTCGCTCAATTGATCCAAAGGATAACCGCTATGGAAGCGGCAGATAAAAATTCATTCGCTCAGTTAGGCAATCAAATCACCAATAACATGAACATACTAGAGCGTTTAGAAGCATCTCAGAGGGAACCAATATGGTCACCTTCTTTTAAAATGGCCCAACCCATCATTAAGGAAATTTCGGCTTCTAAACAATTTGAGGAGTGTTTAACACCAATTATATTTCCTCGGGAGCGAGATAGTACCTTGATAAATGGGCAGTTGGAAGAGCCCAAAAGTGTTTACGAAGTGGAAGAGTACGTGCCTGAAATCGATAGTGATGAAGAAGAAGAAATTGAGGCATCACTCACCATAGTTGGGCATGAAGAAGTGTGTGCTAGTGATGAAAAAGTCGAAGAGTTTGAGACCGCACCACTTCCAGATGTCATGTGTGAATTAATTGATGTAAAGTCCCAATCTAAGTCTCTTACCATGGTGAGCATGAATGAATTTGAAAAAGAGACTGGTGAGGATATGATGATAGACACCCACATGACTTGTGATATCTTTATAGGATGAATTTTCACCCAAATGGGACACTCAAAACACAATCGATCTTGTCCCTGGGTCGACTTTGTCAAGCTTTCCTCCATACCAAGTGAACCCCGCAGAACATGTAGAAATGCAGCGTCAATTTGATAAACTTCTCGGGGAATTCAATCAAGAAAGTTTAAGTTGGAGATTTGTTCTGTGTCATGCCTGCCCTTTGCATTTCCAAGAACAACGGCACGTGGCGCACACATGTGGGCACATTCTAGCCATTTAATCAAGTGTCAGTTCACCTTGCGGCGTATTCACGTCATGGCGGATGTGATGGCTAGAGCCCCTATCCCACATCTTGATGACATTTTGGACATAATGGCCAATGCCAAGATCTGCTCAAGACTTGGTATCAAAAGTGTGGGTTCCCAAGTATTGGGGTACCTAAACATCATCTTTGTTTATAACAATTGTAATGAGAAATATCTCTATCAGTTAGAAAAGGTCCATGGGATACGAAAGAATGAGAAATTATGTGTCATCCACGAGAAGTGTCCGTTTGTTAGAGTTTCTCAAGTTTTAGATCATAGGGTTGTTTATTCCCGTAGGGTTGTTTATTTTGAGTTCATCACTTCACTAGATCGTCCTTTAGTTTTATTTATATTTGTCTCATGTAGGTCGTCAAAGTCAGTCGATGCATTTGCTCGTCACATTCATGATTTGCATTCATATATTAGAAAGCGGATAAATGTAAGCAATGAGAGTTACAAACATTCAACTGACTTACATCGTAAGGTATAAGAATTCCATGAGGGAGATAATATAATAGTATGGATAAGGCCAGAGCAATTTTCTCAAGGTACCGCCAGAAAATTACAAGTTCGCAGTGCTGGACCATTCAAAGTCTTATGGAAAATTAGGTCCAATGCGTACAGGATAGACCTTCAACTAAACATGGAAATCAATCCAACAATTAATGTGGAAGATAGAGTCCTTTGTCCAAACCCTTTTCTAGACCATTCTCTCCATACATGGCCATATTCTAAATTTTCTTCCCAGCATGTTCCACCGATCCTAACCTTTATTGAACAAAAAAAAGAAATTGAAGGGATTGTGGATGAAGAGATCGTATCCACTAAAGATGGAGGCTTCCAGCGATATCTTGTTAAATGGAAGAACAAGCCATCATCCGATTCTACATGGCTTACAAAGACAGAGCTACAAAGACTAGATCTAGATTTGTTGGAGAAGCACCAAAGCTTTATCTCGCCAAAGTCGAGCTCTTCTCAGACGAGGAGAATGATGCGGACATAAAACCCGATAGGGTTTATCAGCATAGGAGGCGAGTGACACTTATATCTGTATGGCTCGATGATGACGGGCTTGGATCGTTCGTGATGACTTGAGGAGCATCAAAGACCTTACACATGTGGTTCGAGACATTTGAGAAGACCTCACCTTGGAAAGACATGTGTAAGTTGCTTGAAAGAGATGATTGAACCGTTGGATCGTGAGAATGGTGTAATCGGACTGTTGGTTCGTCGTAGCCCACTTTCATCGTGCCATCATCGGAGGCCATCGGACATCTTATATTTGATTTTATTTTATGCACTTTTACTTATTTGAGTTTTGGGTTAGTGTGTGCACGTTTTTTCGTATGAACGTTTCTTTTTTTTAAATTTTGTTAGTAGGGGTATTTTGGTAATTATGTTAATTCCGAATTTTATAAGAGTGTTGCCCTAGCCTTGGTTCTCATTATGCTATTGATTATTGAAAGAAAAGAAAAGAAAAAAAAAAAAAAAAAAAAAAACCTTTGGTGGATCTCTCTCTTCCTCTCCAATTCTCTTCTTCCTTCTTCCTTGATGCGGACATCAGTGGTGCACCCTTTAGAGTGTACCAGAGGAGGCGACGTCGCAAATCGAGTGTTGGAGCAGACGAGTTGATGTGGATGGACGCCGGGCCCATTGGGCCCATTTTCTGACGCGTTACGAGTACGCGAGATGCAGGATCGCGCAGGAGCATCATGACCGCTGGACCATGGAGCGGATTTACATTTAGGCGCTTTTCTATTTATTTCCTTGTTTCTAGGCGCTTTAGTGTCGTTATTTACTTTAGACGTTGTTATGTTATTTCTTTGGTTTTCAGGCACTTTAGTGCACTTTTTTTTATTTTCGTAGCTTATATATACTGTGAGAACCCTATTTCGAAATTATTGAATGAATAGAAAATTCGTGAGTTTCTTCCTCTTTGTTGAGAGATTAGGGTTTCAGGATTGGCCCTCGGGTGTTGAGGATTCCACCCCGGAGTTTCCGTTTTCTCTTCTCTCTTTCTTCAAGGTGCGAGGAAAGGTAAGCTTCTTTTGATTCCTAATTCGTACTTCATGATAACCCATTGTTTTTCGACATCCCTCGTCCTTTTCTGAAACCCCCCCTCTTTTTGGTACGATCGAAAAGAGGGATGCCTAGCCACGATAACCGGATCCAAACTTGACTGTGGACTGGTCTATGCTAGATCTGGGATATCCTCATATCCCTAGATCCTCTCTGTTTTACGATTTTACATGGTTTTATGCAAAGGGGCATGATCCGAACGAACGGATTTCATCTTCGTGTTGAGATTTGTTAGTTTCCTCTGATTGAAAGTAGTTAGTTTCGTAATTTTATTATTTGAATATCTTCCAACTTGATATACATGCATCTAGGGTTAGATCATCGCATGACCCTGCATCAATTTTGGTATCAGAGCAAAGGTTCCTAGCGTAGGTCAGCTCGACCCGCATCCAACTCTGCGTAGGGGTCATAGTTCGTTGAGTTTAGTTAGCCTTTTTTTTTTTCTTCTAGATTTTGTTGAGTCCTCATATAGATCTAGGCCACATAGGATAGCTTGCATTGCACTGAACTAGGATAGTTAAAACTGCATTTAAATTTTACCTTTTTTACACCTTTGCGCACCTAGATCTAGGGCCTTTCACATATCACTCTTGGTGTATGCCTACGCGCACTGGTCGTAGGTTTGGTCTTCATAATACTATGGAATCTAATCAAATTACCAAAGCTCTGGAGGGCCTAATTAAGAGAATGGATCAGCAATTTCAGACCTTGAGAGGTGAGATCGCGCAGCAGTTTGCGCATCAGGATGATAGGTTCACACGTTTAGAGGAGAGGGTCACGCGCTTAGAGGATGGCATCCAGACCACCACTTTAGATGGTCCCCAAGCAACCCCCGACACTGGGGCAGTTGATCAGTCCCAAGTTGTGGGCCCTGATCCGCCTAGGGATAATTTGGGCGCAGGTCAGGCCCGTGCGCCTGGCAATGGACACGATGGGGCTCATCATCAGCCACCTCCACAGATTCGTGATCCTGTTTTCCCCGCCCAGCGGGAGGGCCATGGTGGGGTGCGATATCCGCAACCTCAGAGATACCATGAGCAGGACCCTGTTATTAGGGTCATGAAGGGCATCAAGGTTGACGCTCCTAGTTTTGATGGGAGACTGGACCCTAAAGTTTTTTCTGATTGGCTAGCAAACATGGATCACTTCTTTCAGTGGCACGGTCTACCAGACCCACAGCAGGTTGGATTCGCCAAGATGAAGTTGGTGGGCCAGGCAAAACTACATTGGGGAAATGTGGAGCGTTGCCGTGAGCGATCTAGAGAGGGGCCAGTTCTCTTTTGGATTGAAATGAAAGAACTGTTGCGAGAGAAATATGTTCCCCTTTCTTATAAGCAGAGGCTGTTGGATCAATGGCACACTTTACGCCAAGGATCCATGACGGTAACGGAATACATTGCCAAGTTCGATGAATACATGATGAGGTGCGATGTAGATGAGGACCCTGTTGTGGTTCTCTCCCGTTTTCGTATGGGCCTCAAGTTTGACCTCCAGCGTGAGCTCATGCCTCATATGGTCACCAGCTTAGAGCACACTTACGAGATGGTGCAGGAACTGGAGCACTATGTGCGCCAATCTCCTGCTAGAGGGTTTGAGATTCGACCTACTGTGCCTAGAGTAGCTCCGCAGGGAGCGAGACCTCAGGTCGGAAATCAACCCAGAGCTCAACCTGGTACCCAACCAGTCAATAGAAATCGAGGTAACAATGTGGCTGGACCAAGTACTAGGACTGCGATGCCAGGGCAGTGCTACCGCTGTGGTGGCATGGGTCACATTGCCGCAGAGTGTTCAAATAGGGGTGGGCGTATTGCCTTTGTTTCTGAACACTCTACAGAAGAAGAAGTGGCATATGAAGTTGAAGGTGACCAGAATGATGAGGAAATCATCGTCCAATCCCTTGAGCCGGCCAGTGATGCCGAGGATGATACTGTGGAGACTACCCCACTTGCTGTGGTGAGATGCGCTTTGGCCCAGGTGAAGGAAAGTGAGGATTGGCGCAGAACCACTATCTTCCACACTTACGCCAAGTGTGGAGATAAGAGCTGCAAAGTGATCATAGATAGCGGGAGTTGTGAGAATGTAGTTTCTCCAAGTACTTTGAGTCGCCTGGGGTTGAAGCCAGTCCCTCACCCCAACCCATACCGAGTTTCTTGGGTTGATGCGACATCCCTTCCTGTGACTCAGCGATGCCTTGTGCCAATTGAATTCGGGCCATACAAGGACAAGTTGTGGTGTGATGTGGTCACGATGGACGTTGGCCATATCATCTTGGGAAGGCCATGGCTCTTTGACAAAAATGTCACAATATTCGGGCGTACGAATAATTGTGTGTTTAAGCATGAAGGAAAGAAGCTTGTCTTGAGCCCGCTCCTTCCCAAATCGTCCACAGGAGCGAAAGATGTTGCGTCTCGAGGCAGTTCTAAGAGTCAAAGGGCACCTCAGTCGAAGTCTCTCCACATCATAGATGCTAAGGAGTTTGAGAGAGAGGCTAAAACTGGGACTATGGTGTACGTTTTACTGGCTAGAGAGAGCACACCCGAGGTTGCTATAGGGTTACCCCAGGAGGTTCGTTCAGTCCTAGAGGAGTTTCAGGATGTCTTCCCTGAGGACCTTCCAAACGAGCTCCCACCAATGCGGGACATTCAGCATGCGATAGATCTTGTCCCAGGGGCGACCCTACCAAACCTCCCTCACTACAGAATGAATCCCACCGAACATGCCGAGTTGAAGAGGCAAGTGGATGAATTGCTTAAAAAGGGATTTATTCGTGAGAGTATGAGCCCGTGCGCCGTGCCTGCGCTTCTTACGCCAAAGAAAGATGGCACGTGGCGCATGTGTGTCGATAGTAGAGCCATAAACAAGATTACTGTCAAGTATCGGTTTCCCATCCCAAGGCTTGATGACATGCTTGACATGATGGCCACCTCTACTATCTTTTCGAAAATTGACCTCAAGAGTGGTTATCACCAAATTCGTGTTCGCCCAGGAGATGAGTGGAAGACTGCCTTCAAGACGAAGGATGGGCTGTATGAGTGGTTGGTTATGCCCTTTGAGTTAACCAATGCTCCAAGTACATTTATGAGGGTGATGACCCAGGTGCTGCGACCCTTTATGGGTAAGTTCTTAGTTGTGTACTTCGATGATATCCTCATCTATAGTACGTCTCCTACCCAACACCTTGAACACTTAAGGCAGGTCTGCAACGCCTTGCGAGCAGAAAAGCTTTATGCGAACCTCAAGAAGTGTTCCTTCTTGACTTCTAGAGTTATTTTCCTGGGGTTCGTTGTTTCGTCAGAGGGTATGTCTGCAGACCCTGAGAAAGTTAAAGCCATTGTCAATTGGCCCGAGCCGCGTAATATACACGACGTGCGAAGCTTTCACGGCCTAGCTACGTTCTATCGGCGGTTCATCCGTGGATTTAGCTCTATTATGGCTCCCATCACAGATTGCATAAGAAAAGGGGAGTTCCAATGGACTAAAGCCGCCACACGGGCTTTCTCTGAAATTAAGAATAAGATGACGGAAGCGCCCGTCATGCGTCTACCTGACTTCTCTAAAGTCTTTGAGGTGGCGTGTGACGCGTCAGGACTTGCCATAAGGGGAGTGTTAAGCCAAGAGGGACATCCTGTGGCCTTTTTCAGTGAGAAACTGAATGAGGCTAAGCAACGCTACTCCACCTACGACAAAGAGTTCTATGCGGTTGTGCAATCATTGTGCCATTGGCGGCATTATTTATTACCGCAAGAATTTGTCCTGTTCTTTGATCATGAGGCCTTGAAATATTTGAGCTCTCAAAAGAAGTTGAACCCTAGGCATGCCAAGTGGGCTCAATTTCTTCAGGAGTATACGTTTCTACTTAAGCACAAGGCCGGTAAAGAGAATAAGGTTGCTGACGCGCTTAGCCGTCGTGTCATGACGCTGCGGTCCATGAGCATTGAAGTTACAGGCTTTGAGCAACTCAAGGGTGAGTACTCAACTTGTCCTGACTTTGGGACCATCTATGCGTCGTTGTCTAGTGACCCACCCTCGAGGAGTGCTGAGTTTGTCCTTACAGACGGATATCTTTTTAGAGGGGACAAGCTCTGCATCCCACGCACATCCCTCCGTGATTTTCTAGTATGGGAGCTTCATGCTGGAGGGATGGCAGGTCACTTTGGTAGAGATAAAACAGTTGCCCTAGTTTCTGATCGTTTCCATTGGCCTAATCTCCAGCGAGATGTGGCCAAGATTGTAGGGCAGTGTCGGACATGTCAACTGGCAAAGCAGAGGAAACAAAATACAGGCTTATACACTCCTTTGCCAGTTCCACATGCCCCGTGGCAAGATGTCAGTATGGATTTCGTGCTTGGGCTTCCCAAGACTATTCGTAAGCACGATTCCATATTCGTGGTCGTTGATCGGTTTTCTAAGATGGCCCATTTCCTACCCTGTTATAAGACCTCAGATGCCTCCCACATTGCTAAGATATTCTTTCAGGAGGTTGTGCGACTTCATGGGGTACCTAGATCCATCGTGTCTGACAGAGATACTAGGTTCACTAGTTATTTTTGGAAGACTCTCTGGCATCTTTTGGGTACAAGGCTTCAATTTTCTTCAGCATATCATCCTCAGTCGGATGGTCAAACAGAGGTAGTGAACCGTAGCCTAGGGAATTTGTTGAGATGTCTAGTTGGAGACCACCACAGGACCTGGGACACTGTTATTCCCACAGCAGAGTTCGCTTATAACTCTTCAGTGAACAGGTCCACAGGAATGAGCCCATTTGAAATTGTTTCAGGTCTTAAGACCCCGAGCCCCCATAGATTTGATCCCCATGGCTACCCCACAGCGTCCTTCAGAGTTAGGAGAGTCATTTGCCCATCATATACATGCATTGCATACTGAGATCAGAAGGAAGATTAATTCAAGTAATGAACATTATAAACTTTCTGCTGACACTCACAGGAGATTTAGGGAATTTCAACCTGGAGATGACGTCATGGTTCGTATTAGGTCTGATCGGTTTCCACCTGGATCCGTGAAGAAGCTTCATGCCCGTAGCATAAGCCCACATAAAATTGTGAAAAGGTTGGGGTCTAACGCTTATGTTGTCGATATCCCTCCTACCATGGGCATCAGTTCCACATTTAATGTGGAAGATCTAGTTCCCTATCACGAGCCATTACCTCTATCCAGTGATTCCCCTGTTTCTTCCCAGACCTCCCCTATATATGGACCTTGGCCACAGCCTGACCTCCCTATACCCATCTTACCTTCTCTTCCTTCTGCACCGAGAAGAGACGAGATAGAGGGAATTTTGGACTCCGAGTTGGTTTCTACTCGCTCAGGGGGTTACCAGAAATTCCTAGTCAAGTGGAGGAACAGGCCTATTGCAGATAACTTCTGGATTACCGAGACAGAGCGACAGCGTATCGATCCAGATATGCTTGAGAGGTACAGGAGTTCACTTTCGCCAGTGGCGAATTCTTCCCACCCGGGGAGAATTGATGCGGACATCAGTGGTGCACCCTTTAGAGTGTACCAGAGGAGGCGACGTCGTAGATCGAGTGTTGGAGCAGACGAGTTGATGTGGATGGACGCCGGGCCCATTGGGCCCATTTTCTGACGCGTTACGAGTACGCGAGATGCAGGATCGCGCAGGAGCATCATGACCGCTGGACCATGGAGCGGATTTACATTTAGGCGCTTTTCTATTTATTTCCTTGTTTCTAGGCGCTTTAGTGTCGTTATTTACTTTAGACGTTGTTATGTTATTTCTTTGGTTTTCAGGCACTTTAGTGCACTTTTTTTTATTTTCGTAGCTTATATATACTGTGAGAACCCTATTTCGAAATTATTGAATGAATAGAAAATTCGTGAGTTTCTTCCTCTTTGTTGAGAGATTAGGGTTTCAGGATTGGCCCTCGGGTGTTGAGGATTCCACCCCGGAGTTTCCGTTTTCTCTTCTCTCTTTCTTCAAGGTGCGAGGAAAGGTAAGCTTCTTTTGATTCCTAATTCGTACTTCATGATAACCCATTGTTTTTCGACATCCCTCGTCCTTTTCTGAAACCCCCCCCCCCCCCCTTTTGGTACGATCGAAAAGAGGGATGCCTAGCCACGATAACCGGATCCAAACTTGACTGTGGACTGGTCTATGCTAGATCTGGGATATCCTCATATCCCTAGATCCTCCCTGTTTTACGATTTTACATGGTTTTATGCAAAGGGACATGATCCGGACGGACGGATTTCATCTTCGTGTTGAGATTTGTTAGTTTCCTCTGATTGAAAGTAGTTAGTTTCGTAATTTTATTATTTGAATATCTTCCAACTTGATATACATGCATCTAGGGTTAGATCATCGCATGCCCCTGCATCATTCCTCCTTCCAAACTTTCTTCTTCTAAGGTAATCTATTCATCTTTCTCTTTCTTCTAATCTCTCGTTTCACTTCATTTTCTTCCTACAATCTAAAAATTCTTAATCAACAACCCTTTTCTCAGATTTTGAGATTCCCTAATCCAAAAATTCATTGATTTCTTAGACTAGTGAATTCTATTGGTTGGTTGGATGAAATCATGCAAGATTGGGAGGTCCCATCCCTCACCGAATCCAATCCACGCATGATTTGAACCTAATATTGTGTGATTTGTGATGATGACCCGTCTATTGCATGTTTCCCTTGTGATTTTCTAATTTATGATGATGAAGTTGGATGTTTACTTTATTCCACTGAATCTACATATTTTCTTATGCGTGCATGTTAGATTAGGCCGTCCTACGTCAGTCATCTTGCCCAAATATCATGATGATAATTGCTTCATGAAAAAAGGTAAAAGAAATACTGAGAGAATGGAAGGGAGATAGGCAAGCTGGCAGATAAATGCTGATGTGGTTGAAATAATTACATCCATCTGCAGTTGTCTAAGAGGCTGATAATCTTTTGTTTCTATGACCAAGCACGCTGTTTATTTAGAGATTCTAACACTGGGACAGTCACAATAATGGCTCCATGAGAACTCTGTGTGGGTTAACCAGACAACCTCGACTGAACCAGCAATTGCATTTTGTGTAACTGCTGATTGCAATACACCAAAAGAAAGCCGCCAACTTTGTGACAAAGCCTAGTCCAAGCTATTTGGAGCCATCTTTTTGAATCCTGAATTTCATTCACCGATCACTCCTACCTAAGCCCTGTCCACAGTAAGTAAACAAGCCTTCACATCCCTTCTACACAGCATATGGAAGAGCAAAACACTAATGAGAAAAGGAGAGTGCCAAGTGTGACCTTTTCTCTCAAATCCTATGTGAAAAGACAAAAAGCAAAGACAACTCAAAAATCATCAGAAACACATCATAAAGACTTAAGGCCCTGTTTGGCAGGTGCTTGAAAATGAGTTGTTTTTATTTTAGTTAACAGAAACTATATATAAGAGATCTTGATCAAGATCTCTAATACATAATTTCTGTAACTAAGATGAGATCAACTCATTTTTCGGCGTTAGTTACCAAACAGGCCTAAGGTTTCTCCACGATTGTGCATGTCTACGTTCCTCATCTCTTATTTTATTCACATTGGTTACATTTCTACTCGCATCTCCGACAGTCCATGCACATTACAGACCATCCCAATCTGCTTTCTGTCATTCTACCTCTTGTTAGGACCACTTCTAGAGAGTTTTGATCACCTCATTCTTAATTCCATCCTCCCTAGTCTTCTAACACACTCATCTCAACATTCTCACACTATAATAATCAATTTGATTTTATTCAGGAAGAGCCTGGTCCATTGACAACCCTACTCGCCGTGGGCACCAACAAGTAGAAGGGTCTTAAAGTCTGCCATGTGTATGAACTATGTTAATTCTAGTTCGATAGTTGAGTTGGTTAGTATACATTTATAGACTAAAGAGGAGGAGAAGAGAAGAACACACACACACACACACACACAGAGTTGCGAGGAGAGAAAAGAGAGGTATGACGGTCCACACTCTACCCCTTTGATATTAATTAATAAAACCAGAAATAACAAAACTATCCTTAATAATAAAAGCAAAAACACCCAACAAGTCCCAAACCAACATAAACAACTAATAAGAAAAGATAATGATTAAGAACCAAAGCTAGGTGGGCCAACAATCCACATCCGCATACTTTAAAACTCCCCCTCAAGCTGGAGCATAGATGTTGTCGACGTCAAGCTCGGAGTATTTGCATGTAGACTAACTGTGACGAAGGGCCTTGACGAACACATCAACAAGTTAATTTTGAGACCGGCCATATGGTGCAGATATTTCATCAATAGAGACCTTCTCACGTATGAAGTGATAGTTGACTTCAATATGTTTAGTTCTTTCATGATAGACTGGATTGTTTGCAATGTGGGATCTTGCTTGATTATCAGTTATCACACAACTGCATAGGGAGATTTATTGCAAACCCAAATTACTAAAACATTTTCTTAATCCACATTAACTTACTGGTAGGATGAGACATTGCTTAATCTTTTGCTTCAGCGCTTGATCGGGCCTCAACACTCTGCTTCTTACTCTTCTATGCGGCTTTCCTCTTACAAAAGTGCAGTACCCGGTAGTAGACCACTTATTTGCTAAAGAATTGCCCAGTCTACATAAGAGTACCATATGATCTGAAGATGATTATTCCGTTTGTACAAAATTCCCTGACCTGGTGCTCCTTTAAGATACCATAGAATTCGAACAACTGCATCCATGTGAGGTACCCTCAGAGAGCTTATAAACCACCTCACCATACTCACAGCAAAAGATATGTCTGGCCAGGTGATAGCTGACTAGATAAGTTTTCCAACAAATCTTCTATAAATCCTTATGTCTTCAACTACATCTCCTTGATCATCAACAAATTGATGATTAAGATCCATTGGTGTATCAACTAAATTCTCTGACCTAGTGCTCCTTTAAGATACCATAGAATTCAAACAACTGCATCAACGTAAGGTACCCTCGGAGAGCTTATAAACCACCTCACCACACTCACAGCAAAAGATATGTCTGGCCAGGTGATAGCTAACTAGACAAGTTTTCCAACCAATCTTCTATAAATCCTTATGTCTTCAACTACATCTCCCCGATCATAAAAAAATTTATGATTAGGATCCATTGGTGTATCAATTGGCTTAGTACCAAGAAAACTTGTCTTCATGAGAAAATCCAGAAAGTATTTCCATTGAGACAAATTAATCCCTTCCTTTGATCTAATAACTTTTATACCAAGAAAGTATTGAGGATGACTTGGATATTTTGTGTGAAAATGCCTTTGAAGATACTTCCTAAGCTCTTCAATCCCTTATTGTCACTTCCCGTAACAACAAATATCAACATACATCGCTGGCACAATAAGACCTGAGGTGCTTTCCGAACAAAGATGAAATGATCAACATGACTTCGAACAAAGCCATAGTTCAACACAAATTTTATTGAACTTGTCAAACCATGCACATGATGATTGCATCAACCCATAAATCGCCTTGCGCAATTTACACAACTTGTTTGACTTCCCATGAGTAATAAACCTAGGTTGGTTGCTCCATATAAACTTCCTTTGTGAGATCACTACGGAGAAAGGCATTTTTTACGTAAAGTTTGAAGAAGAGCCGGCCATGATTAACAGCCACAAAAAGTATAACATGGTTGGAGCTAGTGTTTGTAGTATTGGTATCATTACATGTATTGCTAGTTGAGGATACGGAAACATGTATCTATATTGCCCGATATTAACGCTAATACCCAGAAATGTATCACTGATTGAGGGAAACATTGCCCGATATTAACGTGAATACCCAGAAATGTATCACTGATTGAGGGAAACATCGGTGAAACACAAAGAAATGGTAGAATTTCTCAAAGAAACTTCAGGAGATGCTAAAATACACATATTTGCATATTTAGGAATCAAATAATTGCAAAAAAGGCGCATACATAATAAATTTCTCTTTAATGGTGGTCTAAAGGCATGTAACGCTAACGCAGGGAAACAATAGAGAAACATGGGGGAAATGGTAGAATTTTTCAATAATACATTAGGAGATGCTAAAATACACATATTTGCATATTTAAAAATCAAATAATAGTGGACAAGAAACATATTTGCATATTTTGGAATTACATAATAAGTTTCCCTTCAATGGGGCCTAAAAGCATGTATCGTTGACTCGGAGAAACATGGGGAAAATGGTGGATCCATCCATCCATGCATGCATACACACAAACAAACAAACAAACACACACACAACCATCCATCCATCCATGCATACATATACATGCATTTCATCACACAACCATCCACCCAAAAAAAATTGAAATGGAAATTTTTTTAAGAAACAAATATTTAGCGATATCAATACATTGGTGATATTACTGAAATATCACCGATACATTAGTGATACAAGCGACACCTGAAATTTACATAGTAAAAAATATTGGTGATACATTAGTAATACAAGAGACACTTGGAATTTACATAGCTGAAAATATTAGCGATATATTAGCAATATCGATACATTAGCAATGCTTTGCGATATATTGCTGATACCTGAAATTTTTTATACTGCCAGTGCTATTGGTATCGCCGAGCTTGAGATATGGATAATATTGGAAATATTATTGATAATATCGGGGATACTCCAAATGTTGAATGGATCTCAACTTGGTAAGAAGAGAATGTTTTGGTATAATCAACAACAAAGTTTCAGTATATCCCTTAGCAACCAAGCAAGCTTTTAGATGTTCAACCATACCATCAAGGTCTATAGACCCATCATCAACCAACATCATGTTTACTGGCAAGTAGACTGGTTAACTCCCAGTATTATTCTGATAAAAGCTATTTCCTCTTCCATCACCTGCTTCCACCTCTTATGTAATAGCATGTCATAGTATAACTTGTGAATAGAACAAGAGGACAAGGATAGGGAAAATCTAAAAGAAGTGGGAGATTAAAATTAAAAAGAGATATTTGGAGATAAGATGAGCAATACACACACAATACATTTACTCGAGGCAATAGGAACACTAGACCCATTTGGAGAATTTACTGAATTGTTAGGCTCAGAAGAAAGGAGACCCCTCCTAAAATAGAGACCCCTCTATTTAGGATACCTAAAATGCACATATTTGCATATTTAAGAATCAAATAATAGCGGTCAAGACGCATATTTGAATATTTAAGAATCAAATAAAAAGTTCCCTCTAATGGGGCCTAATAGCATGTGTTGTTGACTTAGAGAAACATGGGGAAAGTGGTTGATCCATCCATCCACGCATGCACATACATAGAAACACATGCATGATCCATCCATCCATGCATGCGTGCGCACACACAAACACACAAACACACAGACACACATCTTCTTTAGAGCCTACCAAGTAACAATCCAATAAATTCTGTAGATGAGTGGAAGTAGCTAAGGTCACAAATGAAATCATAGTAGTGGAAGTGGCTGCAAAGGTAGGAGGAACATGCCGATTCTATAAATTTTCAACAACTCAAAATACTCTTCTTGCGTGAGTGTAACTGTTACTCTAGATATACGTGGTTGTTGATTTGTAGATGTAGAACTAGCTGGATGAGACCCATTGCTCTCTCTAATGTGAGATGCCTAATTGGCACGGCCAGCTTTTCATGAAGATCCCAACAATTTTCAATAGAAATATTTGTAAGCCCATAATGGGTGCACTGCCTAGGTCCACGACTAGGGCTGCACATCGATTCGATCAATTCGATTTTGGATGAAATTGAAATTAAATTGATCTTAAATTTTCGAAATTGAAATTGAAATTGAAATTGAATTGATCTTAATTTTGAAATTTCGAATTGAAATTGAATTGACCCAATTTTTTTGGAATTGAATTGAGATTGAATTGATGAATTTTTCGATTCGATTTTTCACACATTGCAATTTGAAAACTTATAGGTTTTGTAGGTTTGGATTTTATAGTACCTCAAATAGTAATATTAGTAGAAATAGTTCTGAAAACATATGCATAATAACTAGTCCATACATGAAAATTAGAAAGATCGTATTGATTCAAAGCTTTTGAGGCCCGAAAAATGTTTTTAATGTTAATTCATCACTCTTTCTCTTGGTATGCTCCACATGAGATTTGATCTTCTTATAATTTTGGATCATATCCTAAAATGAGACGTAAAATTAAATGGACGTGATGGATATACAAAAAATACATCAAGGTAGGCCCCACACGGTAGGGGTAACACCCACTAAGTTGTTACCAACGTAACACTTAATTCACTCTTGGGTGAACTTCAAATTGCGTACTAAGTTAGTATGCTTTTGTCATACTGAGTAAACTTAGTTGAGCCTACTTTGAATGCATTTGGTTTACCACACTGTCCATTCGTTTTACCTGCCCATTTTAGCCATTGAGCCCAAATTGAAGCATATCCGAAACTTGGGTGGACCACGCCACATGAAACGGTGGGAATAATGATTTCCACCATTAAAACCTTCCTAGGGCCCATAGTGATGTTTATTTGTCATCCAGCCTGTTCATAAGATCAGGTAGACATGTATGAATGAAAAACACAAATATCATGATTCAAAACTTTCGTGGCCTACAATAATTTTTCAATAGTAAAGGTTCAATTCGCACTATTTCCTGTGGTGTGTGCCACTTGAGCTTTGTATACACTTCAATTTAGGGCTTGAGCCATAAAATTATCTTTTAAAGTGGATGAACGAAGTGGATAAAATGAATTAATCGCCGTGGGCCCCGCAGAGTTTACTCAGTACGCCAAGCGCATTGAGTAACTAAGTACGCAATCCGATTCATCTTGGACTCTTGGGTGGGCGCGAATATGCAAAAGGGTGGTTTCAAAGCTCTGTGGGCCCCACCATGGTATATGTGTCACCATGGTATATGTGTTTTATCTAGGCCCTCCATCCATTTTCCATTTGATTCTAAGACATTAACCCAAAAATGATACATCCAAATCTCAAGTGGACCACACCACAAGAAAACAGTGGGGGATTGACACTTATTGCTGAAAACTTTTTGAGGCCTTAGAAGTTTGGTATCAAGTCAATATTTGTTTTTTTCCCTTCCTCAGGGTCTATGTGACCTTATCAACAGGTTGGATGGCAAATAAACATTACAATAGGCCCTAGGAAGAATTTAATTGTGGACGTTCAATCCCCATTGTTTTGCTGTGGTGTGGTAATCTGAGATATATATCTTTCTAATTTTTGGAATTTTTCCTTAAATTTAGATGTAAAAAATGGATGGACGACATAGACAAAACACACTATGATGTATCTATTTCATCCATACCGTCCATTAATTAATATATATATATATATATATATATATTCGATTTGATCAATTCGATTCGATTCAATCGGAACCGAAAATTGAGATTGAATTAAAAAAAAAAATTCAATTGAATTGATCTTGGAGAACGATTCGATTCGATTCGATTTGTTCGATTCGATTCAATCGATAAATTGATCATAAATTGAATTGTGTGCAGCCCTATCCACGACCTCCTCCCACTTTACCACAACCTACTTGATTACCTTTGCCACTACAATCACCAACTCGGCCTCGACTGGTAAAAGATGTTAAGGCAAAGTTGTCATTGGCTCCACTTATAAAGCCAAGAGATACACGTTGAAGGTGAGCATGCACCTCATTCAAAGATGACATATCTAACATCTGTGCATGAACTGGTTCATATTAGCATTTCAAACCGGATAAAAACTTGGTCATATGAAACTCCTCTCGTTGCCAACGTTGCTTTTCCAACTCTATGGTGACAAGTTGATACACATTCAGCTCCATCCATATTTCTTTATGTTTTGAATAACATTCATCTAGTGATGATTTATTTCCTTATTGAAGCTCAAATATTTCTTCAAATAACTGATATGTACAAGAGATATTTTCACCAAATAAATACCTCTTGCAATGCATCCAACACCTCCTTTGCAATATCAAAAAACATTAAATTCACACTAATGGATGCTTCCATATTCTTCTACAACCATATCATAATCTGAGCATACTCCTGGATCCATTGATCATACATAGTACCACTCTCATCAAGTTTCTCACTTGCCAAATATTTCAATTTTCCCTTGGAAGTTAAAAACACTTCAATGGATTTGGACCACTGAAGATAGTTCGTTCCATTTAATTTACTATATGGCATTTTGACCCCTAAAACTAAAATGGATTTATGAATCTAGTCTTGAATCACTCTACATCTCCATAGAATAAGGGATTAGAATAAATACCGCAAGATTATGCGAACATAGGCCGACCTTTTGCGATAGATGAACACCCAACTTGCACGCTTCACAGAGTATGGACACTACACTTGAAGAGAGTAACCGGCCCACACGTCCACATGTTCCAACCAATCACGAGGGCTGAAGGTCACGAAAAGCATCCAATGAAGGCAATCAGCCCACACATCTATGTGTTCCGATGACACACACAACAGATGATGATCACAAACACTTCATCTTCTCATGCATGGACCATTACAAAAGCCCGACACAATATAAAAAAAAATTATAATAAATAAATAAACCACACGTCCACATGTTCCAACCAATCACGAGGGCTGAAGGTCACAAAAAGCATCCGATGAAGGCAATCAGCCCACACATCCATGTGTTCCGATGACACACACAAGAGATGATGATCACTAACACTTCATCTTCTCATGCATGGACCATTACAAAAGCCTGACACAATAAAAAAGAAAAAGAAAAACCTAGGTTTCTTAAAAGATTTTCAACACAAGAGGGATGAGAAAGACCAAAATAAAAGAAGGAAAAAGAATTATAATAGAAGAGAGAGATGGATTAGATCGGAAACAAGGATGCTTAGATACCACATATTTATAGACTAAGAGGAGAGAGAGAGAGAGAGAGAGAGAGAGAGAGAGAGAGAGAGAGAGAGAGTTGGGAGAAGAAAGAAAAGAGAGTTAGGGTTTATGCCCCCTACTCTTCGCATTCTATATAAATTAATAAAATCAGAAATGACAAAACTACCCTTAATAACAAAAGTAAAAAACACCTAACAAGTCCTAAACCAGTATAAACAACTAATAACAAAAGAGAATGACTAAGAACAGTATGGTCCACATCCACATCCGTTAACAGATAGTTCACACAATCTCCATGGGGAAGAACCCGAGCTCGAGTCCCGTGGATGACGGTTTTGGCAAGTCGATGGCCCGAAATGTACCAAAAAATCTATGTTAACAGTTCAATGGACAAATGTTCATTCATCTGACTACCCAAAAAACAATGTTGAGAGTTCAATGGATAAAGTGCTCATTCATCTGACCACCCAGTATATAGTTCACCAGAAATGGTGACACAATTCACATTGATTAGACCGATGCCCCCTAAATTTTTGTTCAATGGACCTTGTAGGGACAAGGCCCATAGGTGATTGTTCAAACAATTTGATTATCTCAACCAGTTCCTTGATTCCATTCAGGAGGATCCTCTGCTCATGTTGCCCTCTTAACTGTCAAACACTGCCTCATAAAGCATAGTCAGTCAGGTAGGTAGACTCATAAAACTTCCCTCAAATTACATAGGCATGCAGCGATCACATGGCACTCTAGTCTGAATTTTAATGGGAACATCCTCATCAATCTCTCCATTCTTTTGAACAAAAGAACCATGGTCAACAAATCATTTTGAGGAATCTCTGGCCATCAACATTAACTAAAGTTGCATTCCATATACTCCAACTTGGTTCTGCTAATTTTTTAAGCCTCTAGAGCTCTAAACCCTCCAAACCTCCAATTTAGCATTTGCACCCTCTTAGTATCTTCCGCAAACAACATGTCTGCAAACAACATTCACCAACGGGGTCTCATCTTTTGACAATATGGTTAATTCATCTATAATAAGTGCAAAGGTGTGTAAAGGCTTAATGTTGATGCCTGATGAAGACTAATGGTACTGAGAAATCATCGGTCTCGTCTCACACAAATCATTCTCTCTCAAGTAACAATACCCTCATACACGTGTTTAATGATGCCAGGAAAGCTAAAAAATAAGGAACTTTACGGTTTCAACATTGATGGATCCACATTTTGCTTGTTTGCCTAGGATGGGGTTTTAGATGTGTGAACCGATTCCTGAATTTCATTGGTACAAGGTAAGTGGACCATTTTCTAGTAGTCCATCATCTGAAACATACTATTCTCTGGTAGTAATATAATGCCATTGAGATTTTGGTGAAAATAAATGAGAATTATTTGTTGTACACAATGGAACCCTATTCAATAGGCATGAGTGCAGTATTACAGATGCTTCATTTAAATGGATCAAAGATCCATAAATGCCTGATCCTCTTGATTCAATTCCTTTCAATGGTTAAATGTGGAATCCATATACAGATCCCACATATCACCCTTTAGGGAGGAAACAGATAAAAATCACCCAGCCACAAGTAGAGTGATAAACGAAAATTATGATTAGGGAATGGTAGTCTTAAATCAGAAGGCATATATTTAATATGAGAAGAAATGGGCTATTGAAAAAGGTGATGGATCTTGAGACGAGAAGAATTCATATAGAAAAGTGAAAGAGAATCCAGCCATATGAATAAGAAAATAAATGCAAAACACCAAAATCAGCATAAAAAACTATTAATGCACTGAATGATTCCATCTAAGCATGCAAAATTCATCCAGATCTGAAATCAGAGAACAACAATTTATTAATAGAGCATATCCACCATGCACAAATACTAAGCAAAAGAAAATCATAAAATACAGAAAGATTAAAAAAGCTAAGGCTGTGTTTGGTAGACACCTAAAAATGAGTTCATCTCATTTCATTCAAAAATAATTTTGTATTAGAGATCTTCATCCCTAACACGTAGTATGTTCATGTTAACAGTAACTACGAATTAGAAATCTTGATCCCTAACACATAATGTGTTCCCATTAACAGTAACTAAAAATTAGAGATCAAGATCTCTGATTCGTAATTACTGTAACTGAAGTCAGATGAACTCATTTTTAGGTGCCTAACAAATGGGGCCTAAGCAATTTAGTACAGGAAGATTAACATAGCTAAGCAATTTACTGGATCTTCATCTAGCACTTACCTCAAGCAACGGATCAAACTCTCCGCAGCAGAAGCTTCTTGTATGGCCTCAACCGCAGCAAGCTGTGCTGCATCTCTGTGCCTTAAAACTTCCTGAAAATCAAAGTGTGACGGAATTATTTTCTAAACAATATGGGGAAAACTAGTGGAAAACATCTTTCAAATGCTTTCCATTGTGGCCAAAGACCAACAGAATCATTAGAATAGTTGAACCTAAAATCAAGAGACCATTGTGCTATTGAGCGAAAGCTGCCAAACTCAAAATCTTATAAGACCCTCTAGCATTTGGGTTCAGTGGCTACAGCTGTAGCTTCTCCACACTAGAATAAAAACATGGACGTATTTGCAGACAAATCAGGTAGCAAGAAACAGGCTCCACAAAATTTTCCATGGAAATATGGGATCATAATTAAGAAAACCTTATGAATTCATACCTTTCCAAGTTTTGCGAGAGAGGGAGGGAAAGCGGACCACGAAATGCTACTGTCTGTCAATCTTCTATTACTGGTAACAACCTTGACTAAGTTGCCAGGGATGCCATTATTAGCAACTTCTGATGTTTTCTTTACAACAGATGCCCGCAGCTTACTTGACCTACTCGGATCATCCAAATTATCCAAAGACCCATTTGCATTTCCTTTCTTCCCGGGCATTTGGACCTTATTGTCCTCTTTAGACAATGGCTTGTCATTTGCTGGCAGCTTCTTCCGAGGAGTCTGGTATATAGAAGAATTAGATAAAGGTTATTGATTGATTAACAAAGGTAAAGCACCAAATACACATGGGCTGCCTTTAAGGGTAAATAGAAATTTTAAACTAAAATTAAATGCAACAGTTCATTGATAGGCACTAATGGTATACAGTCAGCCAATTGCAGTGTCCCTACCATCCCTTGTCATACATCTTATTCAGGAAATGCAATCACATGAAGTTACTCTCATTTGTCAAGGTAGTGCACCTTGGCCACGGAAAATCATTAGAAAGCTTATTCACCAATAGTTTAAAATCAAGTGTCATTAGTCTGATTATTCAAAGGCCGGCTTTGCAAGCATGATTTGATTACAAACCCAATTGACAGCTTTCCATCCATAAAGAAATTTTCTTAAGAAAAAGGAGCTTGAAAAATCTGACAAGAACCCTTAACCATTGAATCTCATTTGTAATTTGACACCAAAAATAAGAACAAAGAAGAAAGATGAATCATTAAGCTGATCAGCAAGGTTACGTTGTCCAACAAGAACCAAAATGAATAATTCATGTTGACTTCAGGGTCAAGCCACCAACTCAACTGGATGGTGATTGATGTTGCAACCTTGATTCAGGGGTTTGATCCCAGCTTATCCACCAAACAAATGTGGAAATTCTGGAAACCCCAATTGAGAAACAGATCTCCAAGCTCATCAAATACAAAAAGAGTGGAAATCATCAAAAGAAAACCATGACAAGAATTCCCATATTCAACCAAGGATGTGGACACAGTTTTAGAAGAATTGTTTTCTTTTTCAAAAAAATCAAAGAAGACTTGAAGAAAGACTTACAGATGTGCTCCGAGCATCTGGTTTTGCATCGATCTTGGCTGCCCTTGAACTCAAATTTTCCCTCCCTTTCATCTCCACATTCCCTTCCCAGCTTTTTCTCAAAGCCTTAGGTCCTAAGTCAATCCCTTGGACCCAATTCCCTATGGAATTCCCAATCGATGACTGCTTCCCCACCGAACTCGCCCTGAAAACAGAGGTAGCTTTCTCCAGCAACCCCTGCCTTGTGGTAGGCTTTTCTGACCCTTTGATCTTCGCTTGCTGCTTGACACCATTCGCAAACTTCTCAAATGATGTGGGCAATGAATAGCAACTCGTTGGAGATGACGGGATCGACCGTGAAGTAGGGATCGACCGTGAAGTAACTGATTTTGACCTCACCCCGACTTCCTTCTTCTCTACAACATTTGGTGCAGGCTTTGAAAGAGAAGATCTTGATCTGTTGAAAATAGCCTTCTTGTCTGACTCTTCAACCTTCATTCCATTTGATTTCAATAATTTCAATTTCTCTCTCTCCCCAGTTAGGCTGCCATTTGATCCCTTGGGTGATGTTTTATCCATAGGGTTGGATCCCGAAGGGTTGAGGAAGCATAGGGAATGTTTGGCAACCAGATCTTCAGGGCTGCCAACGCATGGGTGGCGGCCTGGAACTGGCCGTACTCCTCGGAGAATTGGGACAGGCGTTGCAGCCTCGAGCCGCTCGACATGTATGAACTGACCCAATTGCAGCTTATCGCTGAGGATGAGATCGTCATGCTCGTCAGGGAGGGAGGCATAGGTGGCATGTGAGGAATCCGAGACCTTGAGATAGAATCCCTGGTTCGGAAAGAGCTCGCCGCCTGCAAGCGCCGGGACGATGCTGACAACCTGCAGCAGTGATGAGCGGTGCTCACCAGCTACCTTCACATCGGTGTTCATGTGCTGTAGAAGCTTCAAGAGGACTCCTGGGACCAAAGCTGCCATTGCTGCAATCCCTAAAGCGCATTACTCTTCAAACCCAAATTGGAAAAAATTCAAGATACTCTGGATTGCGGGAGCTCTTCAGCAACACGCTAGATGATGGAAATTTAGGCTGTATACTTTCAATGGATAATTCACAGCAAGTGAACTTTCATAGAGGGGAAATCTCTGTTCTCTCTGCAAACTCAGATGGAAAAACTCGAGCTTTGGCTTTCAATTGATCCCAGAGAGAAGAACTGCAAAATCTGCGAAGCCAGATGAAAACATTCAACCTTTTGAGCCTTTGGGTTGGAAAAATGACAAAATGCAGTATTCTCCAAAACCCAGATAGAAAACTTTAGCTTTTGTCTTTTATTTGACGCCTAAGAGAGAGAAACCCAATAAAATCTGCAATACCCAGTTGGAAGAGATTCCAGCTTTTGAATTTTCAAGGATTGGAGAGATGAAAAAAACGCATTAATCCCAAAAACCCAGATGGGAAAACTGGAGTTTTTGGCTTCTATTTCATCCCAGAGGCAAAAAAAGCAGAAATCTGCAATACCCAGATAGAAAGATTCAAGCTTTTGAGTTTTCAAGGGTTGAAGAGATGAAAAAACACATCAATCTCCAAAACCCAGATAGAAAAACTGAGACTCTGGGCTTTCTACTGGATTGTTACAGAGAGGAAGAAAATGCATCAGTGAGCAAAACCCAGATGGGAAAACGACTAACAGATTCTGAAGGATGGATAAGACCTTCTGGGAGTTGAAGAACATGGAAACTGTTGTGCTGCAGATGGATAATAAAAGAGGGGAAAAGGTGGGTATGATTGTAAGAAGGGCTCTTCTATGATTGAGTTACAGCACATCCAACCGGCATCTGACAACCACCTCCCTCCCTCTCTCTCTCTCTCTCTCTCTTATTCTATTCTTTCTTACTGAGTGGGTTTGTTGCAGAAATGAGGAAGAGCATGAAAACAGAGCAAATTACAAAAGGCCTGCCAAATCCCCAAGGGAAGAACTGCGATAGTTCCAGAGAATAATGCCTTTTTCCCCCTTTTATTTAAATTTCTATTTATTTATTTTTGTGCCAGACTATTGTGTGCGTTTACCACCATTTTATAAGTCTCGACGACTCATCCATGTCAACGGTGGCAGGGCCCGGGCCAGGTTCTGGTTAGCCCAAACCCAAAACAGGCTGTAAAGCTTAACCAAACCAGCTTGGCTAGACCAACAAACAATCTTGGCTTAAGCTCAGCTCAGCTCAACCATCGAACTGGAATGGCATGTTCGCCTTGGCTTAATTGAGCTTATGAGCTAAGTTCAACCTATTTCAAGTCAAATTCAAGCATGGAAAAAATTAATTTTTGAATAGGACCAATCCAAAATCTTGACCTAGAACAGTTGAAATATGGATTCGACCAGTACTTTTATAGGCACTTTTTCCTTTATTTCTTTACTCTCTTTTAAGGTATGATTAAACACCCTTTCTTTCTAACTAGTTGGATGGAGGCAAGACTGGGCCAAAAATCAAATTCAAATCGAGTTGAATCAAATCAGGGTCAGCTTGGACTTAGCTCCAAATTCTTCAAGCTAGGAAAATATAAATATAGCTCAACTTGGTTTGAACCCGGTGTCCAAACCAAGTTGAGTGAGCCAATCGAGATAGCTTGACTCGTGAGCAACTCTAAGTGTGGGAGAGGCGATTAAAGCCAGTGAACGTGGGCAGGCCCCACTCACAGCCCAAGCATTGCCGGAATGCCAAGTGGGCTGATACTCAATCTGGACCGCACAATAGATGGGCTAGCCCAATTTGTATCAGGCAAGGAAGCTGAATGGTTGAAACCGTGGGCTCGATTGAACAACTTCAACCATCCGATTTTAGTCACACAAAATGGACCAATGAGCATTTGCTTCTAACCATCCACTTGATAACCGCGAATTGGATGGCTCGGATCGCTGGATCAGTACCGATTTCAGGCCACGGTGGATGCGTCACCAGAGGTTAACTGAAAGGGTGAAACTATCACCGTAATTACAACCATTCTTTTCAGGCTAGACTGCTATGTTAGTTCTACACCATTTAAAAAATGGTGTCAGCTTGTCGTTGTCCCGCGGGCGATGCATGGCTATCCAAACCATCCAAATTGCGGGTCCCAGTTGTAGATGCACCATATCTCTAGAATCGCATTGATCAAGTGATCCTAACCATACAATTAATGGGTGGATAGTGAATCGTCCAAAACCATAGGTAAATCAGAATGTAATATTATCTTTTCCTGGCAACTTTTCGGTCATGCTCAATCTACACCTTGTTCAGAAATTTGGACGGTCTAGATTGTTGTACAACTATCTCATGTGTGCTTCCGAAGAGTCACCACCCACCCTAAGTAGTGGGGAACGAACATGGAAGTGTATAGGGTGGAGGATTTTTTTTATTAAGTTGTATGCTGAAGTGGAGCATGTGGTCGGTAATGGGATGTCGGCTTGCTCGTTAGGTTGTCTTAGATCCCGGCAACCACCGCCGGGAAGTAAGATCCCGGCAGCCGGGGTCAGATTCCGGCGTGCCCGATATTTATGACAACGACATTTGAAGATATATAAATGCATGCATGCCGCAAGAAACGCTGCCCGCACATGGCTTTTACGCACCAGTGCTCATGCTGACAAGCGTGAAAGATCTGGACCGCTAATCTGGCGGGCCACACCATAAATAGAAAGTGGTCGAAAAATCGGACGGTCCCAAATGCTCGATTTATGGGCCCCAATCCGATGCGATTGAGTTCTGGGCCGTCGCCCTTAGGCGATGTGACGGCCCGATAAGTGGTCTCACCTTATACACGTGTGCAACAAAATTCATGGGTGGTCGTGCTGACGTGCTTTATTCGCCACCGTCTAATTAGATAGCGAGAGGAGTAGCAAGTGGACCCGGATTGCGTAGCGTGCTACTGGAACAACATTGTGGGTCCCACTATGATGCAAGTGTTTATCCACGCCGTCCATCCATTTTGGCGGCTCATTTTAGGGGGACGCGGGATGGCTAGCGACCCTGCCACTAGCCAATGGCTAGTGGTCGGTGATCTATGGGCCCCATCATGATGTATGTGTTTAATCCATGCTATCTATACGTTTTTCCCAGTGTCATTTTATGGTATGATCCCTTTCCAGATCATTTGATAGTGTGATTCCAAAAAAATGAGGTAGATCCATATCTGAAGTGCACCACATCACAGAAAATAGTGTTGTTTGAACCCTCAAACTTCTTTAAAGCCGCAAAAGTTTTGGATCAAGCTGATATTTGTTCGTTTGTGTTTTTTATCATTTGTCGATGTTGGATAACTTAATAAATAGTTTGGATGTCAAACAAATATTACAGTAAACTCTGGATGATTTTAATAGTTGACATTCAATGAGTACTGTTTTCCTATGGTGTAGTCCACATGAGATCTAAGATCTGCTTATTTTTTGGATCAACCCTTAAAATAACATGGAAAAGTGGATGAACATCATTGATAAAACACATACATCATGGTGGGCCCATGGAGCATCGACCTCCGCCACCTAGCTAGTGGCAGAGGGGGCACGAATTAGGTGTTACCTCGAGAATAGCTTAATGGGTGTTATCCTAACCGTGTAGGGCCTATCTAGATGTATTTTTTATATATCTATGCCGTCTATATGTTTTTTCATATCATTTTAGGATGTGATCCAAAAATCTAAGAAGATCCAAATCTCACGTGGATCATGCCACTAGAAACAGTGATTAATAACCATTAGAAACGTTTTGTGGGCCATGAAAGTTTTGGATCAAAGTGATATTTATATTTTCCCTTTATCAAGACCTTATTGACATTATAAAGAGCTTAGATCGCAAATAAACACGACTAAAACCTACTTGGGCTCTTTAGAAATTTTAATGGTGGAGCACTCAATTGCACTTTTTCTAGTGGTGTGGTCCACATTGAGATTTAGATCTACATAATATTTGGAACCACATGTACTAAAATAGGATGTAGTAACGGGTGGACAGAATGGATATACAAAATATCATCAATGTAGGCCATACAGTAGGGGTAACACCCACTAAGCTATCCCGGGGTAACACCTAATTCGTGCCCGTGGCAGAGCTAAACCGTGTCCATATTAGGGTATGATCCCAAAAATTGAGGCAGAACCATATGTCAGGTGGACCCCAAGGAAGGTTTTTTAAGTGCTACAAAGAAACATCGGTGATGGAATGCCTACCATTAAGAACTCCTTCTGAGTGCTACAAAATTTGCTTTCCTTTATCCAATCCTGCGTGACCTAATCAACATGTTGGATGGCAATAGACATTACAGTGGCCCAGAGGAAGGTTTTTTTTTTTTTTAATGGTGGGCGTTCAATGACCATAGTTTCCTGAGGGGTGGTCCACCTGAGATTTGGTTATGACTCATGTTTGGACTCATGCCACAGATGACGAACGAATGGACGGCGTGGATATAAAAGATACATCATGGTGGGCGCACAGAGCTTCTCCATCATCACCACACAGTACGGACGTCGGTGTTGTTTGCTACACTGCGCGATCAGCAACCGTGGCAAGTGTTCTCGCTCGTGTGAGATGTCCCACGGGCTTCTCCGCACATGTGCCAAGATTGGGTATACGTGCTTGATCCGTGCAGTTCATCAGGTAGTGTGCACCATGATCATGCATTGCACTGACCCAAAAATAGTCTTTCCAACTATTGAGGACACACCTTCACGTTGAATCAGAGCCACTGATCATATTTCCTGATAGTTCATCTCTCTGGTGCAAATACGGCCCACCTGATGAACGGATCATTCTGGTTATTGGCCAGATCATGCTCATAATACGCCTTACCTGATCAATTGCCAGATTTATCGTACATTACTAAGGTTAGCACGTGCGCTGTGATGTCCCATCCATCTCACGCGTGTACGCAAAGCATTCCTCGTTGGGTAGATGATGATGGTGAGAGAAGCCAGTGCGTTGGCATCACCAAGTCCGTGGGACCCACCATGATGTATGTTTTATATCCACACCGTCCATTCAATTTTAGAGATCATTTGATGATGTGGTCCCAAAAATAGGGCAGACATAAAGCTCAATTGGACCACACCACAGAAAGCAGTGTTGAGAATGACGTCCACGGTTGAAAGCTTTCTAGGGCCCATCATGATGTTTATTCGCCATCTAACCTGTACATAATGTCACACCGACCTGGGGTGAAGGGAAAAGACAAATATCAGCTTGATCCAAAGCTCTTGTGGCCCTAAGAAGTTTTCAATGGTAAGCGTTCAATCCCCAATGCTTTCTACGGTGTGGTCCACTTGAATTTTGGATCTGCTTCATTTTTGGGCCCATTCCCTAAAATGATCTCACAAAATGGATAGACAGTGTGGATATAACACATATTTCATGGAGGCCCACAGAACCGCGGAGATTGGTTGTGTGTGACACACCACGCAATCCGCTTCTAGACGTATTTGCCAACGTCTAATCGTAATTATAGTGTTGGCCCCACTTGCTTAACGTACAGACACAATTTATTGCTGGTATTCAGAAATGATCAGACGTGCGTGTCGGCCATCCAAGCCGTGCAAACGATGGGACACGTCCTGAAAAAAAACCTGCGGTGAAAAGCAGGTTAATCCACTCATTAAGTTGGTTATAGCCGTACATTGAGTCAGACCATCAGCTATTCATGATTTTTGGAAGCGTGGGGGCCACCTGGATTAGTGTACCGATCCGATTTTTGCCCCGGTTAATCTTTATGACGTGGCCTACATTTGCACGGCTCAGATGTCCTAAACGCATGACGCGTTGGCAGGAGATACGGGCCAGTAGTGCCACCGACACAGTTTTTGGTCATCGGGAGGTGCTTGACCACAGCTATTTGGTACAGCGGCATCAGATGATCATACCATGTTGAAACGAAGTTATCTTCACTCAGTCTGCCTGCCACTTGAGCTTGGGACCGTTTGGATGCATTTTTGTATAAGGAGGCTTTCTAAAAAGGGTTTTGGCAACTGTCTTTCGGCACTATTGGTCCCAGAATCAATCTTAACCAGTGATGAGATGGGATTTGTATAAGTACATCCAAACACATGGCACAAATATAAGTTAAGCTCGAAACATCATCAATTGTCCCATTCAAGTGCATCCAAACGGTCCCTTAATTTGAAGAGATTGTACATGAAGGTTATAAAGTCCAAACAGCCTCTTAATCTGATGAATCAAATTCGATCGATGGTTGCCCAAACAGATGAATAGTTTAGATTTGCAATCACCAGAAGTAGACAGTGGCTTTCACTTATGCACCCAACTGCACTTTCCACATCGACTCCCCATCTCATGCCAACACTTATACCTCACATTACCCCGTATCTAGACGCTTAGGATTGTCCGATCATACATACGTGTGATGGATTAGCCTTTCAAACAACCCTATTATGATTCCATGAAGTTTAGGATAGCAAAAGACACGCATTCACAATGTTAACAGCTAGACAATGATGAACTAGAAGTAGAACTAGCCACATACCTTGAGCCATACCGATCCAATGATGTAGGGCACTCTTCCAGGTGGTCTATGAACAGCTGTGATTGTCACTCCATGCATCCCTGCCAAGTAGATGCCTTTAACACCGGTGTCCATAGCTAAAGTGGTAGACTAAGTGAAGATAACCTCGTTTCAACAATGAGGTCTTGGTGTCCGTTGGGGGAGGCTAACATTGGGATGTGACTAGAAGGCGGGGTGAGTGTACTAACAGGGGTGTATGTAGTAACCCAAAAAAACAAAAACAAAAAAATTCTGTTTTTTTTCTTTTTTTTTTCATGGAATTTGGCAATTTGCCCCTAATCCCATTTAATTCCGTGAACCAAACAGGCCCCAAATAGACCCTTATGGGGCATTTGGATCGTAAGTTACTTGAGATAAGCTACTTATGCCTTAAGTAGGCCTTAAGTAGCTTATCTTGATTTACACTTATTAAATTGAAGTAACTAAGTAACGTTAAATAAAGAAGCAACTTATAAGTGATTATAAACCAAAGTTACTTATCCACTGCTGTAAGTAGAAAAAGTAACTTATTTGATGGTATCCAAACGGGCCCTTAGCATCTCCTATAAGGGGGGCCCACATGCATGCACATAGGTGCACGCATGGCTTAATTGCATGTAATGTTTTTATTATTTTTCAAAAAATCTTGAGCTCTAAATTTTAAAATTTAATCATAAAATGAAGAAGGGTTCATATAAGACTTGGTTTTATACTATGGATGTAGCATCAATTCTATAAATACAAGAGAGTATTAGCCCTCTCCTCCAAGCTAAAAAAATGCAAAGTCATCTAAGCACCTATTTGAACAAGAATTAGGGAAAAGGTGAGCTAAAGGTTGGATTGTACACACACATGAAAATTTGGAACTTATCCACTATAGGACGTAACTCACCATCTAACCAGTTGGAAGTTAGCATTTCTCTTTTTTTTTAATAAAAATCTTTATGAGGAGTATAAAAGGCATCTCCCTTTTGTATGGGACTTACACGTGACAGATGTTGACGTCTAAAATTTGTCAGCAGATAACGACCAATGATCAATGGTAGATCTTTGTTGTTCGGTGTTCACACGAGAATGAATGGCACTGATGGAGTGACCTACAATCACCAAAGGAGATCAGGGGGTGTCGGTCGTGCCGACAAAGAGCCCTCCGATGTTTAAGTCAATACAGGGACTGATGGGAGTAGAATCACTTTAGAGCTGTGTGTGATTGCGTCTCTTAGGCTGTAAAGGAGGTGGATTCGTAGATCTTGTATATGGGTGTGATGCCCGAATTTCTTGGGCTAATTTTATCTCGTTTGGATCCAGTGGATTATTCATGATAGACCTTATCATACCCGGATCCCTTGGAAGTAAGTTGTTATCTTTGTTCATCGATGTATGGCGGTGCGGGATGTGCTCAGGTCCGTGGACATTTAGTATTGACCTTGTTTCAACACTAAGGTCTTGGTATCAATTAGAGTGGCTAACATTGCGATGTGACTAAAAGGTGGGGGTGGGTGTACTAACACTCCCGTGAACCAAACATGCCCTTATGGGGCATTTGGATCGTAAGTTATTTGAGATAAGCTACTTATGCCTTAAGTAGCTTATCTTGATTTATACTTATTAAATTAAAGTGACTAAGTAACTTTAAATAAAGAAGCTACTTATAAGTGATTATAAACCAAACTTACTTATCTCAAATAAGTTACTTATCTACTATTCTAAGCAGAAAAAGTAACTTATTTAATGGTATCTAAACGGGCCCTTAGCATCTCCTATTAAGGGGGCTCACATGCATGCACATAGGTGCATGCATGTTGTATTGCATATGAAGTTTTTATTATTTTTCAAAACATCTTGAGCTCTAAATTTTAAATTTTAATCATAAAATGAAGAAGGGTTCATATAAGACTTGGTTTTATACTATAGATGTAGCATCAAGTCTACAGATATAAGAGATTATTGGCCCTCTCCTCCAAGCTAAAAAAATGCAAAGATATTCATCTCTAACCACAGATTTGAACAAAAATTAGAGACAAGGTGAGCTAAAGGTTGGATTATACACCTACATGAAAATTTAGAACTTATCCACTGTAGGACGTAATTTACCGTCTAACCAATTGGAAGTTAGCATTTCTAGGTAATTTTTTTAATAAAAAAATCTTTATGAGGAGTATGAAAGGCATCTCCCTTTTGTCTGGACCTTACACGTGGCAGAGATGGAGATTCCATACCATTCCTCCTGGGAGTCCGGATTGCTGTACCACAGAATGAAACAGAATAGTCCGATACAAGTCTCCAAGTTCACACCGCACGCCAGCTGCCCAAAGGAGATTCGTTCTCGACATTTTAATCATGGAAAGGGGAGTACCACTGCTGTCCACCGCATCGTGTACCTTACACGTGGTATATTCGTATGATGATCAGAACCATACATCCTGAAGCCTTCTCTATGGATTGGCCTAGGAACAGATGGATTGGATTGAATTAAAAGATGGAATGATTAAACATAAATGGTCTTGATCAGTGTATCCTAATCATCTAATAAGTCAACAACGTTTTCTCAAGGAATCTTAGCTGTTGATTGTTTTCTTTTAGCACCCATTAATTTGCACATCGCTGTTTAAGGGCTAGGATGTCCTTAGCTGGCTTGCTATTAAACTTATTGAATCAACGATCCAGATGATCATGTCCATGCATGATATGTGTAGCACAACGACACATGATCAGCTCCTATTTATGTTTCACATGGGATTTTTTTTGTCAGGAGTAAAAAATCAGATTCTATTTCATGTCTGGAGAATCCATGTCATTATTGCCCACTATCCGTACATCAACGGATCTAAACCATTCATTTGGTAGATGTAATAATAATGATTGAGCCATGGTCCTAAACTTACATTGTTTGGGCCATCTTAACCCTTTGATTGGTGGGTACAACTGAAAAGTAAAAGATTAAAATCAGCAACATCAATTCAAGCTTGTTATTGGTAAGAAATTCATCCATGACAAGGATAGGATCATCCAAATAATTTAAAGTAAACTATCCAAATTTTGCATTTGGATTCAAATGTACCACGTGTAAGAGTTCTATAAGGTGGGCTTAATTGATTAATGGTCTAATCTATTAGGAGTTGGTTATTGCGATTGGGAATACCAATGGGCCCCACTACTGTTATGGTAGTCTAAAATTTATGTGGGGTTGGTATGCTTGAACTATGATACCCGTACAATATACTCTCCTAACCAAGAATGTTAAAATCGTGTAGAGCCAGAAGAAAATGAGTTGTAACAGGTTCAAACTTCTCTCACCTGCAAATACTTAAACATGACTAGGTAACTAAACACACATCTAAAGCTTTTTTTTCTCATCTAACCCTTCTTTAAGGGTATAAGGTGCGCTATATGTAATTGCATACTACATGTACATAGAGAATAAGAAGGGAGCCTATAATGGTTTCAACGGTGAGCAACTTATCCCTACTTTCTCTTGTAAGGTTGCCTATTCTAATTTTGGATATATGTCATTATGGGGTTGATATCCTATCAAGAGTTGATGTAACTGATGGATGGAGCAGATGTCAAAAGTCATTATAACGGCCTCTTAAAATCATTTTTGAAAAGACTCCATAACTTGTCATCTCAATAAGTATAAATGGATTACAATTAAAATTAAAGGAAAAATACCTTAGTTGAAGGGTCAGACACATTCCATTTTCCTTTAAAAATTGAAAGTTAGTTTAATAATCACGATATATTATGACTACTTTTTGTTGCTATTCTATTTGGACACAACCATACGTGTAATGACACCCAGATCCATAGCTCCAGTGGTAGACTAAGTGAAGATAGCCTCATTTTAACACTGATGTCATGGTATCAATTCCCAAAGTGGGGGTGGCTAACATTGCAATGTGACTAACAGGGGGGTGGGTGTACTAACATTGGGGTGTGTGTACTAACAAAGAAAAAAACCATACATGTAATGAATGACCATGTTTCATTTATGTGCCTGGGAGTATGTATGTGTTAGGCATGTCAGAGTGGTATTTGACTCGACTTAAACCAAACACATTATGCCCTTGGCACTGAAGTCAAATTAAGAGAAAATCTGCGAAGATTAGCGTGACTATTTAACTAACGATTGACAAAGAGATCATGCAATTTATAAAGAAAGGGTTGGTCCCCCGAATGGATTCTTTTTGCCTTGAAGATATGGACTTTTATCATAATGGTGATAACTTGATCGTGTTTATTCACAAAATAACGTAAGGCAGTAAAATAAGAATTTAAATGATAAATGCTGATTTTATTAATATGAATATAAATTCAGTACAATTAGAATATAAAAGTAAATAAAGCAGAAAAAGTTACTGATAGTGGTTTAAGTGGGCAAGACGATCTTCCAGACCTAGATAATCGTGAGCAGACATAGAAAACACCCAGATGGTTGTGAGATGGTCGTGGTTTTGGTCGGCAGAATGTGACTAAGAAATCACTAAGTGGGGACTTAGGGATTTGGAGGGGATTTAACAATGGGATCATAGACATTTAATTGAATTAAATCGAATTGTTGCAGCGATACATTAAATAAAAGTGGAAACTAAACTAAGCTACGCTAATCGATCTAAACTTACTTTGGCATCTATAAGGAACAAAAGATTGATAAGCAACGCCCTGAAAAGAATTGTGTTTAATTTAATTGGCACGAGTTTAGAGCTTTTCATTCTGTACTATTTTTATAGGCTTGGAGAGGCAGTGGCCTTACGTATAATTCTTTTGGCTTTTTTGAACCGATATTTAATAAGTTAGTAACCTAAACTTAATATATTTCTTTTCTGAAATGAGGTCAACTATTTAATATAATCATGCATACTAGTTGTATTTATGTTTCTAGACAACTTCCTTCTCTTAGTGCATTGTTTCGTGATCTTCAATTGTATGTGTCCAGCTAAATCTAGCCATATGTCATTAAATGTTACCACTTTTAACTTGCAATATGGTCAAATACATTTTTTGAAATATTTTATGTATTTACTTGCCAAATGTTATTGGGCGAATGATCGCCTTTATAAGTTTGATTGTGCATATATATTTGAGTGTCTTAGCTTTCCTAACACTACGCAGGTCCCCATGAAAAAAAGTTTATAGGATCTTTTCTTTCTTTCTTTCTTTCTTTCGTGCTCTATGATACTTTCCATTGCCTTTGTACAAGTGTGCTGAGTGCTGACACATGGCATCATGATGTAAACACTCTTTACCCCACTCAAAATGGTTACCATGTATGGAAGTGGATTGGCTGGTGAACCCTACACCAACGATTTTGCTGGTGTAGGGTACTTGGACCGTGCAGACGAACTTGTCAGGACTATCCTGAATGTACAAATGGTCCAAAGAAGATCAAGGTTTTATGGGCCCCACAATGATGTATTTAAAACATCCACACCGTCCATACATTTGGCGTGATCACTTTAGGGTATTATCCAAAAAATGAATCATATCCAAAACTCAAGTGGACCACACCACAAAAGGAAATAGGGAAAATGATACTCACCATTAAAACTTTCCCAAGGCCCACCATGATGTTTATTTGCCATCCAAACTGTTCATAAGATCACACGGACCTGGATGAAGGGTAAAAATAAATATCAGATTGATCCAAAACTTTTGTGACCCCTAAGAAGGTTTCAATGGTAGATGTTCAATCTCCACTGCTTTCTGCAAGTGTGGTCTGCTTGAGATTTAGATCCATCTCATTTTTGGTATAAAGTCTTATAACTACCACGGAAAATGAGCACACAGTTTGGATATAACACATAACTCTTGGTGGGGCCTACATAACTTATTGACGTCAATACACCAGCCAAGTTGGTGGTGCAGGGTTCGCCAGCCAATCTGTTTCCACCATATATACAAGGGCAGTAAAATTGATAATGTCAAATCAGCTTTCAAACATTACGTAAAATCAACTTTCAACCATACTCACAATGCATTACCAATACATGCTAACCGTAGCTGCATGGAGTTTGAGGAATCAATTGGTTTTAAGCCACTTATGCACATGAACCAGCCCTTCTCCATGCACCGGCCTCTTTCTATGTGTTTGTTGTGTTTCAACCTCTATTTACCAGATCCGCTTATAGAGAAACTCAATCAGCTATCCTGCCCTTTAGCAGGGGAAACCAAAGTATAATCATGTAAATAGGCTCTGTTTCCTTTCTAACCGTTGCCTTTAGCGGGGAAAACTAGATTTCGAATCCACTTAGGGATGCAACCTTTCCTGTCTCGACACTAGGAATGCACAGTATCTGGGTAATTGCAAGGGTAAAATCAGCCAAACACTAGCGCTGCTAACAGTACTGATTTGACCATTGAATTTATTTGACGGCTAAAAATGAAAATATCAAATGCTGTCCACAATGCAGCGACAATGCAGTTAGTTTGATATGAGTTAATGTATGCCACTAGCACAACTTCCCAATGCCAGAGTATCAAACATCATTTTCACTACAAAAAATTCCATTTTTACCGACGAATGATTTCGTCGGTAATTAGTAAAATTTCGTCGGGAAATGTTTTTCCCGACGAAATTTTTCGCGGCTAACATCGTCGCAGAAAGGCCGTCGGTAAAGGTTTTTACCGACGAAATAATTTTTTCGTAGGTAATAATTGAACCATTACCGACGAAATTATTCGTCGGCCAAACATATGAATTTTGTCGGGATTGAAAATGATACGTCGGTGAAAAAACTTTTACCGACGAAATAATGCGTAGGTAAAAACACGTTAAAACTTTTACCGACGAAATATTTCGTCGGTAAAAGAAAGGAAAAACTTTTTACCGACGAAATAATGCGTAGGTAAAAACATGATAAAACTTTTACCGACGGAATAATTCATCGGTAAAAGCATCTCAGAGCTTTTTACCGACGAAATATTCCGTCGGTAAAAGTTTTTGCTTTCTTTTACCGACGAAATATTTCGTCGGTAAAAGTTTTTCCTTTCTCGGTTCCATTTGTTTTAAAAAATTCAGGAAAATTCCTGATATACACCTGTAAAAAAAACCTATACATTTTGAATCCTACTCACATGCACAAACATACAAACAAACAAAAAGTACATCATCCATACACAAATAATCCATTCCACATCCACAAACAAACAATATTCATCCACACACAAATATATACAAGTTAAAAGTCGTATATTAAAAAAAAATAATCAGGAAGATGAAGGCGGAGGTGGGGGAGGTGGCGGGGCATCGGCGCCAAGGCGTGCAGCGAGAGCCTGAAACATCTCCTGCATCCGTCGCTCATGCTCCTGCCGCAACTCCTCGATCCTCCTCTCCTGCTCCTCCCGTCGCCTCTCCTCCTCCTCCCTTTGCCTCTCTAGCTGCTCCCGAATCTCATCGACGACGATCCGTAGCTGCTGAACCTCTCTCTCTGCGATGTCAGCTCGGCGTTGAGCGCTCTCACCAGCTACGGATCGGCTGGAGCCAGCTCTAGTTTGTGCCATGAGCTTAGCACCATGGCCAAGCCCACGCACATATCCAGAACGGGTGCCAAGCACCTCGCTCAGGATTTCTGGCTCACTCCGCTGACTACCATCGGGAGTGGGCTGACTGCGTATGGTGTCCATCGCCGCCTGTAATGAAAAGATATGAAATTTCATAAAAAATGACATGAATGACATTATTATCAATCAATGCGCAATTAAATTTAACAAAGTAAAGATTTTTACCCAATGCTCACTGGCTCTAGGATGAACCCAAGATCCCGTCGCCTGCCGACAGTGAGTCCCTCTGTAGAGGTCTACTGGTCTAGGCTCCTGGCCGGTGACGGAATCCCGCTGCGCAATCGAAAGGAAAAAAGACTTATAATAAATGCCAATCAAAATAATATATTAACTTAATAATCATCAATAATTTCTTACCATGTCGTAACGATGTCGTACAAATGACTTTGAACCAGCTACGTGGTTCACTTGTAACTTTTCCCTGTTCGCAGAATTTATTCTGCTCCTCTTCTGAACACATTATACAAAATACATTTCTATTAATTGCGAAATTAATTACGAATTTAATTGTTACCGTAAGATATCGTACATGTAAATATTACCTGAAAAGCCTCCGACGAAAATCTCTCGCAGAGTATCCGCCAGTCGTCTGTACTAACGTGTGGCGGTGCGGACTGTATGGCCTCATCGTGTGTCCTGCACCGCTTGTACCGCTGGTGCAACTCTCCACGGTACTCCTTGAACCGCTCCCTAATCATGTCGTCGACGGCATGAGAAATGTAGGGAACATTCAAATCGAATTCAAATTTATCCTGCAGTTTCGTAAATAATAAATTAAGGGAATAAACTTATTAACAATAGGACTTAACCGTAAATGAACTTTCACAAAAGAAAATTTCAATTTACTAAACTTTACCTGAAGGCGCTGACGGATGAGCTGTCGCACATCATCTGTCACGTCAGTCCAACGGGGGGTGGTGGCGGGGATCAGAGATCGGCATAGGACACCGACCTCAGACGTAAACAATCTGGCACTGTCCCCAACAGGTCTAAGGCAGTCCTGTGGGAACTCTACTGCCACCCTACCCTCACGCGTAAGTCGCTCTAAAACTAACCCACGCGTGGGTCCACGTCCTCGTCGGCTGGTAGAAGATGCTGCTGCGAAAAGATATATGTAAGTAACAATATAAACAGAAATCACTAAATAAATGTCTAGACTTACATGCAGTGCCCGGTGTATGCTGAACCGAAGGATCAGATGACTGTGATGCACCGTGCGACGTCGATGCTGTCTGCGTCGCATCACGGGTGGAAGGGGTAGATCCAGTGCGCGAATGACCTGATCTCCCACCTGGTGCCATGACTGAATATATCTGAAATACAAACTTATAAATTTAAACAATGTCAATGCAAGTTTATGAACATCATTGCAGAGTGAATTTGTGCTTATGCTTAGAGAAATGATAAAAATATGATTAGACCATTACACTATAATGCAAGCAGGATATAATAAAACCGTAAACAGAATATAATAAAACCGTAAACAGAATATAAAAGTTGAAAAATTCATTACACATTGTCATTCTATATTAAATACATATATCTCATTGTAATACAAATCAACTTCGGATCAACTATCCGAAATACTCCCTGCGTAAGTTATCGTACGCTGCAGATGTATATTCGATGCTGTATGAAGCACTTGACATTGTTACAGCCAACATGCCAGTCACAATAGAAGAAATCTGATCTCTCGGGACTCCATTCAGATGTGCAAGTGATAATGTCGCATCTTCCATACGAAGTTTTCCGCGATTATATTCCTCAATCAGGTCCGGAATTTCTTTGAGATTGTATAATCTTTCATCTGAGTCATCGTCTTCCTTCCTACATATCTCGACCAGACCGGGTATCTCTCTGGCCATACCAGAAGAATATAGGGCCGGAAAGTCCATCCGCAACAGCTGATGAAGTATGCTGCGTGCTTCCGCTACGCTCCAATTTGTGGAGGACATGATCAGAAAGTGACTTAACTGTAAATGTAGATTATCAACAAGTCAATTCAGGAAAAAAATCATGACTTGTAAAACATATATACATGTAATAATCAAATTAATCGAATTGAAAAATTACATGTAAATCTTGTATACATTTAATAATCGTCGTCTGAATCATTATCGCTTAGGACTCTTTCTTCTTCACCATCACTATCGCTGATCAGAATTTTCTCTTCATCGTCTGCAACATTGTCATCGATGAAAGCGCTATCATCTCTAACAATGTCATTTATGATTGAGGCATCAACATGATCAGGTGGCACATCATCTCTATTCAATTGCACCACATCAATATCAACATTTGGATCATTCCCTCTATCCCAAGATGGCATGTCTTCTTGGTATGCTTGTTCAACTGACGACGTTCTATTACTCCCTTCATCGTTATCTTCAACGTCTACTTCGGGAACGTCAAATATGTTCCTGGGCTTTATTTTCTGCACCACGTGCCAAGAGCTGCCTAACTTGGTGTCAGCGAGGTAGAATACTTGTTCGGCTTGGCCGGCTATGATAAATGGGTCATCTTTAAACCACTTCCGAGATAAATTTACGCTCGTGAAGTAATTATCAGTCTGTATTCCCAACTTTTTATTTCCAATGTCCCACCAATCGCATTTAAATAAGTACACCCGCTTTCTCATACAATAACTCAGCTCAATAATATCCGTCAAAACGCCATAAAAATCAATTTCGACCTCCTCATGTGTTCCCTTCACAACCACACCACTATTTTGTGTGGTCCTATATTTCTCACGCTCCTCAGTGTGGAACCGAATCCCGTTTACAATACAACCTGTATATCTAGATACACGTCTATCAGGGCCACACGCCAGTGAGTAGAGCGCATCAGATGCATCCGCAGAGTTGCTAGCGCGCAACATCTTCATCTATCATCACGTACAGAATATAAATGTACGTTTAGGCATTTAAAATTATGTGTAAATATTGTGCAATACAACAATATTGTAAGTGTGGTGAGATAGAAGGTAAATTAATCTTACACGTTTTGCAAACCATTCTGAAAATAAATCCTGATGCATTCGATCATAATTTGTAGGGTATTGGAACTTCATCTCCTCGATGTGTTCGCTATACACAATTGGTACGTTGTAAGCAAGAAATTTTGAGATTAAAACTGTCTGTAGATATACAATAATTATGTGCGAAGACTTACTCCAAGTACGACTCTATTTCTTCACAGTTATGCAACACATACCACCGCGCCTTCGCAAGATCCCGAGGGTCCATATCCTGAAAACGTCGGCGATCCTAAAGGACGGACGTTATGTGCGAATACAGATATGAGTCCTTGTTCATGCTCCTGCCCTGCATCGGCATTACGATCTTCTCGGTTGAATCTAGTCTCTATGCCACGAAGATACATGGAGCAAAATGTCAGGCACTCATTATCAATGTACGCCTCATCAATGGATCCCTCTGGACGTGCCTTATTCCTCACATATTGTTTTAATGTGTGAAGGTATCTGTACATAAAATCAATATGTTTAAGACATGAAAACATGGATATACGTAGTTTATGGAATGAAAAAAAATTTATGATCATTGTTCTATCACCTTTCGATTGGATACATCCAACGATATTGTACTGGGCCTGCAAGCTTCGCTTCGTGCGGTAAGTGAATTGCTAGGTGTACCATGACATCGAAAAACGCAGGTGGAAAAATTCTTTCAAGTTTGCAAAGGATTACGACAATATCCTTCTCCAGTCGTTTAATAACCTCTACATTTAAAGATTTCGAACACAAATCCTTAAAGAATATCCCCAACTCAATCAGCGTAGCACTGACATCCTTGTTGAGGAATCCACGAATCGCAACCGGTAGTAGGCGTTGAAGAAGGACGTGACAGTCATGACTTTTCATTCCTGTTACCTTACAGTCCGTAATGTTGACGCGCCGAGAGATATTCGATGCATACCCGTCTGGAAATTTCACCTTGTTCAACCATTCACATACACGTTTTTTCTCTAGTTTTGTCAATGTGTAGCATGCTGCTGGTATAGTATATGAATTTCCATGTGGTTGCAAGTGCAACTCTTTCCTTAAACCCATTGCTTGTAGATCCAATCGAGCCTTAAAACTGTCTTTTGTTTTCTTCTCTATGTTCATCAATGTTCCAAAGACATTGTCACATATATTCTTCTCAATATGCATGACATCCAAGTTGTGTCGTAATTTCAGATGACTCAAATAAGGCAACTCAAAAAAAATGCTCTTCTTCCTCCAGTTGTACTCCAATACTGTACGTTTTCTCTTCTTCAAGTGCGGTGCCTTACCAAATCTAACTTCTTCAATGTTACTCAGCTGTTGTAACACATCTTCTGCAGATAGTTCTTTCGGTGGTGGCCTATAATCTTGTTTGCCATCAAAGATTACCGTCTTCCTGCGCCAATTATGATCCCTCGGAAGGAAGCGACGATGGCCCATATAACACGTTTTCTTACCATGCTTCAATGACAATGAACAAGTCTCAGTACTACATGTAGGACAAGCCAACTTTCCCTTCGTGCTCCACCCAGACAAATTTCCATATGCAGGGAAGTCATTTATTGTCCACAAAACCGCTGCGTGCAATCGAAACGTCTGTTCTGCAAAAGTGTCATACGTCTGGACACCTTGACTCCACAACTCGTTTAACTCATCTACTAACGGTCGGAGATACACATCAATGTCATTCCCCGGTGACTTGGGTCCAGGAATAAGCAACGACATCATAAAAAATGATTCCTTCATACACAACCAAGGAGGTAAATTGTAGGGCATAAGTATCACTGGCCACATACTGTACGAGCTACTCATATTACCAAATGGATTAAAACCATCACTTGCAAGACCTAGCCGAACATTGCGAGAATCCTCTGCAAACCAGTCATATTGCTTATCAAAATGTTGCCAGGCTTCAGAGTCAGCGGGATGCCTCAATGTATTATCATCATGAAGGCATTTCTCCTTATGCCACCTCATATCTTCAGCCGTCTTGCTTGACGTAAACAATCTTTGTAATCTGGGTTTCAATGGAAAGTACCTTAACACCTTTTGTGAAATTTTCTTACGCTTAGCTTCGTCATATTTCCACCTAGACTCTCCACATTGTGGACACTCCTCAACATTTTTATGTTCTTTCCAATACAATACACAATCATTTATACATGCATGTATGAGGATGTAACCAAGGCCCAAGTCTCGCATTAACGATTTTGCCTCGTAATGAGACTTAGGCAATGTCTCACCTTCAGGTAATACTTCTTTCAACAAGCCAAGTAACATGTCGAACGATTTGTTACTCCAACGATTTATTGTCTTTAAATGAAGTAACCTTGTAAGGAAATTCAACTTGGAGAAGTTCCGACACCCCGGATAGAGTGGACGTTGCGCATCCCTCAACAACCTACTAAACTTTTCTGATTCGGCATCACCCATAGGAGGAATATCCTGGCTAGTACTTGTCGCTGCAAAATCAGTATCCGCAATTGTTCCCCTTAACACATCCCCAATGATATCTTGCATATCGTCAATATCTTCATCCTCGTCATTACGCACAATTGGGTCAGCAAGGACTTCAGTGGCCTCAACTCTTTAGTGGAAGTCTTCACCATGATGAATCCACCAAGTGTAACCCTGGTCAATCCCAACTATGAACAAATCATCTTCCACTTTGTCCAATGTCTTGTGAATCATGTTCTTGCATTTTCGGCATGGACACCTAATTCTATTACCTGAATCTGCCCGATCTCTCGCAAATTCCATGAACTCCTTAACACCTTCTTTATACTCTGGGCCAAACCGATTCTTAGCTTGCATCCAACTCTTATCCATATCTACAATGCAAAGATTAGAGTCAGGTTTAGTTTAAGTGACATGAGTTTAGGATTAGGTTTAGTCATAGGTTGAGATTTTCGGGTTCGGGATTGGATTTCGGGTTAGGTTTTCATATTTGGGTCTAGGTTTATGTTAGGTGAATGGATTCAGGAATAGGTGTAGGTTTAGTTTAAGTGATTTGAATATAGGATTAGGCTTAGGTATAGGTTGAGATTTTCGGGTTCGGGATCGGGTTTCGGGTTAGGTTTTCGTGTTTGGGTTAAAGTTTAGGTTAGGCGAATGGATTTAGAAATAGGTGTAGGTTTAGTTTAAGTGATTTGAATATAGGATTAGGCTTAGGTATAGGTTGAGATTTTCGGGTTCGGGATCGGGTTTCGGGTTAGGTTTTCGTGTTTGGGTTAAAGTTTAGGTTAGGCGAATGGATTTAGGAATAGGTGTAGGTTTAGTTTAGGTAATTTGAGTTTAGGATTAGGTTTAGGCATAGGTTGAGATAGTCGGGTACGGGATTGGATTTCGGGTTAGGTTTTCATGTTTGGGTCTAAGTTTAGGTTAGGTGAATAGATTTAGGAATAGGTGTAGGTTTAGTTTAGGAGATTTGAGTTTAGGATTAGGTTTAGGCATAGGTTGAGATTTTTGGGTACGGGATCGGGTTTAGGGTCGCATTTTCGTGTTTGGGTCTAAGTTTAGGTTAGGTGAATGGATTTAGGAATAGGTGTAGGTTTAGTTTAGGAGATTTGAGTTTAGGATTAGGTTTAGGCATAGGTTGAGATTTTTGGGTACGGGATCGGGTTTAGGGTCGCATTTTCGTGTTTGGGTCTAAGTTTAGATTAGGTGAATGGATTTAGGAATAGGTGTAGGTTTAGTTTAGGAGATTTGAGTTTAGGATTAGGTTTAGGCATAGGTTGAGATTTTTGGGTACGGGATCGGGTTTAGGGTCGCATTTTCGTGTTTGGGTCTAAGTTTAGGTTAGGTGAATGGATTTAGGAATAGGTGTAGGTTTAGTTTAGGAGATTTGAGTTTAGGATTAGGTTTAGGCATAGGTTGAGATTTTTGGGTACGGGATCGGGTTTAGGGTCGCATTTTCGTGTTTGGGTCTAAGTTTAGGTTAGGTGAATGGATTTAGGAATAGGTGTAGGTTTAGTTTATGAGATTTGAGTTTAGGATTAGGTTTAGGGCATAGGTTTGGATTTGCCGGTTCGGGATCGGGTTTAGGGTCGCATTTTCGTGTTTGGGTCAAGGTTCAGGTTAGGTGAATGGATTTAGGAATAGGTGTAGGTTTAGGTTAGATGACATGAGTTTAGGATTAGGTTTAGGGCATAGGTTTGGATTTGCGGGTTCGGGATCGGGTTTCGGGTTTGGTTCTCGTGTTTGGGTCTAGGTTTAGGTTAGGTGAATGGATTTAGGAATAGGTGTAGGTTTAGGTTAGGTGACATGAGATTAGGTTTAGGGCATAGGTTTGGATTTGCGGGTTCGGGATCGGGTTTAGGGACGCATTTTCGTAGCTTATAGGGCCCCGGTTTAGAGTTAGATGAATTGAGTTTAGGTTTCGGTTTAGGTATAGCTTATAGGTTTTAGTTTTAGGTTTATGGTTTCAGGTTTTAGTTATAGGAAATGGACAGCTTCATCATAGTCATAACAGCGGTTCCCACCTTCCAGGAACCCCCGCTCAACAACCGGATAGCTCCGACGCACATCCGGGTCTGCTCCATTAATTTCGAGCTAATACATAAACACGGGCCTGTCCAAATGGCCAGGCCACCCATATTGCTGTCCATAGGAAATGGACAGCTTCATCATCATGGTCATAACAGCGGTTCCCACCTTCCAGGGACCCCCGCTCAACACCCGGATAGCTCCGACGCACATCCGGGTCTGCTCCATTAATTTCGAGCTAATACATAAACACGGGCCGGGCCAGGCCACCCATATTGCTGTCCATAGGAAATGGACAGCTTCATCATCATGGTCATAACAGCGGTTCCCACCTTCCAGGGACCCCCGCTCAACACCCGGATAGCTCCGACGCACATCCGGGTCTGCTCCATTAATTTCGAGCTAATACATAAACACGGGCCTGTCCAAATGGCCAGGCCACCCATATTGCTGTCCATAGGAAATGGACAGCTTCATCATCATGGTCATAACAGCGGTTCCCACCTTCCAGGGACCCCCGCTCAACACCCGGATAGCTCCGACGCACATCCGGGTCTGCTCCATTAATTTCGAGCTAATACATAAACACGGGCCTGTCCAAATGGCCAGGCCACCCATATTGCTGTCCATAGGAAATGGACAGCTTCATCATCATGGTCATAACAGCGGTTCCCACCTTCCAGGGACCCCCGCTCAACACCCGAATAGCTCCGACGCACATCCGGGTCTGCTCCATTAATTTCGAGCTAATACATAAACACGGGCCTGTCCAAATGGCCAGGCCACCCATATTGCTGTCCATAGGAAATGGACAGCTTCATCATCATGGTCATAACAGCGGTTCCCACCTTCCAGGGACCCCCACTCAACACCTGGATTGCTTCGACGCACATCCGGGTCTGCTCCATTAATTTCGAGCTAATACATAAACACGGGCCAGGCCACCCATATTGTTGTCCATAGGAAATGGACAGCTTCATCATCATGGTCTAAACCGCGGTTCCCACCTTCCAGGGACCCCCGCTCAACATCAACATCAATCAACTACTCTTAATCACAAGTATCATGTTCGTCATCTAATTTGCCACTAAATGATAATATAATAAAATCAGTCGCCCATCCAAGGATGGATAGATTGAAATGCTATCATTATTTCCATTTAAATGCCCAAGCCTAAATTTCGACAGCATCTCCCCCTATCTCTCCAGATATATTTATCTTACATTTAATTTCCACATCAACTATCCACACATTGTGTGAATTAAATTGACAATGGAATTAAACATAAGAAACATATCCAGAGAGAATAGGAGAGTTACCGCACGAAACTAATGACAGAGCATGTAAATGACAAACAACGATAACATTCCAATCTATCCAACCTTGGACTGTCCAACAGGACAATTTGGCAGATTTCTATACCTCCAAAACACACTTTATCTATGCTCGGCAATATAGAAATCTCCAAATGGGCTAACTGATTCTATTATACTACCATTTGTGGACAAAAAATAACTATTAATAATAAGCCAAATACATCCATAACATACATCCACATAAATCAACCACGGCTAGCTCCAACGCACATCCCAGGTTTGCTCCATCAATTCCAGATACACAAGCACATAAAATGACAGAATCATCAACACCATGAATCAAGTCTAATCAAATCTATACCTAATGACTGCTACTTTCTCAACAAATAAGTATGTATGGGGCCCACCATGGGAATCAGATTGCGTGTAGAGTAACTCTGCACGCTCTTATCATGTAGAGTAAATTCAGTTGGGCCCACCTAGAATGTATGTGATTTATCTATTCCGTCCTTATGTTTTTTCAGCTCATTTTAGTGGTTGAGCCCAAAATTTAAGCATATCCAAATCTCAAGTGGACCATGCCATGGGAAATCGTGGGAATAATGATTTCCACCATTCCCAGGACCTACAGTGATCATTATTTGTCATCCAACCTGTTCATAAGATCACATGGATATGGATGAAGGGAAAACACAAATATCAGCTTGATCCAAAACTTCTGTGTCCTCTAAGAATTTTTCAATGATAGACATTCAGTTCACACTTGTGCTGTGGTCCACTTTAGATTTTGATATGCTTCATTTTTTGGCACCAGCGGTTCCCATCTTCGGGGGCCCCACAGCCAGTGGACAGCGACGGTGGGCCCCACAGGCACTGGACAGCGACGTGGGCCCCACAGGCAGTGGACAGCGACCGTGGGCCCCACAGCCAGTGGACAGCGACATGGGCCCCACAGCCAGTGGATAGCAACGGTGGGCCCCACAATTACATATTTCATTTTTTTTTAATTTGTAAAACAAAATTTTGGATTTTAAATTTTTAAATCCCTAATTAGGGATTTTAATTTTGAAATCCCTAATAAGGGAATTTTAATTTCGAAATCCCTAATTAGGGATTTAATAAATCAGTGGGCCCCACCAAATTGTAGACAGCTAAGGTGGACCCCACATGCAATGCACTATGGAAAGCGACGGTGGGACCCACATGCAAATAGAAAGCGACGGTGGGACCCACCAACATGCATTGGACGGACAGCGATGGTGGGACCCACATGCATTGGATTTTGGGAGTGGGCCCCACAATCAACAACGAGGAGAGAGGGAGCGAGGGGAAATGGAGCAAGAAGAAAGGGGGAGAGGCTTACCGGAGGAGGCGGCGGCGCACGGAGGTCGGTGGAGGCGAGGGGCGACCGGCGACACTGGTCGGCTAGGGGGGGGGGGGTGGTCGGCTGAGGCGGTGGGCCGCCGGTGACGTCGACGGCCGGCAATCGGAGATGAGGGAGAGCCGAGATGGGTGGGCCGGCCGGAAGCGCGCGCGAGAGAGAGAGGAGAGAGAACAGAGCGAGAGTGAGAGAGAGGAGAGAAATGAGGGAGGCCGATCGGGTAAGTGAAATAAAAGACTTTTACCGACGAAAATTTTCGTCGGTATAAGCATAGTTTTCGTCGGTAAAAGTCATCTTTTTCACTTGGGCGGGAAACATCAATATTATTACCGACGAACATTTTCGTCGGTAAAAATGACTTTTACCGACGAAAAATTTCGTCGGCAAAAGTCATCTTCCTTACCTTACGCAGATACCACACATTATTACCGACAGGCAATAATCGTCGCCAAAAAAAGACTTATACCGACGAAAATGTTCGTCGGTAAAAGCTAAATTTCTTACTTTTTTCTTTAGCGACGGGTAATTTCGTCGGTAATAAACTTTTTACCGACGAAATCATGATTTCGTCGGTAAAAGGGTGTGCTGGTATGTATTTTACCGACGAATACCTCATTTCGTCGGGGAAATAACTTTTTACCGACGAAAACAATTTCGGCGGTAATACTTTCGTCGGTAAAACACCGTTTTCTTGTAGTGTTTGGGGCAGAGTATCAGAAAACTTTAGTTGAAGCGGATTGGCTGGTGTACCCTACACCACCGACTTGGCTGGTGTATTGATGCCAGCAAGTTCTGTGGGCGCCACCAAGAGGTATGTGTTATATCTAAACCGTCTCTTCATTTTCATAGATCAATGTGGTTTTACAACAAAAATGAGATGAATCCAAAGCTCAAGTGTACTGCATTACAAAAAGCAAGAAATATTGAACATCTACCATTGAAACCTTATTGGTGGTCACGGAAGTCTTGAATCAATCTGATATTTGTTTTTACCCTTCATCCAGGTCCATGTGACCTTATGAACGGTTTCGATGGAAAACAAAAATCATGATGACCCCTAGGAAAGTTTTAACAGGGAGAATCATTGTTCTCACTGCCTTTTGTGGTGTAGTCCACTTGAGCTTTGGATATGATTCATTTTTTGGATTAATGGTCTTGCTAAATACAGCGTGAATATATTAAATACATTATTTTGGGTAGTAAAATCTTGATTTTTTTTTTAATTGTTTGTGCATTAATGCTGCTCAAAGAACTGAGTGAAGTGCTGTCTGTAGTGCATGACCCACGCCAACAAGATCGCTTGTGTAGGGTACACCAGCCAATCCGCTTCCACTTTTGTTAATGGGAATATGGGTTGTCAGGCTCCTATCATTTCACACGTGACACGTGTATGGTATATGGGGAAGCGTTAAAGTTGAACCTTTACACGCAGCAGATGTACGACCCTATTGGGAAGATGACCCTATTAAAAATCAGCCCCAACCACTCATCAATCAGGTGGGCCACCTCAGACTTGTCAAAGGTACGCATTCAAGATGCACGTGCCTGGGTGATGATAGACGGTGGGCCCCACCTATTCAGCGCTTAGATATCCCGGGGAGCGGATTAGGTGAGAACCCGGATCCATGGAGGTGGGTGGACCCTTGATGTGGGGCCCACCGTGATGTATGTGACTACATCCACGCCGACCATCCATATTGAAACCTCATTTTAGGGCATGATCCAAAAAATGAAGAAGATCCAAGTCTCAGATGAACCATAGTACAGGAAACGGTGGTAATTGATCATTAAAAAAATTTGTGGGCCACAAAAGCTTTGGATCAAGATGATATTTTTATAGACCCTTCATCTAGGTCTTTGTGACCTTATCAACAGATTGGATGGCAAGTAAACATTCTGTTGGAATCCTTGAAATTTTTAATGGTCAGGATTCAATCACGACTCTTTCCTGTGGTGTGGTCCACCTAGGATTTGGGTCTGCTTCATTTTTCGTATCATGCCTTTAAATGAGTTGCCAAAATGGTTGGACGGTGTGGATTTAAGTCACATATATCAAGATTGGGCCTACAGTCAGGGGTCTCACCCACCTCGGTGGATCCGGTGTCTCACCTAATCCACTCCCAGATATCCCCACACACTTTCAGCTGGAACCTGTGCTGCGCCTGCGTGTAAAGGTGCCTGCCTCTCAATCCAGGCCATCCAAAATACCACTGTTGGAATAATCACAACCATCCGATTTTTAACTACCAAAATGTATAGCAAAACCAGATTACCAGCCGTCCAAATTCAACGGCAGAAATCAAAATCATCGATCTGCACGCCACGTGGTGGGAGAAATTGCTTCTCCTTGTTCACCTACTAAAAAGGCAGGATGATATGATACAGTCATATTTCCACAGTACAAATGGTAGGGCGATGTCTCAATCAGAACCGTCCATCTAGTGGACCCAACCATGGATTCCCTAAATTCAGATAAGCACCCCTCCAGACAATGCTATCCACAATTTCTTCAATAATGAATCCCCAGCACAAATCATATCTGTTCTCTGCCGTCGATTCAAATGCCACCAATCGGATGGCTGGTATCATCCCATCTACGTATATTTTAAACCATTTAGCATCCAGCTCAAGGGCACCTACATGGACGGCCCCAAATAATAAGTCATCGAGCCACGTGTACGGCAGAGAGATGGCTCAGAGTACCTAGAAATATGAGAATTGGAACAAAAAGGTAGCCGACAGTTGGTTTAGTGACTGATTACCTAATGATATTATATGTAAGGAGATATAGAAGAGAGTATTTGTCTTTATAAAAAAAATGGAGTGATTTAGAAGGAAGAGAAAGGGTGGCCCACTTTCATTTCCAAGCAATTCCTCCCCGAACCTCAAGGAAAGAAGATGGAGGTGTGTTCCCGTCATTACATACAGGAAAGTGTGTACCAAGGGTTCCCACCCGTCCATTCATGGTGGGCCAGGATGGTATGATTTGTCTGGAATCCTGATTTGAGTCTGCATACTGTGTGACGGGAGCGGATCAGGTGTGACACTTACTGTGGGGCCCACCTTGATGTATTTATTATATATCCACGCCGTACGTCCTTTCTACCATATCATTTTAGAGTACCAGCCAAAAAATGAACCAGATCGAATACCCAGGTGGACCATACCATATGAAATAGGGGTGATTGTCTATTAATGGACCACAAAAGTTTTGGATCAAGCTGACATTTGTTTTTTTTTTCTTCATTCAGGTTTTATGACCTTATCAACAGGTTGGATGGCAAATGAACATTACAGTAAGCCCTAGGAAGTTTTTAATGGTAAAGCTTTCAAACACCCTGGTTTTCTACAGTGAATCTTCTTCATTTCTTGGTCATACCCTGTGCGGATAGGGTCCTGTTAGGGGTATGTGGGGCCAACCATGATATATGTGTTTCATCCAAGCCATTCATCCATTTTGAAAGATCATTTTGGGGCATTATTCCAAAAAAGGACCACACCACAGGAAGCAGTGGTGACAATGACTCCTCTGTCGAAATCTTTCTGCAGTGAATCTTCTTCATTTCTTGGTCATACCCTAAAATGGGTGCGGATAGGGTCTTGTTAGGGGTCTGTGGGGCCAAACATGATATATGTGTTTCATCCAAGTCATTCATCCATTTTGAAAGATCATTTTAGGGCATTATTCCAAAAAGGACCACACCAAGCAGTGGTGATAATGACTCCGCTGCCGAAATATTCTTGGGGGCCACCGTGATGTTTATTTACCATACAACCTGCTCATTAGGTCACAATCTAGACTAACAAAGTATATAAAAATCAACTTGATCCAAAACTTCCGTAGTCCCCAAGGAATTTTCAGCGATAGGCATTCATTCTTGACTGTTTCCTGTGGTGTGGTCCACTTGAGCATTCATTCTATCTCATTTTTTGGCTCATCACCTGAGACGGTTTGTCAAAAGGGACAGACAATGGCATAGATAAAACACATACTTCATGGTGGGCTCACAGAGCCCATGACAGGACCATCCATCTCTAGCTAGGTCCTGGTGGGGTAGTACCAAATCTCAATCCCTGCCCCCTAAAATGATCCATCAAAATGGATGAACGGTGGGAATATAGAATGAATACATCAAGGTGGGCCCCACAATAAGGGCTGCATGTCTTGGCTGAGGCCGGGGCCGCAGCTAATCTACTCCCTTGACTGGCTAGAAAAGGAAAGTTTTTTTTTTTTTTTTTTTTATCCAGCCGGGTCCTATGATACCCATATTCGAGCTAACCGGGTTCTGACCCAGCAAGGTTCCAATACTTCCTTGAAGACCTAGGCCTCATCTGGTCTCTCCATTTAGATTTCGAGTTGAGTTCGGCAAATAAGAGCATTGGCATGGTTGTCCCACCCAATGGATGGATAACATTACATAGATATACGCCCTGCACTGCTTTGACATATGAATAGTATGTAAATGGGGCTTTCTTATATGCATGTGGCTTCAGAAAGCTTATTTTTATTCATAGAATAATTAATATATGTTTATCTCTACTGTATGTTATGCGTGTTGGCATTTGGCCAGTTTTACCCTTGCAGTTATTGGCAGGGAGAGGCTTGAGATAATAGCTTTAGGGATGGGGTTGGCCATGTCCAACTTAGGGCATTTTTATCTTTTTAACTCGTTATCGTGAAATTCAGTCCATATATATACTAAGCCAGCTCATCCCAGGACATTAATCCAAAACAATGACACAAATCTAAAATTCAGGTGTATCACAGCACAAAAAAAAAAAAAGTGAGAATGAGTTATCTACTGTTCAAGACATGGTGCCTTTCTCTTTTCTTTCTCTTTCCATGTACCAAGCACCTTCATGTAGTCACATCATTGACCTTGGTCTCTCTTTCCTTTTTTCTCTCCCCTACTCTCTTTATGTTAAGTTAGGTTGCACGAACGTACTCCTTAGCACATATAATACTAAAAGACTAATTGCAGCCGACTTCATCCCGATTTTAACATGTCCTATACACACCCCCACCCAAATCTTGGAAGCTACTCTTGAGCTAATTGGCTAACCTCTTGATAAAACTGCACCCAGAACCCAATATCACCATCCAAAACCCTGGTAAATTTAAAGGCAGGCCTATTGATATCTACCATACCAGGTTACCGAACCTGATTCGAAGATCACCTACCTTCGGCCACGCAACAAGATCCTCAAAAACCCATCTCAAGAACTAGCTAACCTAACATGATCATTTGATAAAACAGTACAAATTTGTCAAAGGAACCCTTGAAAGCCTACCAAGCAAAAGCATCCAAGCCAAGGACTTTCTTCTAAAGAAAATGAAGGGGTCAAATCCTATGGTCTTTAGCCGCCAATGTCAGAAAACCCACCAAAACTCAAATAAAACAAAAGACAAGCACCACCACCCGTGTAAACAAGGGGTAATAAACCGTTAGCCAACCATTGGGTGGCGGACACCTAACTCCACTTTTCTCTGTCTAGGGATTTAGATGCTCTCTGACATATCTTACATGGCAACATTCTGTCAAGTGTCTAGTCGACCATCGAATAGCTGACGGTTTCTGAGCCCATAAATTCAGACTCCAACCTTCGGTCCAGGGAGACACAAAGATTGCAAAGATAATAACCTAGAGGCTGTGGGAAATTTCTAAGAATCTAGCGAGCTTCTGTTGCCACCTAGGATATTCCAAAGTGCCTGTACTTGAACTTAAGTTCAACCCCATTCGAGCAAGCCATAGAAAATCTATTCATCAAGACAAGCCAATCAACTCAAGAGAGTAGAGTCAAAATTAGGGACATCTAACCATCCCTTTTAACTTAAAAGAGTGTTTGACCTCCCTTTTTCTTTCTCACATCTCAATCAAGTTCAAAACATGGTCCATTCCACACATTCCATTACAGCTAACCCTAATTCTTGTTCTTTTACTGCATTTTTTTCTATTGCCTTTATTTTATTCTGTCTTCTTGCCCATTGTCTTTCGACTTTGCAAAGCAAGGCTAGGATCCCCTTTATTTTTCCTTTCGCATGTCCGGCCTTCTCGTGGGGTTATGCGAAGCATGGCTACATGATTAACATATTTGCATGTACCATATTCCCCTAATGGTCACACATCCCTTAAAGTAGAGGCTACACTCAGTGCAAGCAGGAGATGGTGCGTAATCTATTCCTCTCTTATAACTGAAGTCCTTACCTGGATCTCCACAGTCGCAGGTCAACCACAGGTCTCATTTGGGTCAGAGAATTTCACGATCTCTAACCTCCCAGAGACAAGTCCATAGACCTTAGTCGACCGTGGACCCATATCAAGCCTAATCAGCTAGTAGAGACTCCAAATGTTCAATCACATCATTCTGCCCACCTCAAAAAGGCATTATAGAACCAAGGAAGCCAAATCAAGTTGAACAAATCATATACACACTGGAACTGTATCCTAAATAGTGGCGAGCATGCAAACCTCTCAACCACTCTACCCTCGAGGACAGGATGAAGGAGTAGGGGGCGTTCCGCAAGCGACGTTCGCAGGTCCAAATTGATGGACTTGACTCAAACCGGACCAGACTTAATTCCTAATTAGGTCCAAAAGGGGGAGACCAAAATCTAGCCCAATTTCCAAACATTTATGATTCCTAATATACACATTGTTAACGCCAAAAATTGGCTAACAGATGTTGGTCAGAGACCAACTTTGATTCTTCGTCGTCTGACCTCCAATCGGAGATGAATGGTGTAGATTGGGGAACCTGCAATCACCAAGAAAGGTTAGGACCACCGCCGGTTGGCCCGGCTTATGGCCCTCCGATGGCAAAGTCAGTACGGGTACTGTGATAGTAAGATGAAGTGTCAAACGTAGGCTTAGAGATTGTGTACCTTTATCATCTGTGAGGTCATCTATTTATGCAGATCCGGGTGATCCAGTCTGTTACGCAAGCTGTTAAGATTAGTACTGATTTCAGGGGATAAGGCACTTATCCTATTAATCCTTAGATAAGGGGATAGCCTAACCACTTTACACGTCTAACTGATTACGTCTCTTGATGGAGATCCCTTGAGACACGGAGCCGTAGACGGAGATAAGCCCAAAATCGGCCTATACGTGCTGCTGGTACTATAGGTTAAGGGATGTTATCGCTGATCATCAGCAGTTAGAGCTGCTCGCACGTCGGAAGATGCTCGCGAGACAAGCTGCTCGCATTATAGGCTGCTCACATACTAGAGATCAGAGAGCAGAGACCAGAGATCAGAGACCAGAGACCAGAGATTAGAGAGCAGAGACCAGAGACCAGGGTTGCTCGCATGACCAGAGACCAGAGACCAGGGCTGCTCGCATGACTAGAGACCAGAGACCAGAGCTGCTCGCATGACCAAAGACCAGGGCTGCTCGCATGACTAGAGACCAGAGACCAGAGAGCAGGGCTGCTCGCATGTTCGGGAGCTGCTCACATGTCGGGAGTGCTCATGACGAGAGTGGCCATATTCGGGAGTGCTCATGACGGGAGTTGCTCACGAGCCGAGCTGCTCGCATGTTGATCGGATGGCATTGCTCGGGGATCTGAGATGAACTATAAACGGAGGAGGCTCGCTATCAAACAATTTGATAATGACTTCTCTGAATCACTTTCTGATCACATCCTTCGACGACTAACTTTATTCTACAACAGATGCCCGGCCCCCAAGTCCTTAGTGTTGAGGAGCTACACGAAGGACTTGTATGTATATATAACCGCCTATTTTCGGAGGAGAAGCCGTACATAATTGAGCATGCATTTATAAGTGCCAGCTTTTTGCATAGAGATAGGCTGGCCTATCAATTGAGTCTTTGGCCCTGCGGTGAGTAGGTGACTTAGTCACTTCATGCTATAATGTTTTACTCAACTCATGAAAATGAGTTGGGCTCAATCTGGGAGGTCTTGGCGACCATGTCTGCATAGAGATAGACTGATCTATCGATTGAGGCTTTGATTCAATCTGGGAGGTCTTGGCGACCATGTCCGCATAGAGATAGACTGATCTATCAATTGAGGCTTTGATTCTACCAAGGGCAGAAGATTGGCCAAGAGAATGTATGTATTCCCTTCGGGGCTATTCAGGTCCAAAAAATGGAGTAGCGACCAAGTTATAGATTCCATAGCTGAACAGCTGGAATGAGAGAGATCGTCTTTATTTTAGAATGGTCCAATATTCACATGCTTTATGAAAAATATCAGAGTAAATGTTCCATGTGCTAAGGGTGACGTAGGGGGTCTTCCTCGCATGTCTTCTAGATAATATGTACCTGGTCGAGCAATCTCGATGACTTAATACGGGCCTTCCCAGTTAAGATGCAATGACCGAGTGGCTGTTCCGATGTTTTGCCTGAGCACCAAGTTGTCGAGCTAAAAAATCCTGAATTTGACCTTTGAATTATGACAACGGGCTATACGTTGTTGATAAGCCACTACTCGAAGACAAGATATGTTCATTTTCTCTTCTAGGAGATCGATGTGAAGTAATCGACTGCCACATCCTTTTTCCATAGGTAGTGGTCTGATTATATCGATTCTCCATTGAGCGAAAGGCCAAGGACGGTCCATTTACTTAGACGGTAAATGAGGGAATGGAGAATATCGCTGATATTTGTCATATTTCTTTGAGAATTCGATAGCACCCGCCTTCATAGTGGGGCAATAGTATCATTGTCTCATTGCTTTGTTTGCTAGAGACCGTCCTTTGGGATGATTACCGCATGCCCCCTGGTGTATTTCATCTAGAACACAGTGTGCTTCTTCTGGATGGAGACACTTTAAATACAGTAAAGTAAAACTTTTACGTAACAATTTTTCATTTTGTAAGATGTACCTGGCAGCACGATAGCGGATTGTCAGGCTGATTTTTATCATCTGGGAGTCATCCGCTTTGGAGTAAAGGATGATGGGGTCCATCCAACAGGAAGATAAAAGTAATGTGCGAGCTGCTCAGGAGTAACTTGATCGACACTCGGGGTAGATAGATGCTCGATAAGAACAGCTTGCGTCAGATCGGACTCAGGTACAGAAGATAATTTTGCCAAAGAACCTGCGAGCTTGTTCTCCTCTCGAGGAATATGACTTATTTTATATTTGTTCAATTTGAGCGAGCAGGATGAGTACCTGAGATTTGTACGAAGCCATCCGCTCCTCCTTTGCCTCGAATTCATTGAGCACTTGATATACAACGAGCTGAGAGTCGTTGTGAATGAGTAGGTTCCTTATTACGTGTATATTTGCTAATTTGAGGCCGACAACTAAGGCTTCATATTCCGTTTCGTTGAGGCACGAGAGCTTTAACGCTACAACGATGGAATCCTTATGAGGGAAATGGATTCCTTTAGCATCTTCGTGAGAGAGAGATTGGATGATGGCTCCAAACTTAACGAGCTGGATGATTTTTCCACCCAATAAATATGCTAAGGCTTCTGGCATGCCTTTCGAGTATATGCTTTCCTGAAGCTTGGGAATCTCCTCCATAAGCCGAACCACTTGCAATGGATGGAGTGGATGACTGCTAGCTGGATGATGAAGATCAGCTGGGCGGCGTTGATGGTTGTTGGCGCCACACGTGATGTAATCTTGATTCAGAACGAGCCCAGTTTGCTGAATCGTCCATGGCTGGATGGTGATGAAAATGATGATGGAAGAGTTGGACAATTGGCCCGATGATGGTGTACAAGTACCGGAGAACTGCAACCATTGATTTGTTGGGGACCGTTGGACCGGACAGATGGATTGCTGGCTGCACTTGGAGATGTTGATTTGGACCATCTTCCATTAATGGACGTACATGATGTCCAACTACTGCAAGTCGTGTGAGAGCATGCTAGAATCGAACGGTCAAAAGGGTGGAATGCTTTGAAGAAGGTGAAAGAATGGTTGAAGATCGTTGCAGGACTGCTGGTTCATTAGATCTTTGATCCACCATTGCTATATGTTGTACGACCTGGATTGACTCTGGAGGTTTCGCTGATATGAAGAATTGAAGGAATCGAAATTGGTTCCGTGCCTTACGCGATTTGTGATCCTCACAGTCGTTTTCCTGATCGGCGGATGCCATGAGAGAGACCGAGATGAAATTGTGATGTGTGAGGACCACGCCCTTATTGATGCCGGTCATGCCGGAGGAGTAGAGGAGTGCGGTAGTGTCGGACTGCCCGACGGGCACCGGCAGAAATTCAGATAACGGCCCCGAGATGAGATCTTCGAAGTAGGTGATCTTATTATTAGGGATGATCGGAGGGGTGTAAAGAGGGTTGAAGGTCTCGATGCGTTCGAAGACGTTAGAGAGATCAGCGGTGGTGATGCTATGCACATGAGATGGACGGTTGGGAAGAAGACGTGGTCCACATGAAGACGTGTTGCCTGTTTGGAGGAGCTGTTGAAGGTGGAATCCATTTTGATGGACGTTGATTGCTGGAATTAAAGTAGTAGGGTCCTCAGTTGGACGGCTGATGATGGGCTGGAGATGCAGATATGTGCATAAGATTGTACAGTGGAATCTGATGGACGGTGATGATGATAGAGGTCCCAAATTGCTGCTTAGCTTCAACTAATCACGTGAGATGGAAGCACACGTGTGAGGCCTGGTCGTTCACCAGCTTCTGGATGATGATTGCCCTGCTGAACGGTGGGGTCAATCTGCTAAAAGTTAGATGGTGTTGATCTTTTTTTTACGGTGAAGATGATGGACGTCCATCTGCATCGTTGGTTGATCAGGTGCTGATGATTGAAGATGGCCCACCTGTTGGGCGTTGATGATGTCCACCATTAGGTTGAATGTTTACACTTATGAAGGCTAGGTGACGTGGAATCAGGAACGTAGGATGAGGGGTTGTACACTTATGATGCCCTGGTCTCTGGAAGACGGGATGTACATGCAAGATGAAGGCCATCGATGATAGGTGCGACGTCCTCAATTGATGGATGACTGAGCGGCTTGGTGGAGACGTGGGCCCCTCCTGACGTTGGAGTGCTGGAGAGGAAGATGAGACTGGTGGAGATGTGGGCCCCTCCTGACATTGGAGTGCTGGAGAGGAAGATGAGATTGGTGGAGATGCACGTGTGAAATGATCCACCAACTCTTGGTTGAGCATGTGTGGTAGATGATGCTGACCATTGATTAGGTAAAAGGGAGAAGATGACTGAACGACGAAGGAAGAAATAGGCGAGAACAATTTAGTCATTCTCACAGACGACGCCAATCTATTAACGCTAAAAATTGGCTAACAGATGTTGGTCAGAGACCAACTTTGATTCTTCGTCGTCTGACCTCCAATCGGAGATGAATGGTGTAGATTGGGGAACCTGCAATCACCAAGAAAGGTTAGGACCACCGCCGGTTGGCCCGGCTTATGGCCCTCCGATGGCAAAGTCAGTGCGGGAGATTGTGTACCTTTATCATCTGTGAGGTCATCTATTTATGCAGATCCGGGTGATCCAGTCTGTTATGCAAGCTGTTGAGATTAGTACTGATTTCAGGGGATAAGGCACTTATCCTGTTAATCCTTAGATAAGGGGATAGCCTAACCACTTTACACGTCTAACTGATTACGTCTCTTGATGGAGATCCCTTGAGGCACGGAGCCGTAGACGGAGATAAGCCCAAAATCGGCCTATACGTGCTGCTGGTACTATAGGCTAAGGGATGTTATCGCTGATCATCAGTAGTTAGAGCTGCTCGCACGTCGGAAGATGCTCGCGAGACAAGCTGCTCGCATTATAGGCTGCTCACATACTAGAGATCAGAGAGCAGAGACCAGAGATCAGAGACCAGAGACCAGAGATTAGAGAGCAGAGACCAGAGACCAGGGCTGCTCGCATGACCAGAGACCAGAGACCAGAGACCAGGGCTGCTCGCATGACTAGAGACCAGAGACCAGAGCTGCTCGCATTACCAGAGACCGGGGCTGCTCGCATGACTAGAGACCAGAGACCAGGGCTGCTCGCATGACCAGAGACCAGAGACCAGAGCTGCTCGCATGACCAGAGACCAGAGACCAGAGACCAGGGCTGCTCGCATGTTTGGGAGCTGCTCACATGTCGGGAGTGCTCATGACGAGAGTGGCCATATTCGGGAGTGCTCATGACGAGAGTGGTCTTATGTCCGGAGTGCTCATGACGAGAGTGGCCATATTCGGGAGTGCTCATGACAGGAGTTGCTCACGAGCCGAGCTGCTCGCATGTTGATCGGATGGCATTGCTCGGGGATCTGAGATGAACTATAAACGGAGGAGGCTCGCTATCGAACAATTTGATAATGACTTCTCTCAATCACTTTCTGATCACATCTTTCGACGACCAACTTTATTCTACAACACACATGGAAAATGAAGTCTTTCCTAATAATTTACAATCGAGGTACCCATTAATAGTCCTATATTGAAGTCCATAGTAAACTAAAAAAATGCACACAATGGTTTAAAGGAGTGTTTAAATAGAGGAATACTAAATGCATATATGAAAAAGTAACCTAAATTCCCATGAAATGGAGATCATGGATTTAGATTTTACCTTGCTGTTTGTTTTGAGATTCTAGTTTCACATGAATTCCAAGATAACCTCACATGTTTTTATCTCTTGCATGTTTCTAAAAGACACCCAGATCCATAGCTCAAGTGATAGATTGAGTGAAGATAACCTCGTTTCAACACAAAGGTCTTTGTATCAATTCCAAGTGGGGGTGGCTAACATTGTGGTGTGACTAACAATGGGGTGGGTGTACTAGCAGTGGGGTGTGTGTGCTAACAACAAAAAGTTTCTAAAAGAAAAAGAAGTTTTAAAACTAAAATATTATTTTTTGAACATAAGTTTATTGTGTGATTTTTTTTCTTCTAAAAGAATGCAAGTGGATAGATGAGGATTTTTTTTAACAAAGACTTAGATTCAAACCATAGTTTAGAAACTATTAACTCGAATGTTCATGTAGAGAATTAAGGTTAGGGCTTTGAGTCCCTCCCCCCACTTTATTTATTAACATTGAAAAGATATGATAGTCTTGAGATTGTTAGTGCATTTTTTTGTGGTATACTAGTGCACCTTATTTGTCAATCATGTGGGTCCTTACATTGTAATGTTGGTTGAGCCTTGGCAAGGTTAAGACCGAATATTCAAGTAGACCAGAAGTATCAAGGAAGAAGACTGGGTAAATGAGATGCTTTGGCGACCCTATTCCTTTGGACCAAAACACTCAAATCATCTTAGATGATTTGGACCAACTAGAAATACCCCTACTCATTATTATTAATCTTAGATCATATAGAAAAATATGATAAATTAGGTTAATAAAAGATGTGAAAGCTCTTGTAAACAAATCAGCCCAAACAACAATTTTCGATAGGTCTTCGATCCATCGAAAATGCCTTTTCGATATATTGAGATATGTCCAGCAATTTATCAATTCTTTGGACAGTTTCTTCGATCTATCAAATTGATGATTTCGATATATCGAAATTAGTAATTCGATCAATCGAAACCCAATTTAATATATCGAAAATATGTCCAGCAACTTCACAGATCTCTGGATAGATTTCTCGATCCATTGAACTGATGGTTTTGATATAACGAAGATATCTTCGATCTATTGAAAAAGTATTTCGATATATCGAAGCAGCCGTTTTCTGCCTGTTTTATAGTCGTTGGTAATTTTTCTATAAATACGGGGGGATTCATTTTTGGGCTTAAGAGAGGGATTTTGAGGAGATAGAAGCTACGATCGTTGCATACCATTAGGAGCTCTATTCCTAACCCTAGCAAGGCATCTTCCATGTGATTCCTCACAAGATTGGAGCATTCCAAGCTCATATTGAAGATATATTTGTCCCTCTTTGATTTCTAGAGTTTGGATTGATCTTGATAGTGAAATTCTTATCCAAAACTCTATGATGAGATCCTTGTAGATGAGACTCTCTAGGAAACCCATTCTCATTAGTTGTAGAGATCTCAACCTACCCTCCTAGCACATTGGGCATCTCTGTCGGAGCATCATATGCGAGGTGGTTGATCTTGGAGCTGAAACATTGGCTACATAACGACATCAAAGATCGGGGGAGCACAAGGGGAGCTGATTCAAGCATGGGAAAGTAAGAAGATGTAACCCGAAACGACCCAATAACGGGACTCAAATTCAATAAGTAAGGTTCTCATTTGTTAGAGTCCATCTACTCTTTGACCGGTATGAATTGAGTGTAGAGTTTATTTGTCAAACTCAAATCTAGAGTCATTTGCTGATCCTTGACTTGTCAGTTAAGCCTAAAAGTCTAGGGATGTTTTTCGTTCCTTGGCACGTTTGTCAGGCTTAAATTTCAAGGACGTTTGTCGTTCCTTGACACATTTATCGGACTTAAATTTTAAGGACGTTTGCCATTCCTTGGCACATTTGTCGAGCCTAAACAAGTCTCCAATGAGAGCCACCAACACGGGTGTGAACGTATAGGTTGGGAGGAACCTATAAACTCCCTGGTAGGGTGGATCCGAGTTAAAACACCTAGGTTTGGAGAAACCTGCTTTAAACTCTCCAGTAAATGTTGGTGTGCTTAAAGGGGTTGAGTACTTGAACTAAGAGTGGAGTAGACCCAAAGTCGAACCATTATATATTATTGTGTTGTGATTGTATTTGAGCACATTTCTTATTATGCATTGTATTTAATTATTTAATTATGAATGCTTAATTAGAATGTATGCTAGGCACTTAATAGGCATATCCACATACACAAGATGTACTTTCACTTCTTGAGTAGACTTGAGCTTATATGATCCATCCTCACATAGTTTACTTAGGTTACATAGATTGGGAGCTTAATTGGTATAATCATTTAATAATCTATGCATGCTTATACTAGGTTGCTTATTGCACACCATATGTTAGTCTTATGATTAGACCCATTTAGGCTTAGAAGCCGAAGTGTTCTTGCTTACTTAGTTTAATTTGATAAAACTGTTAAGTAGACGAAAAAATTTTAAAAGGTCATAATCACCCCCACCCCCCCTAAGGACTTAACCATAATTCTAGTTGCTCCTCTAAACTTCCGCACGCATACGCGTCCACAAGTGTAATCAAAGTGATGCAATTTCAAATATTATTTATATCCATAAGCACATCATACTTACACTCTGCTTAAACTGGAGCACTAATGTCAATCATTACCAATTTGGATATAATTCTAGAAAGACAGGAACTAGAAACTACTTTATAAATATACTAGCTAGTTGATCTTTAGACGACAAGTGAGGTGTATAGATAACAGAGGTTATAAGTTTTTCACGAATAAAATGGTAGCTCATCTCAATATGTTTCATATATTCATCGAACACAAGGTTAGTGGTTATTCAACACAGATTTATGATGATCAATTGAGATTGATATTAGATTAATTGTCTCTATTTTAAGGATAAATATTCAAATAGGTCATATCAAGAGGCTTTCATTGATACGAAAAATAAAGTACGTTTTAGGTTGTGGTCTGATACAAGCCCTTAACTATATTCCTTGGGGAAATACTCATTAATTAAAATGTAAAAAATCAGAAGGAACTAGTCTGTTACATGGTACAAATTAGTATGTGCAAATGATACATATAATTCATAATATATGTTTATTTGTTTTCAAAGTGTTCAGATCATCGATCGAGCAAAACATCCCAGTACTTCAAGGATTCAAATAGTTTTCGTGTTTATGTCCCAGTATAGTTTCAGAAAGTTCAAAAGTTCTGCAACATGTATGTGTTACCCCGAGGTGTTTAAAAGACCTCAGACAAAAATAACATTGAGCCATTCTGCTAGGCAATCCAAGAGGTCAAACCAAAGTTCCTTGATAATTAGCATGTGATCACTTAGGGGTTCAATTCAACGATCTAAACAATCAGTGCAGAGCCACTAATTGGGGCTCTAAATGGTTAGCATGGAGCCACCTCCGGAGCATTGAATAGTTAGAGTTGGGCCACTGCTTAAGAATCTAAAAAAATCAGCATAATAACAAACTCTCATACTCCAACTAGTTGGCATAGAGCCACTACTAATGATCAAAAAACTAGTGTGAAGCCATGATCCATGAGTACAAGTCCTTAGACTTTCATTCTCTTACCTTATCTCAAGTCTTGGCATAGAGAAAAGGAAGAGAAATGTTTGAGAAGGATCCAGAGAGCTCAATTAGGTAATCTTGAGAGCCAAATAACATAAATTATAGAAATGAAGACCTAAAGGAGCATTTATAGTGAGAGAAGACCATTATTTCTCATCCTTTAGGAGGTTACACGATGATTTATGCCTAAAAGCTTATTAGCCAGGCAGTTATGAATCGTTTGTATTGTCATTAAATGACTTAGATTACTTTTCATCAACGCGAAATGCCATTCTGTCCCCTTCACTGGAGAACCCTAGCCAGGCACTAATGTCCCTAGGAAAAGAAATGGCCTTATGCTACGCATTACGACCTTCCAAACACAAGCTCTGACATCACCCATTGACCACTATTTGATGGAGCTCTATGCTTAGGCGCCAACTTGTCACAACATCCACGCCCAAGCATAGAGTTTTGCTATGGCCCATTAAAGGATAATTGGTGCATATAGCATGCAATGGGCCTCTCATACAACCACATCCTTAAATTGAGTGCATAACTCTTTACAATTAGTACTCGGGCACAAAGGGTCTCATTACTTGATGATAGGAGCTAGAGAACCATTTTCACCCGTCTTTAACATGTGAGCCCCCACGGCATTATTGATACTACCCGTGTACGCTACAATTATTGTGAGTATCTTGGTTCCAAACACTCTAGATATGAGGAATCAGGGACTAAGAAACATCATGTGCCATGCAACAGGACATCCATTCTGATTTTACCTTCTGATCAAGGAATTTTCACAAAAATATATAGTTAAGGATTTATACCAAATCACAAGCCCTGGAATGTAACTACTGCTAAATATTAATGAAAGTCAATCAACATAACTTTCTTGTGGTTCGCAGCTTGTAGGCATCGCAGTAGTCTGTAAATAGAGTTTGAATATTTAACAACTCTCCAATAGAAGCAACAATTACCCAATGTAAGCAAAATATGGTGAATTCCCTCCACATTAATTGTTGTGTAACGCCCCAAAATTTTGCCTACTCGAGACCTAAAAATCCTATGGAATTTTTTTGTTAAAATTATTTTATTTATCACTTAGTGATCTTTAGTGCTCTGTCCTAACAAGTTCACTAGTATTACCAGTAAATAACCGCCCAAAAATTAATTAATCAACCGTAGGAATCTAACGAATTCACATGATAACCAAAAATCTCGGGCATAACTTTGTTATCTATTTATCTAGGGCCCAGATCTAAACGACCCACCGCGGATTAATCAAGATAATTGCAACTTAACGAAGAGCTACCTAAGACCAACATAAATGACGATTTGAATTATGTGCATGACCTGAATTAACTAAATGATCGTATAACTTAGAAATCAATGCTTGAGAATGAATTAGGCTAAAACACAATTTTCACTAACTTTCTAATGACCAAACCTTAAATATAAGTTGATCCGACTCTACACATCATACACATGAATCTTACCTTCTACTTCATTTCAAAAATAGTCGAAATCACCAAACAAGTTCTAGACTATTCGTTAGTAGGCCGTCAAACTCGAAACTAAGGAACACTATTCGTCTTAGTGAGCTTGATGTCTCTCGTGGAACGTTGGGTTGAGACTAAGTGCTAGATCACTCAACTTAGAGCTCATAGGTTAGCACATGTGATGTTTGAATTTGTCAAAAAATTGTCTAAAATTTAAGTGAATTTTGTCATTCAAACTTACGTGAAGTTATGGCTTTCGAGCCATTAGATCGTGATGAAACTTAGGACCCTAGTATCGAATATTTCCCCTCAAATATTCTTAATGCCGCAATTCTGATCGATGATCTGTGACCGTTAAACGAATACGTCCATCATATCTGTTGATTATTCGCGTCCTAATCGTGGGGCAATCATGGCCTTCGATGGATCTCCACTTGTAGAAACCATCCCATGGATTAGATTGACCTGTGTGGACCCCAGTGAGCCCCAAATGCCAAAATCAATCTTCTATAAGGTTTGATAACCAATAATCAGGTCTTTAGAGCCATATGCACCACATCTGGTACTATAAATAGAGCCCATTTGGGCATTTCTCCCTTCAAATCCAAATTTTAGGAATTTGGGAGAGAAAGAGAGAATTGAGAGATAGTGAAGGAGAAGGAGAGGGAGATTGTGAGAGGTGAGTGCTTTTGTTGGTGTTCATCATCTTGAGGGTGCGAGTACTTCGTTCGATCTTCAGTTCTACCTCCATTTGAAGTCGGAGGTAATAGATATATCCTAACTTTTAATATAAACTCCATTTAGCTTTGAATTTCTTGAATTTCACTTGAAAAATTTTATTGGTGTAGAAATCACCGATTTTCCTAAAAAATCCACACCCTAGGTGCTCGAAAACCTAAAAAACCCAAATTCTAAAGTGTGAACTATACTTTTAGGTTTCCATTTATTAATCCTAGATGGTGCTAGATAATGATTTCTTAGTGTAGTTATGATTTATAGGTTTAAATGCTTGTATTGCTCCATTTCTTACAACTATTGATTTATGCACTGTTAAGTAGTATAAGTGTTTGATGAAATGCCTGCATGACTTAAATCTTACATGTTAGATTCTATTATGACTTGAATCTTGCTTGTTTTAATAGATGGTGAATGGATGATACTTATGTTTGAATAATTATGCCATGAGATGTAGTTCGATGATTCATAGATATGATTTTCTTGCTTAAAATGAGTAAGGGTCTTTAGTAGTGTAAGGATGACAAACCAAACAAATATGCAGGTAGCCCAGATGGGTTGTGTCATGCCCTGTAATTTGGACGCCGAATGTGCACCCTCACGTCCAAGTTACAGAGTATGACTTGTATACACCGTGTACTAAGACCATATATCATACAATTTTTTGAGACCTCTTATTCTATGTATTCTAAGTCCATATATACTTTCAAACTTTCATATCATACATAGATCATTACAATCATTCACACTCACAAAGATAAAATAATAAAGAAATAAACATTTTCTCGTTCAACTACAGTTTTCCGATTTGGAACCTTATTAATTAACAATTCTCCACCATTACATATTAATTTAATACTCAACTCAAATCTAAACAGTCATTATCAAAACCTCTAAGCAATAAAAGTCTTGAACTAGAAATTAGCTAATTCACTTATTCCAAAGCAGCCAGTTTATCTTCGATCAAGTAGGGTCATGCTCCCTTTGGTTCTTCGCCTAGCTCAAGCCTGATCATTTTCTGGACCTTGTTCCAAAGGATTAACTTCAACTAAATCTATTCGGTTTTTCATCACAAAATTGTCAGCTAGCCGAGCCCAATGAGTGAACCAATTTGGTTTGTGCACATAACAGTTAAAATAGAGAAAATCCAGATGGAATGCATCAATGTCATGACATGCATATATCAAGTGGAAAGTTAGTCCACTTGCTTGTGTTGGAGTCCGTCAACTTGCATCGACCCTCCTAAAGTAGGCTTTTACCCCTTGGGTAGGCTTCCACATATTTTATGGGCATCAAAGATGGTCCCTCGGTCACCCGGTACTTAAGTACTTACAGGTCATTTAGAGGGTGTCCTTCAGGTATTCATCAATGCATGAAAATGGGTGCATGTGATGCATTCATGATAATTAGTTCATGTCAATAGCTATGTAGATCAATGCCCATATATTTCACAACTAGTGCATGACAAAATCTAAGCATCATATTCAATTAAATATCAATCACCAAACACAGATAACACATAATCTATTTTAATTGAGATGGACAGGAAACATGGTGGATTCACTCACCTCTTAATTTGGTGATGTGGATTCCAAAAGTTACCCCGAATTTCCAATTTACTTATTATTTTTCCTATTACAATATATCAAAGAAATTTATTTGTCTATAGGTAAGATCTGAACCATTCACTTCTTCCCACATAATCAATTTAGGGGAATGGTAAACAAATCATTACATCTGGACCACTAGATCGTCGAATCAACTCATATTACTATCATTTATTTAATATTTGATCAATCAGATTAATGTGGTCCATTTGAAAATTAGATCGATCTTGTATTTGTCCCCGATTAGTACAATGTATAGGATCAAATGATCTAGCCCAATCATATCCAGATCGACATGATTTTTAAATCAATATATATGACTAGATCAGATCGTCAGGGTCCATTAGATGGTTAAATTTACATGAAATTCTAGGCCCTTGTATGATTTAGCTTTAAGGATCATATGATTCGTTTAGATCAGATCCGCCACCATCAGATGTCCCACAATCAATCTTTACAGTGAGAGATCTCACATATATCTAAAATCTAAGCTATTCTCCTCCCGCAACTCTGTCATAGATCAACATAATGAATGGATAGACGAACAGCTCCGTCTATTGTGTAGATCTGGCAAAAATATACAAAAAGCACAAAAAGAAAATAGAAAAGAATATAACTTAAATCTAGTGATTGTGGTCCATTGGTTGATTAGATCGATCCAAAACTTTGGCCCTTGTATAATTTGACCTTGCGAATCATTTGATCTGTTTATATCTAACATGGGATAACCAGATGGATGCACAAAAAATAAGGAAAAAGGCTTGAGGACTCACTAAATCTCGCTATCTACAACTCCCTCTTCTCCTTTCTCCTTCTCTACTTAGAGTTTTTTGTAAGAGATCTCTCTCGCATCCATCTCTCCAATTAAGAGAGCTTTACCCAACCTGACCTAATGGCTTACTTTATTTATTAATTACAAATTAATTCCCTTAACCTTTTATTTTAAGTTTTTATGTGAACCAAAATTTTAGGTCATTATAGGTTGGCTACCCTAAGTGGTTCAGTTGAATCGGGGGTGAACACGGATGACCAATAGGTAGTTGGACTACACGAGGTGCTTGCACCTAATGCCGGTCCATTTGATATTCCCCCATGTCAATCAGATCAGTCTAATGCCTGACCAAATTAATTGATGATCATTGTTAAATCATACTCCGTAGAATTTGAAATACACCATTGCTAGTGGAGATGAGTCCACCTATAATCACTAGTGCGATATGATCCCGCCAAAGTCTCATGGGCTAGGCATAGTGGTATGGGACACTGTGTTCGAGTTATCGGCCTATGCTGGGGTGAAGAGCCTCCCTATAGTGTCCATTGAGCAACCATGAGGGTGATGAGCTCTATTGGAGTTAAACTGAAACAGTTGACGAGCCCTCGTTTATGAAAGTAGAAATGAATAAATTATACAAATTGTGGAAGTCGAGATATGGATTCGTGGATTACTAGCAATGATTGGCGACACACCGCATGGAACCAAATTGTCTGGTTTAAGACTTGTGATATGACGGTAGTATTTCAGCTTCACCAATTCCGTTGTATGAGAAAACATTTAATAAAGGTCAAACTAATCATGTATAATGTCATGACAAGTTTCAAGTAATTGTCCGACTATTTAAAAGGCCAGGATACTGATGAACGACCTTCATACTCGCATTGTGGGTGCTTGGTTAACTGTTAGAAAGACTAACTCACCATTTGTTGATATGTAAACTTTACCTGGAACATGCATTATGTGCGAACTCATGACATACATGCACTAAATCAACCAGTCTAGAAAAATGTATGCTTTGTGTGTAGTCATTACCGTAAGCCTAATTGATTTGATAACATGCTTAACGTAGAATTATAGGTACTATTAAGTTAGCTATTTACTCCCACTTGGGATCGGTGTTTTAAAATACTAACTAGGCGGTTTCATCGATATAGGTACCTCAGGAGCAAACACACTAGACTTTTGGATTTCTCTTATTTCAGACATGTATATGTGAGGCTACCTGTTGTGTAGTATGGACCCCGTATTATTGGGAGTTGGAAGTGTGATTTTTGATATATCGATCAAGTTTAAATTTAATTTTCGTCTTTACTTTACTATTTATTAATTATGAATTTATTCTTTGATGCCTTATGAACCTTAAATGAGAAATCACGTTTCCACAATACATTAGTGACACCCAAAATCTCAAAGATTGAAGTTGTACTTGACCCCTGAAATTCGGAGCGTTACATATTGACTTTCTCATGACTTGTTGGCTAATCAAGCTCTCTGATGCCATTACCTCTTATATTATAACCCATGACACCAATTAGGAATATATGAGACGCCTAACACCCAATAGCTAACAAAAATGTGAAAATTTCCTCTTCAAACAATAAAAAGTCATTTTATCTTAAATACTTGTTCAGGATCTTCTCGCATCTCTAAAATTGATTTAATATATATTTTTGAAATAATGGGAGAAATGAATGTCTATGACATTTGAGGAAAAGGTGGGAAAAACCAATTTCCATTCTTTGTTTCCCTAAAATAGTGAAAATTTAGGTTTCCAGGGAAAATGATTGCTCCAAGGGTATTTTACATTTTCAAACACTACAGAAGGAAGGACTTTGATGAAATGCAGGGAAGCGGATTAGCCGTGGGGCCCATCTTAATGATATGTTGTATATCCACACAGTCGGCCCGTTTCTCCAGACCATTTTAGGACTGGATCCCAAACATTAAGCAGATCCAAATCTCCGGTGGACCACGCCACAGGAAACAGTAGTGATTGAGTGCCTTACCATTAAAAATTCCAAAGGCCCATGGTAAGTCTTTCCTAATGATTATTTTCCATCCAACCTGTTGATAATGTCAAGAATATTTAGATAAAGGAAAAATACAAAAATTAGCTTAACAAAAGCTTTTGTGGCCCACAAAAAGTTTTTAATGGTCATTCATCACTGTTTCTAGTGATATGATCCACTTGAGATTTGGATCTGCTTAAAGTTTGGGATTACGTCCTAAAATGAGATGGAAAAATAGATGAACGGCATGGATATAAAAAAAATACATCAAGGTGGGCCCCACACGGTTAGGGTAACACCCACTTCACTGAGGATGACAGCTCCCGTACTACTACCTTGTTCCCACCGTTGGATGGCACACAAATCACTAATCTCAGTCATTGCCTGATAAATGGCCCAGATCTGAGTTTGAACATGTGGGATCATGGTTGGTTTAATCCAGCCACCGATTTGACGGGCCCATGATGAATGATCCGTACCACATGTCTCGGGTCTTCCCATGTATTTGCCAGAAAGGTTTTAGTTGACCCGCTGAGGGTATTTTTCGGGAACGTCAATGTGACCGTGGACATGAAATCAGTGGCTTGGATTAAACAACCATAAACCTTATGCGTAAAACCTGAGAAAAACTTTAATACTCTGGCAGAGAATGATGGTTCCTACGCTTGCAGTCAGAACCGTACACATGGCAGGCATGCACCTCAATTAAATGGTCCAAACTGCAGGCCCCACTTTAAATGGGTCATAAAGATTCCAATATACAACTAGACATCGTAATAGGCTGACAAGTGTACATTAAAAAAATGAATGCTCCGAATTAAAGAGTCAACGGTCAGAATTCAATAAGCAAATGTCCCGTAATCAAAGGTTAAGATTGCCCAATTAATCTAATTTTTGGATTACTTTTTCTATTATAGCTGGACACAAACCGAGTTTGATCCTTTTGGATTGACTTGGATCAACTTGGTAAATTCAAACATAAAGTCTCCCTATTCGAACAACAAATTGGATTGTTCGGAAAAAAATTCGAGTTGGTTTCAATCATAGCCTTGTTCAACTTGACTCTGATATTGATCAACTCAACTCATTCATTCAACTCAAAGAGAGAAGGTTGGATGACAAATAAACATGACGATGGGCCCTAGGAAGGCTTCAATGGTGGACATCATTTTCTCCACTGTTTCTTGTGGTGTGGTCCACTTGAGCTTTGTATCTGCTTCATTTTTTTGTTTAATGCCTCAAAATGAGCTATACAAATGGATGGGTAGAGTGGATAAAACAAATACATCATGGTGGGACCCATAGAGCTTTGACGCCAGTTTGCTTGACTGGTGTTTACGTCACCAGCCAACTTGCATCCGCGATGTAATTTGTGAACAAATTGATATTAAATATTCAGCAGTAAAAAAAATATTTTCAATCAAAAAAAGCAAAATTGTTCGAACTTGTTTGAACTGGTAAAAATTATCCAAAATCTATATGTTCGATGGTTGGAATGTTTGCTCGAACACACCAAACGATCCAATCTAGTCCGTTTTCGACTCGGATCGTATCGTTGCCCACTCTACCTTCTATTGTACATTCTCGTGACTTTACCGTTCAACTTGAGCTAAATATATGCCACATGTACAATTTATGAATGCATGTGTATCAACATTCAAACACTGCCAGTGTATCAAATAACTCACCATAAAACGGACGCGAATGGTCTGTGCCCCGCCCAGAAGAAGTTTCTGTGGTCGGAAGCTATGTGGGGCCCACATAGATGCACGCAACAAATCCACTTCGTCCATCAGTTTCTAAAGACCACAATAGAGAAGGAAACAAAAAATGAGGCAGATCCAATAGCTAGGTGGGACACACCACACGAAAGAGTGGAAATTAAACGCCCACCATTGGAAACATTGTGGGAGCCACAGAAGTTTTACATCAGAATGATATTTACGCCTAGAGTTTATATGAGTGGTAATAACCCTATGAACGGCTTGGATGAAATATAAACATCATGGTCAGCTCCAGGAAGGTTTCAACGGTGGATGTTTCCGTTTACACTGTTTCATTTTGTGTGGCCTGCATTAGTTTCTGATCTGCCTGAATTTTCGAATCCTGTCCTGTTGTGATATTGAGAAACTGATGGACGGAGTAGATTTTTCATGGACATCTCTGTGGGCTCCACATAGCCGGCGGCACAGGAAACTCGGTTCTCCTCAAAATCTAGAGTAGATACATATGAGGTGCTCCAACGCGATATAAAATAATTATAAAAAAAATCCAAAAAAATAAAACACACATAAATGACAAAAAAATTAAAATAAAATAAAATAAATAAATAAAAAATTGTTTCCTAAATAGTTGTACTATTCAATTCACAAACGGAAGATTGGTGTATGTAAATTAATGTGGGTGGGCGTAGATATCAATTTCGGGGTTTTTTTTTTTTTTTAGGTCAATGTCAGGGGTGTTTCTATCTATTGGATGAATCGGTAGTGGCATTTCGGTAAATTCACATTTCCACAAATAACGAAAAAGAGACGGCAGAATCCGCACCTTTTCTCAGATATCACCGCCTCCTCGTTCAAAGGCAGCCGGAATCTGACATTTCCGGTCAGTCCACCATCTTATGCCGCCGTTGATCGATTTCAGTTGGCGGATGTTTTCATCAATTAGGTGAAGCGGTTAGGGCAGTTCCGTAAATTCAGGGCTGTTTTTGTCAAGTGGGTGAATTTTTCGAAATTTCAGGGGTGTTTTTGTCAACGGGTGAATCGGCTTGTCAACTGTTTTTGTCATAACAGATGGACGGCGTGGATAAGACACACACATCCCTTATTTTAAGCCCCCCCCCCCCCCCCCCCCCCCCCCTTTTTATTTGGCTCAATTGTAATTACTTTGTAAATGGCTAATAATTATTTAACTAGTTAATTACTGAATCTTTCCCAATGCAGACAGTGTGACATGTAATTTTTTCCACACTGAAATTAAGAAATTTGTGAAATAAATGTGGGGCCCACTGTGATGAATGTCGCTTATCCACACCGCCCATTTGTTATGTCAGCTGAATTTAGTGCGTCACCTAAAAAAAAGGCAGATCCAAAGCTCAAGTGTACCACACCACAAGAAATAGTGGGAATCAAATGCCTACTGTTAAAAACTTCTTTGGAACTCCTAAAAGGTTTTGGATCAAGCGGATATTTATGTTTTCCCCTTGTCCATGTCTGTGTGACCCTATAAACCGGTTAGATGATGAATAAACCTCAATGTGGGCCCATTGAAGAAACAACTTTCAATGGTGGACAAATTAAGGTAATTGTTTCCTTTTGTGCTAGGCCATTTGAGTATTAGATCTGCCTCATTTTTCAGCTCATGCCTCAAAATATATGGACAGTGAAATATATCATATATATTACTGTAGGCCCTACAAATTAAGTCAACACTTTTGGAGCCATCTTCAAGGGGAATTACCTACCCATTTTAAAACAAAGCAAAAAAGGTCAAGGGGAATTAGTAGGGCTCTCAATGGAGTGGGTCAGATTTGAGATCTGCTCCGCTCCAAATCCGTATAATGCAGAGTTGGATCTTAAAATAGGCTCGATTAACTAAATGGGTCAGATCTGGGTTTACAAAAAAAACCTGAATATGATTCGAGTCGGATTCGAATATGACAGTGAGATCCGATTGAATCTCAGTTATAGCATGTTTTCAAATTGCAACGTTTAGGCTTCCAAGGAGTACGGCTCTTTGACTTTCGTTCTTCAACTTTAATACCCTGTATTAAATACCTTATCAACACCCACTCACCCCACCTCTCTTCCCAAATTCTTCTATTTTAAAAGGTAATCAAATTCATAAGCAGCGGGAAGAATAGCAAGCAAAGGATTATGTGACAATCTGAGCCGTTCAACCATATAATGTTGTAAGTATTCACCATTCATTGTGAGTGTTTTCCCTTTATGTTTTATTTTAATAGTGTATTTTATTTTTTTAACCATATATCATGTAAATTGAGGTCCTGGGAAATCCCCTAACGGTTCAAATCTATGATAGGGTGGGCCAGGATTGATGTGAGATCGGTCCACTCTAAAACCAGTGTTATACAACCCAATTTTGCACAAATCTGATTTTTATTTTTTTTATGCAAAAAGTTGAGCTGAACGGAAGCCCTTTTGGACATGCGTGGGGTCCCACGAGTGGGTCTCACCTTGATGTATATGTTATATCCACACTGGCCATCCGATTTTCCACATTATTTTAGGCCATGTCTCAAAAAATGAGACATGTCCCAATCTCAGGTAGACCATACCACAATAAACAGTGGGATTTGAACATACATTGATTGAAACTTTCCTACCACAATAAACAGTTGCATTTGAACGTCCACTATTGAAACTTTCCTACGGCCCGCCTTGATGGATGTGTTTCATCCAATCCATCCATTCAATTTTACATATCATTTTAGGCCATGGTACCAAATCCAAAGAAGATCAACATATTAGGAGGACCATACCATACGAAACAGTGAGGTAGGTCGTCCACTATTGAAACTTTTCCAGAGCTATTATAACATTTATTTTTCATTAAAAAATAAACAAACAATGCTCTTTAATCCCGTCATGGACTGGCTTAGCTAATGAACGGAATAGATTGTACAAGGCAGACCTCACATAGCCATAAAAAAGAGAAACAGAATAAAAATAAAATAGAGGGAGGAGTGAGAAACATATGTGCGTGTGGCAAAGCACCCCTATTTTCTCTCTCGCGGATGGATTGCGTGCTATGCAGCCCCACTTTTACCTCGTGGAATTTCTCTAGGCCTTACCATGATCTATCTGTTAGATCCACACCATCCATCAAATTTTTCTAATTACTCTAAAGCATGAGACAAAAAAGTGATGCACATCCAAAGCTCAAATGGACCACATAATAGAAAGCACGAGGATTAAATGTGTAACGTTGAATATTTGCACTATTTTGTTACTAAATTAAATATACTATTTTATATATTTTTTAGATTTGTGATGCGGTGGATTCAAACCTAGATCCGACCCGAATCCGATGGCTATATGGATTTTTGGATCGGAAATGGATCTGGCTATTTATAAATGAATCAAATATGGATATCACCTTTTGGATCCGAGTCGTCCGGCTATAGATATTCGGATTTGGAGCCGAATCTAAGTAGATCCGATCCAGATCTGACCATTGAGAGCCCTAGGAATTACCTAGCCATTCTAAAACAAAGCAAAAAGGTAATAATTACTCATTTATCATATATTTAAATGTACCGTGGAAAAGCAAATAGGCAGGGTATAATCTCAAAATCTCAAGTGGACCACACCACAAGAAATAGTGTGAATTGAACACTTGCCATTGAAATCTTGACGAGGGCAACAAAGGTTCTGGATAAGATATCTATGTGACCTAATGATCAGGTTGGATGACAAATAAACATCACTGGAGCTTTAGGAAGGTTTCAACGGTGGACATCATTATCCGCATTGTTTCCTATAGTGAGGTCCACTTGACCTTTGGATGTGCTTCAATTTGGCTCAACTCTTAAAATGAGCTGAAAAGAAAAAGATGGATGGCGTGGATAAGCAACATACATTCATGGTGGGCCCAGCAGAATTTACTCAGCAGCTGCCCCTCATTCGGGAGTGGATTGGGTAACAGCTCAGTGGGTGTTACTTTTACCATGTGGGACCTACCTTAATGAATTTATTTCATATCCTCGTCATCCACGCTTTTTTCATCTCATGTAAGGCGATATTCCAAAACTTAAAGAAGATCCAAATCTCTGATAGGCCACGCCACTGGAAAAAAAGTGGTGAATGACCATTAAAAGCTTTTTGCATGCCACAAAAGTTTTGGATCAAGTTAATCTATGTATTTCCCTTCATCCATCTAGTTTTGTTTCACCTTATCAATGAGTTGGATGGAAATAAACATTACGGATCTTCTTAAAGTGAGCCTAGGAAATTTTTAAATGGTGAGCGTTCGATAATAACTTTTTTTGTGGTGTGGTCCACCTGATATTTTTATATGCTTAATTTTTGGGACCATGTCCTAAAATGGTCTGAAAAAAGGGATGCACCGAGTGGATATAAACATATCATTAAGGTGGGCCCTACAATAAGGTTAACACTCACTAAGCTGTTACCCAGGTAATACCTCATCCGCGCCCCGGTCAGTCACCACATGCAGCGCATTGCGCACTCGGTGCACGAAATACGATGGGCTATCTTTTGACTTCTCAAGAAATGAGACGTCTCGCACCGATAAGTGTCCTCTGCTCCCAACGCATAAAGCTCTCAAAAACGTATGTATTCTATATCTCTCCGTTTATACATTTTTTCAGATGATTTTATAGAATGGGAAAAAAAATGAAGCAGATCCAACTCTCAGGTGGACCACACCACAAGAAATAGTGGTGAATGATCATTAAAAACTTTATAGGGGCCATGGAAGTTTTGTATCAATCTGATATTTGTATTTTCTCTTCTTCTCCGTGGATTTAAGGGTTCTGCTCAAGAGCATACTTAACACGTAGGCTTCTTCTTCATCGATGACCCAAACCGTTGATCAGAGAGAGAACTACCATCCGAACAATCTGAATACAAATACACGGTTGATAGTAAAAGTACAACAACAAAGCACATTCAAATGAAAAAAGAATAAAATTTGTGGACAATTATGAGAGGCTTGGAATCTTGCCAACTTGAATAGATCATGGGATTTGTGTCAATAGCGGGTAACATCGTATTAATAGTCCAGATCAGAAAACCTTGGTCCTACTGGCTGAGTCTTGTGTGAAAGTTGATTTGAAAGAAAGAGATTTGTTTACTAAAGTAGCCATGTGGGATGGCCAAATGCCCTAGGAGGAAAACCCTTCTAAAATATTTCTTCCATTATACTCTGGCCACTTTTTGAATATTTTAGTGGATGAAAATGCCCCTACTTTAGAACCTAGTGCTTGTATAGACCTTTGAATCCAAGAGAAACTTTGTAGCTTCGATTTCGAAGCATGTTATGATCACCACTTGGTGATTTGGCCCATTGAAAGGTAGATCCAATCCGTTCATCATCATTGTGGTCCATTATTTCTTTGGAAAGGCAGTAACCTTATCTTGATACAAGCTCTCTGTGGCCCACAAGACCCGAAAAATGATAACGGTGGTCGTTCATTGCTAACTGTTTTCATGTTGTGTGGTCTACATGATCGGCGGATGTGGGTCATTCTTTGGACCATGGCATTTTATCAAATTCTGACTCCAATGAATGGAATGGATTCAAGACGTACCTCACGGTGGACCTCAAAGACATGGTCTAAAGACCCTTTAGGTAGGGTTGGAGGCCATTCATGTGTTAAGGGTCGTGGTTGTCATGTGTAAAGAGTCTAAGTTGTTACGTGTTTAGGGTCTAGGTTGTCATGTGTTATAGATCGGGGTTGCCATGTGTGAAGGGTCATGGTTGTTAGGGTCTAGGTTGTCATGTGTGAAGGGTCGAGGTTGTCCTGTGTTAAGGGTCGTGATTGTCAGGGTCGTGGTTATTATGTGTTAAGGGTCGAGGTCGTCATGTGTTAAGGGTCGAGATTGTTATGTGTTAATGGTTTAGGTCGTGGTTGTTATGTGTTAAGGGCCTGGGTTGTCCTGTGTTAAGAGTTGTAGTTGTCTATTTTAAGGGTTGTGGGGCCCACCATGGGGTATGTGTCAAATCCACTTCATCCATTGAATTTAGAATTTAATTTAAGGTCACGGGCTAAAGAATGAGTTACATTTGCAGATAGGATGGATCGCACCACAAGGTAATAGTTATGAGTAAAAGGTTAACATTATCCATTGTCGTAGGCCATAGAGAGCTCATATCAGGTTGAAATTTGTGTCTGCCTGTTAAAATGGTGGGCCATGATGAAAATGAATTGATTGGATCTGCCTTCAAGTGGGTTCAATCATCACGCGATGTCACATCATGCATTGGAATCCAAGCCACAAAGCTTCTAGCACAAGTAAAGGCTCGTATTTAGAGTTGTTCACGAATCGAGCGGGCTCGGTTAGCTTGCTCGACTCGGCTCGTTTCAGCTTGATTTGGAAGGGGGATTCGAATAAAGTCGAGCTTCTTACCCTGGTTCATTCCTGATTTTGAGCCGCACATGAGCAGGCCATAGCTTGACTCGATTCGACTTGAAGCTCGACTCGCTCGTAGCTCGATTCAGCTCGATGTGTGTGTGTGTGTGTGTGTGTGTGTGTGTATTATTTTTAAAAACCTAAAAAGATTTAAAACCCTAAATCCCCTCCTTTTTTGAACGAGCACCAGTCCCGTCCCCAAAACCCTAACCCCCCTGCTGCTGCCCTACCCAGCCGTCCATCTGGTGTCTGTCCACCGCTACACGGCCAGTCGCCACCGGCACACCTCTCTCTCTCTCTCTCTGGACTCTGATCCTGCTCGACTGTCCATCCGGTGTCCGTCCACCGTTGCAAGGCCACCGGTCTGTCTCTCTCCCTCACCCTCTCAATTTTTTGAACACGTGTAAAAATTGTGTCCAAGCTTGTCTCGTGGCTCAAATTCAACTTGAGCTCAAACTCGGCTCAAAAGCTCAACTGAGCCAGCTCGAACATCAAAGTCCAGCTTGATGGCCGAGCCAAGCCAAACATGAGCCAAGCTATTCAGTAATCAAGCCTAGCTCGAACATGGCTCAGCTCAGCTTGTGAACAGCTCTACTCATACTAGAGAAGCTTATAAAGGGAAGAGCATTTCCATCTACTAAAAATTCAGAAAGTGCTTAGAAGGCCATGGAATAAATATTTTAAAAGGATTTTCCTCCCAAAGCATTTGACCATCTCATGGGGCTACATTGGTGAAAATCTCTATAAGAGAAATGGGAGCAGATGAGGTGAGACCTCGGATCCACCAAGGTGGGTTGGACCTGACTATGGGGCTCACAATGATACATGTGCCTTAAATTCACACCGTCCAACTATTTTGAAATTTCATTACAGGGTATGATGCCGAAAATGAAGCTTTCTCAAATCTTAGGTGGACCACACCACATGAAACATTCACCATTAAAACTTGATGGATTCCACCATAATGTTTGTTTGCCATCCAAACTGTCGATGAGGTCACAAACACCTACACGAATAGACCACACAAATATCATCTTGATCCAAAACTTTCTTGGCCTACGAGAATTTCTTAATGGTCAATCACCGCCGTTTCCTCAACAATGCTCTATCTCGGATTTTGAGCTGCTTCATTTTTTAGATCATGCCATAAAATGAGCTTTCAATACGGATAGACGGCGTCGATGTAGCCAAATACATCACAGTGGGCCCACAGTCAGGGGTCCCACCCACCTCGGTGGATCAAGGGTCTCACCTAATCCGCTTCCTCCCTCGAATTCGTGGATCCCGAGGTCCGTCGGTACGTAATTGTGGGACTAACCATGTGTCCATGCCGTCCGTTAGTTTCAGGTGCACTGCACCGTGGTGATTGAATATCCACCGTTAAAAACTTCTTAGGAACCACCCATGATGTTTATTTGTCATCCAACATATTAATAAGGTCACACATACCTAGATGGATGAAAAATACAAATATCAGCTTGACTCTAAACTTACGTGGCCTATAATTTTTTTAACACTGCTTCCTGTGGTGTGACCCACCTGAGATTTAAATATACTTCATTTTTGGACTCATGCCTTAAAATGATCTTGGTAAATAGATGGACGGCATGGATATAAAATATATATATCATGGTGGGCCCGAAAGTCACGGATCCACCGACTGGTGGTACCATACCCACCGAATCCGCGTCCCCCATTAACCGGGCACCTAATCATGGTCTACAAGAAATTTCCTTCCCGTACATACAGAAAATCTCGACCTGAGCACGTGAGGATAGTACCACGTGATGAGCTGGGCGATGGCACGTGTCCATTACATGGACGGTGTGATAAGCTGCTACGTCACTAGCAATGGTCCCTTCTCACCTCAAAGGCTTCTCGTGGTGTGGAGGTGGGAAAGCTGCGTCCCACTTGCGATAAAGAGAGCTGGCTTTGATTCTTGTCTGAAAGGAAAGGTATTGACGCTGCTCCTTTTGAATTGGACGTGTCTGTAACCCTAAGCACAGTGGGGCCCACCTTTCGCTGGGTAGTCCGTCCATCCGTTTCGCTGGCTCATTTTAGGGTATGATATGGGGCATATCCAAAACACAAGTGGGACACATTACACTAAATAGTGAGGATGGAAGTCCCACCGTTGAAACCTTCGTGGGGTCCACCGTGATGTTTAAATGTCATCCAACACGTTCATAAGGTGATTCCCGCCGGGCTGAAAACAAAATACAAATAGAAGCCTGATCAAAAGCTTCCGTGCCCTCTGAGAAGGTTTCAATGGTGTGTGATCAACTCCCACTGTTTCCTTGGGTGTGGCCCACTTGAGTTTTGAATCTACTTAGTTTTTTGAAATCACGTTCTAACATAGGCCGGCACAATAAATGAACAGAATGGATGTAACACATAGATCGTGGTGGGCCCCACACAGCCAAGGTTGGAGGGAGGGATGCGGAGGTGGTGTGTCGACGTCTTGGGATGTATGTGTTTTATATCAACGCCGTCCATGCATCTTGCACCCCACATTTCAGGGCATAAACGCAAAAAAATGAAGAAGATCCGAAGCTCAAGTGGACCACACCGCGGGAAAAAGTGGTGATTGAACACCCACCATTAAAAACTGCTCGAGGGTGGGCCCTAGAAAGGTTTCAATGGTGGGCCTCATTATCCCCATCGCTACTGTGGTGTGGTCCCCTTGAGCCTCTGATCTACTTCATTTTTGGGTTAATAACCCATAAAGAGCTGAAAAAACAGATGGACAGCGTTGATATAAAACACATACATCACGTTGGGCCCCACAGCGCCCATCACATCAACGCGCCACCTAATCCGCGTCCGGATTAGAGGGGCCCTCTACCTGAGAAAGAAACCGACCATCTTACTCGACGTATCATGGTGGAAAACGCCGGCGTACCTAGGGCTGTCAACGGGTCGGATACGGGCCGGATCAGTGATGATCCGAATCCGACCCGATTAAGAATATATCCGACCCGAATCCGACCCGAATCCGATTCGGATCACAAGTATATGATCCGAACCCGACCCGATTAAATTTTTCGAAATCCGTTTCCGATCCGATTATGATCCGACCCGATATCCAACTAGATATCCGAGAGAGGAGAGAGAGAAAGAGAGAGAGAAAGAGAGATTATCCTATGTTTTTATTTTATTTTATTTTATTTTATTTTTATTTTTATTTTTTTTATCGGGTTGGATCGTTAACGGGCCGGATCAAGGTTGATCCGAATCCGACCCGAATATTAAACGGATCATCTTTGGATATCCGTATCCGACCCGATTATCCGATTATTGATCCGAATCCGATTAAATCGGATCGGATACGGATCGGATACGGATCAAGATCCATGCCATTGACAGCCCTAGGCGTACCTCCCCCGGGGACGCGGATTAGCTACTAGCAGGTTGAGTAGCCATGGTCTGTGGGCCCAGCATGATGTATATGTTGTATCCACACCGTCCATCCATTTGAAGAGACCATTTTAGGGCCTGACTCAAAGAATGATTGAGATCCAAAGCTCAAGTGGACCCACCACAGAAAACAGTGAGGACAGTGACATCCACCGTTGAAAATTTCCTAGGCCCACCATGATTTTTATTTGAGATCCAACCTGTTCACAAATTCACACAGACATGGAGGAAGGGAAAACATAAATATGAGCTTGATCGAAAACTTCTGTGACCCCTAAGAAGTTTTCAACTGTGGATGTCACTGTCCCCACTGTTTTCTGTGATGGGGTCCAGTTGAGATCTGGATCTGCCTCAACTTCAATGTTCTCTCCAAATGAATGGACGGTATCGATACAACAGATACATCATGTGGAGCACCACAGACCATGGTGACGTCGCTTCAATAGCGAGATTCGCTACTCAACGTGTCAGTAGCTAATCCGCGCTCTCGCCCCGCTACCTACCCTGGTTGCTGAGATGGCTTGAAAGACGTAACGTGCATGCAATCCATCCCGTCCATCACGCCTTTGTCTGACCTTTATATATATATATATATATATATATATATATATATATATATACACCACCACCTGAATTTGGACTAACGTGATTCTTGGGTAATTATTTCATCCGAATGGATTGGATGGCATAAAAACACAAGGGTGGGTCCCACACGAAATTAACGGCGTGCATTTCATCCCGACTGTTTTCCACGGTATGGACAAGGTGAGTGTTGGCTTGTCGTGATTTCTTGGTTCCACGGTGAGCATGGGGCAGCGACCTGATGGACGGCGTGGATCTTATGAAAGTTGCTACGCACATGGCTTTCGGTTACGCTAGCGTGGTTCACGGATAATATGACACGTGGCCAGCAATCTTCTCGATTTGCTTGTCGCACATACAATTTTTTTTTTTTTTTCGGTTAGTCATGCAATCTACCCACCCAGTCAATCGCGCAACGCAGGCACCCAGTAAGTCATGCAACTGAGGCACATACATGCTGTATCCTGAGTCGCGGCTGAGGCAAAACGAACTCTCCAGTCACCAACATCAAGATTGACCCTTTCATTTCAACTTCCGGTTATTGCATTTCTCTTATTAACCGTCTATCTGTGGGCTACGAATCTAAAGGTTCAGATTATCCTATCAAGAAATTTCTTATATTTAGCCCATCCGTAACGGGATACAACAGACCAATGGCATGGATCACCGAATGAAGAACCCTACTTATCAGAACCGTAAAGACGTGTAAACCGGTCAAACAGGTTATTCACGCATCGTATAACTCCTTGAGGCAGTGTATGGGATCGTTTGTACACCTTCTCAAAACTCACACGCGTTCTCACATGCCACCAAAAGACAGGTCCAATATCCAAGCCATCCATCAGGTGGACCTCACTACTTAGATATTAATTAAAAAATATATCAGTGGTCCATTAAGTATATCTGCCATGATATTAGAAAATATTTGAGGGCTTAAAAAACTTTCGGCTGATTTTTCACAACCGTACCATTTTTTTCAGTTAATTGTGGCCGCACACCACTAGTGATCCGATGTGATTGTTGGAATGGGGAATTGACGTAGTGGATGGCACCGCACGTGCCTGCCATGCTGGCAAATGTGGTGGCGTGTGCGTTAGCTGACTTGTACACGCGTTCCGGCTTTGCAAAGCTCTTGTTAGTAATGTATGGACAATGTTCCCATTCGTAGATATCTCGGCTCATTTTCGACTGGACGCGACCAGGGGTTACACGGCTCCCTTGTAATCCAAAGCTCTGTGGGTCCCACCAAGATGTCTGTGTTATATCCACTCATTCCATCAGTTTCCTCATCTGATTTTGAGACACAATCCAAAATATGAAAGAGATCCAAAACTCAAGTGGGCCACAAGAGTGAGGATTAAATGTCACCGTTGAAAACTTTGAGAGGGATTACAGAAGACATGGGTCAGGGTTATATTTCATTTTTTTTCCTTTCATCCAGGTGGTAATCAACTTATTAATGGATTAGATGGCATCTAAACATCACGGAGGCCCCAGGATGGTTTCAACGGTGGTTATCTCCACCCCGACTGTTTCTCGTGTTATGCCCACTTGAGTTTTTGGATCTTCTTCATATTTAGGTTCATCACCTAAAATGAGGTGAAGAAACGGATGGACGGAGTGGATATAATACAAACATCATAGCGGGCCCCACAGAGCTGTGGGTTACAAGGAAGCAATGTAACCCGGGGTTAAAAGGCAAGTCTCGTCCATTTCCCACGTATTCATCTGACATGAAGAATAGAGTCATCTTAGCTGATCATGTACGGTGGGCCACCCCCACGTGACATTCTCTGCTTCGGTTGCATGTGGGTGAGCTCACATTCCATCTATTTGTTTTGACGACTAAAAATTGCACATTCGCTGCCCATACTTCACGTGACTTCCCATGTGGACACGTGGCCAACATGGATGAGATTCTCCCGATCATTCCCGGGCCCCACCATAAATGGGCCATGGTCGAAAACTTAGGACCACTCAAGTAACCATAAGTAATTGTTCACAGTTAGAGCCCAAAAGAGAGGCTGGCATTCATTCTTTTTTTTTAATAACTTAAATGGAGCGCTAAGATGATCCGAGTAGCCTGATTTTTGGGCCATGGTCCATATACGTGGTTGGGCCCACCGGATGAGTGGCCAGGATCTTGTATGGACCTGCTAAGAACTTGCATCTAATGATGATGCGTGCGACGATTAGCACTGGTAGATTGTTTTTTTAGGAGAATTTAATAATATAGCAAAGTACAACCATCAAGCTATTTGCCATTTTACATGTGGCACACATGCACATCGATCCAAACCGTCAAATCATAGATACTACCGTACATCCGCTATAGCCCGAAAATTTTGACAAAACTTGCCATCCTTAGCTGTTGACAGGTGGGTATGGAATGGACGACTATCAAAGGTCCACATTCAACGAATGGATAATCCAGCGGTTAGGGTTCATTTACTAACACTATCTACAGTCACGTGAGTAGTAGGTGTAGATCTGGTTTTGATATTGGGGTTTCATTGGATCGCTCTGCGAGAGTCGCGTGAGTAGCATCAGGGATCATCCAGTCCGTTGAAACTCACGTGAGCAGTTGGGGTTCGTTGACTATCTCTCTCTCTCTCTCTCTCTCTCTCTCTCTCTTCTCATTTTTGTACACCTTATGAAGTGGGCCGGGCGGACCCATGCACGGATCATTCCCTTGGGCTGGATCTGTCCTGAGGCTGAAGGCTAGTTGGGTGGGCCAGGAAATGAGCATGGAGACTGATGATTGACCCGGTGAATTGGAACAACTCGGTCACAACTCGCCCAAGTTGACTCAAGGTGTCCAACCAGATCTTCTCTTTCATTAAGCGTGCTCCATCATTCATGATTATATGACAAAAATGCCCTTGAAATCTTAAACGGGCTGAGCCGTCCATCGGGTGCCTGACAATGTACGACATTTTGGCCCAAAAATCATACGGTCGCTCCTTGGGTGGACTGCAGTTTTCCAACAAATGGATGGCTGGAAATTCTTTTCTGCACCCACCTGAGGGCAAACAGCCTGATATATAGACAATAGGATATGAATGGCGTGGGCCGTGTGGCCCACCTGATGTTAAAGCTCAGGCCGTGAACATGTGTGCCTTTGTATGTGTGGATGGGCAATAGGGCTGGCAAGGGTCTGGGCTTGGACGTGCTAAATAGACCCATGGGCTGCATTTAGGATCCAGTCATTATCACCAGGTGGACCACACTCGTAATTTGCATGGTCAGGCCCACCTGGATGGATGGATGGGTAGATCACACACGTGTGCTAGTTCAAGACGTTGTGTAAAGTAGCTCTTTTACATTATATATAAACCCTTACCAAACCACAACATTCTTGGGTCTCTCCGACACACCTTTGCATGCACACGTGTGTGAAATTTGAGCTGCCCGTGATGTGGGCCACACCTTAAAGATGCTTCTGCACAAAATGGAGTCAGCTCATCAGCACTGGCTAAAGGTACACAGGTATTCCTTGATCCTGGACCATTGGCAACTACATGGTGATCCATCTAATTAATGAGCCTACCTGACTTTTGGCATTGGACCATCTGCATTGTGGGTCCACCCTATGACTGGCTTAGATGTTTTGCACATGTGCCTTGTCAGCTTGAGCCACGTGTAAACATATTTGTGGGGGCTCCAAGACATTAATGGGTAGTTTGCCAAGAGTGGGCCAGGGCAGGCCCACCTGACAAGTCTTGGGTTGGTTCCATGAACCCAACATGACTCGAGAGATGCCATGGCATTGGGAGCGGATTAGCTGTTACCCGGGGAACAGCTTAGTGAGTGTTACGCTAACCGTGTGGGGCCCAACTTCATGTATTTTTTGTATATCCACGTCGTCCATCTGATTTTAGGAAGTGATCCCAAACCCTAGAAAAGATCCAAATCTCGAGTGGACCATACCACTAGAAGCAGTGATGAATGACCGTTAAAAACTTTTTATGGTCCGCAAAAGTTTTTGATCAATCTAATCTTTGTATTTTCCTTTCATCTAGGTCTTCTTGATATTATCAACAGATTGGATTGCAAATAAAATTACGAAAACCTTACGATGATTTATTTGGAATTTTTAATGGTGAGGCACTCAATTGCCACTGTTTCCTTTAGTGTGGTTCACATGAGATTCTGATCTGCATAAATTTTGTATTGGCTTACTAAAATTGGCTGGAGAAACGGATGGACGGCATGGATATAAAAAAAAATCATCAATGTGGGCCTCACAGTGAGGGTGACGTCCTCTAAGCTGTTCCCGGGTGCCACCCAATGGTCGACAATTTGTAAAGGGGAGCAAGTGAGGCCATGATTCATCAAGTGAGGCCACAATTCATTGATCCAAGCCGTTGATGTGGTGGGTCCCATGCTGATTGCGCATGCACCAAAAGTTGTCTAGATTGTGAGGATACAGAAGGATACAGACCCCGGGACGGGTGGGCCACAAAGACGTGATTAAGGAAGAAATTATACAGGACCCATGAATTGTTTCCTATGTAATTTTTTTAAATACTCTTTCGCTGATCCTAAATGTTTGATTTTATATTCCTTGGGTCGTTGGGTAGAGTTGGGTCGGCCTAAATGGACATCCAGTCTAAGTTTTCAGGTTTTTAAGCCATCGATGGGACTAGGGCTGTCATGGATCCAACCCTAAAAAATCCAATTTGGATATGTGATTTTTACCTGATTAAATGATATTATCTTCTAAGTGGATAAGTAAGTTGGATGTGGATACCATATCCGTATTCACTATTCAGTCATCCGATTATCCAAGGTTATTTTTATAATTTACCTAAATAATAATTATATTAGCTGAAATATTAAATTCTCATATGTAATTACTGGGTACAATAATTTTTGTAGGATGATTAAAATGATAAATATTGAGTCAGAGGTTAGGATGTCTCGACCAATTTGAGTTTGCAATCATGGCTTAGATAAAGTAAGGTTCACTAAAATACATTCTAATTCATTGTGAAGTGATGTGTCATAACATTTAATCAAACACAGATTATTTAAATTTTAGCAATAAATGTGCTGATAGTTTTGTCATAAGTGTTCTTTATTAAATTTCATTGTAAATTTGTAATTCTTATGTTTTGACCATGTTTTCTTCAAGTTGCAAATATTTACACTTACCTAACACTCAATATGGAGCCTTTAATCTATGCAAAAAATAGGGTGTTCGATTGATAGTCACCTTGGTTGACTGATCAAACATGCCTGGAATTACACGAACAGGTACTTGGACAATTTTGGAGGATCGAAGGGTTCAACTGATTGAGATAATTTGGATTTTTAGGTGAAACTCTTTGGATATTTTTTGGCTGATTGAACATGTGTCTTCGATCGAGCGATCGACGGTGCACGACATTTACGCGATTTTGTGGTTTTTATTTCCTATTCTAGATTTATGCTATATAAGCAGGTGTAATTAGGATTAGGGCATTCTAAGATATGCTTAGGGTTTGAGAAAGTGTTTTGAGAGAGGAAAAAGCTAGGGTTTTCTCTCCACGTTAATCTGTAAGTGTTCTTCATCTCTTGTAACTTCGTTTTCACAGTGATTCTCGCTTTGTGCTGTGTTTTTTTTTTTTCCGCGAGGGTTTTTTCACGTAAATCAGCATGCCTTCTTTGGTTAGATTTGCTTGTGCTATTGTGATTGCTTTATTTTACTATCATTTGAGTTGCTTCTATGGTCCTAACAAGTGGTGTTAGAGAAAATGTTGAAAATCAAATTGAATCTGAGACACGGCATCAATGGCTTCAAGCATGAAGTTCGATATTGAAAAGTTCAACGGGAAAAAAGAAAGTGGAGATAAGGGGCATTCTGGTTCAATAAGGATTGGACAATGCATTTCTTGGGAAAGATAAGCGACCAGAATCTATGAAAGAAAAAGAGTTGAACAAATTGGATTAGAAGGCTAATACCCCGATCCAATTGTGTTAATCGGATGACGTCCTCTATAATGTTCTCAGAGAGAAGAGTGTCGTTGGAACATGGGTGAAGTTGGAGAGATTTTATGTTACAAAGTCTCTCTCAATTTGTTTGTATCTAAAGTGACAATTTTATAATCTAAGAATGGTGGAGGGGGTTGATGTTAATGAGAACATTACTCACTTCAATAGGTTGATTCGTCAATTGATGGATGTGGATGAGATGATCAAAGAGGAAGACCATGCCCTTATTCTTCTGAATTTCCTACCAAATTCTTATGAGAATCTCGTAAAGTCTCTGTGCCATAATAGTGATACTATTAATGTTGATACCGTTATCTTAGCCCTTTGGTAGAAGCAGTTGAGAAATAAAAGCGATAATGAGGGTAAAACTTCTACAAATGTGCTAGTGACAAGGGGGTGGAATTTTGAATGAGAAAATGGGACTTCACGATCTAGGTCCACATCCAAGGGCAAGGGAAAGATGAAAGTGCTAGAAGTGTGAGAAGATGGGATATATAAAGGACTGTAGATCTCAAGATAAGGAGAAATCAAATGGATCTTTTGGGGATGCCAACACAGCGGAATCCAATGAGGATGCGGGTGGTTTTATATGATGTATTGACCGCATCTAAGTTTGGATTTCTCATCGATGAGTGAATTTTGGATACGGAGGCTTCGTACCATATGACCCCTCATAGGAATTGGTTCACCAATTATAGTGAGTGTGATGGTGGCCAGATGTTTATGGGCAATGATAATGCTTGTAAAGTAGTTGGTGTTAGATTGGTGTGCATCGAGATGTTTAATGGCATGGAGCGTATCTTAACTGATGTGAGACACATTCTTGAGTTGAGGGAGAGACTAATATTTTTAGGAGCTTTCGAGGCACTGAGATTTAAATTTATTGGGTTTGATAGTGTCCTTAAAGTTTTAAAATGGGCACTGATAGTAATGAAAGCACAACGAAATGAAAACCTTTACATGTTAATTGTGAGCACTTCATCGGGTGGAGTTGTAGCTTCTATAGCGGATTCCACGCTGGAACGCATGTGGCACGCACACCAAGGTCACATAAACGACCAGGGTATAAAGGTACTTTCTAATCGTTCGTTAATTCTTACATTTAAAAGTATTGATTTCAACATATGCGAGCATTGTATCTATGATAACAGTCGAGGTCATCTTTTAAGTCGAAAAAACATGTATGTAAGGAGGTGCTTGATTTTGTGCACTTTGATGTATGGTGGTCGCCGTCCGTAGTTTCTGGTGGAGGATTGTCATGATTTGTTACATTCATTGATGACTATTCCAGAAAAGTGTGGGTCTATTTTTTTAGAAAGAAATTTGAGATTTTCGCCACTTTCAAGTAGCGAAAGGCTATGATAGAAAAACAATCAAGGTGAAAGATGAGAGTGTTGAGGACATATAACAGTGGAGAATACACTTTAGGAGAGTTTAATCGGTATTGTAAAGATGAGGGGATTGTGAGGCAGAACACAGTGCGCCATACACTATAGCAAAATGGTGTGGCTAAGCAGATGAATCGGACTCTCTTGAAGAGAGCCTGAAGCATATATAAATAATGCTGAGTTGGGTAAGAAAATGTGGACTAAAGTCGTTAATATGGCTTGTTACTTGGTGAATCAGTCCCCTTCTATTACTATAAATTGTAAGATTCCAGAAGAAGTGTGAAGTGGTCAGCAGGTAGACTACTTAGGGCCACAAGAATTTGGATGCCATGCTTACTCTCACTTATCATCTGTTGAGATAGATAAGCTGGACCAAATGACTAAAAAGTACATCTTTGGCGGTTATAATGATGGTGTGAAGGGGTATAGGCTGTATGATCAGATCACAAAAAATCATCGTTAGTCGTGACATTATTCGACAAGGGATCCTTGTTCTGTAAGGATGAATATAAGGAAACGGAGAAGTCGGTTGTTGATGTTGAGATTGACAGAGATGAAACATAGGCCAAGACTGACACACAGATAGAGGTATGAGAGTAGGTGAAGTAACCACTTGTGAGAAGGAATCCACCAAGGGATCGCATTTTACCTGACAGATACATGGATGACTTAAATGCTGCATTCGCCCTCATTACGGATGAGAGAAATCGTCTACTTTTCAGGAGGCTCTTAATGATGTAGATGCAAAAAATTAGAAGGTGGCGATGCAGGATGAGATGAACTCTCTATTCAAGAATGAGACGTGGGAGCTTCCTCTGGGGCATAAGGCAATCAGGTGTAAGTAGATCTTCAGAAAGAAACATGATAGATACAGGGTAAGGTTGGTAGCGGATGGTATGCTTAGAAAGAAGGTATTGACTTCAGTGAGATTTTTGCACCTGTGGTGAAGTAAGTATCTATCAGATTTATGTTGGTGCTGGTTGCCCAATACAATTCGAGCTGGAATGAATGGATGTAAAGACTGCTTTCTTGCATGAAAAATTGGAAGAATAAATTTACATGGAGCAACCAGAAGGATTTGAAATAAAAGGGGCAAAGAATAAGGTTTGCAAGTTGAGGAGGTCATTGTACGACTTGAAATAGTCGCCTAGGCAGTGGTACAAAAAGTTTGATTCTTTTATAGTGAATATGATAATTGTGTTTATTTTAAGACACCGAGTGATGAAAAGTTCATCATTGTGGTATTGTATGTTGATGACATGCTTATCACCAGTCATGTCATGTCTGAGATCGACATACAAAAAGCTCGGTTATCAAGGACATTTGAGATGAAAGATTTGGGAATGGAAATAGGGTTCTCAGCATTAACATACACAGGGATAAGGAAATGAGCAAGCTGCAATTATCTCAAGCAGAATACCTTAGGAAGGCATTGGTGGAGTTTTGGATGGACAAGGCTAAGCCGGCCAACGTTCCCCACGTGGCTCACTTTTAGTTTTCTTCGGAGCGGTGTCCTAAAACAGATGAAGAGAAGCATGCTATATCTCGTGTGCCTTATTCGAGCGTAGTATATAGTTTGATGTATGTCATAGTCTATATAAGACCGAATATTTCACATGCAGTGGGTGTTGTGAGTAGATACATGTTTAACCCCAGCAAGCGACATTAGAAGGTGGTGAAATGGTCACTTTGTTACATTCGAGGTACACATGTCTACATCTTGACATTTGAAAAATCAGTGGCCAAGTTTGTAGGCTATGCGGATTCAGATTATACAGGTGTTAACGTCAGATTTTGTAACAAGATCCCCCAGATGTTCACCTTCTCTCCAATAGAGACTTCCTCCGCTGGACCTGAAAGAAGACAGAAAGCAATTAAGGGCGGCCGGCGGCCGGCCGTTAGCCCTCCGATGCTTAAGTCAGATAAGGCAAGAAGGAGAATAACCAAGCAGCCGAGGCTAGAGATTGAATATTGTGTACCTGTATCTTAATGGAGTCATCTCCTTATATAGATATGAAATGATCCAATCTGTTACGTAAGATATCGAGATCCCGCTGATTTTCGTGGGATAAGATTCTTATCTTCAGATAGAGGGGAGATCTAATCCAATGACTCATCCGATAGTTTCGTTCCTTGATAGCGATCCCTTGAGACTCGGAACCATTGAAGAAGATAAGCCCAAAATCGGCCTATACGGGCTGCTGGTACTGAGGGCTAAGGGATGTCACCACAGAAAAAGCTGTTCGCATGTAGGAAGATGGTCGCGAGTCCAAATACTCGCTCATTTAGATGTAACACCTTTCAACGACTTGTGAGAAGGTCTGCTCGCAGGAAAAACACAACTTCTCTTGCCTTCCAGTATTTGACTATCGATCACAACTTCTCGAAGCTTTGGTAGTCGAGCATCATTTTTCCTAATATGCGAGCTGCGAACAGACGTTCTCGATAGTCGAATAAAGGTGCTCGCGAGATCGGAGTATCTTCCGAATATGCGAGTCGCGAATAGACGTTCTCGATAGTCGAATAAAGGTGCTCGCGAGATCGGAGTATCTTCCGAATATGCGAGTCGCGAATAGACGTTCTCGATAGTCGGATAAAGGTGCTCGCGAGATCGGAACAGCAGGAAAACCTCCAGCAGATATCTCCGTTGTTTTGGCTATAACAGATGCCCCCTAAGTCCTTACCGTCAAGAATTCTAAGGGAAGGACTTATTCACTGTCATACGTAACCGCCCGTTGTCTTTATCGAGACGAAACCGTACATGATTGGGCTGGAATTAATGATCGCCAGCTTTCCGCAGCCTTTCCGCAGACAGAGAATGAAGAGACGCTCGCCACGTGTCTGAGGAGTTAATGGGCGTGCCTGCTCGACTGCCGCACCGAACGGAAGGCTGCCACGTATTATCATATGCAGCGGAATGATTGCCTATAAATATACGGGGTCCGCTATATCTCTGGTTTTCTACAGAAGTTTTTCGAACGAAAGAATTTTCCCGTCATCTTCCTCTCATACTCCTTCCTCCGGTGTTCCTTTTCCTTCCTTTCTTCCTTCTGGGTATATTCCTTTTCTTTTTTTTAACCATCTTATGGCTGAGGACTCTGACGAGACCACCATCCCACTGGGAGATGCTACACCGGAATCCTCTGCTTCTAGTAATGCAAGGGTTCCGGCAGGCAGATACACGGCAGCTGGATATCCTTCTATTTTATCGGAGGACCGGCTGGTTGAGTTACGGGAGAGGTATCTGATCCCTGACTCTATCATTCTCCGGTTGCCCGGAGATGGAGAGACACCAGATTCTCCCCCTAGGGTGTGTGGCTTTCTACAAGTACCAGCTTATCCTGGGGGTACGCCTTCCTCTCCATCCTTTCGTTCGAGATGTTCTTCGATGCTATAAGATTGCCCCCGGGCAACTTATTATGAACGGATGGAGGGTGGTTCTGAGCTCCTTCGTCCTCTGGGCTCAAGCCGGCAACGGGGAGCTTACAGCTGAGAAGTTCCTCCGTATGTTTCGCTTGAAGAAGGCGCCATCCAGCGAAGGCTGGTACTACCTGTGTTACTGGCACCGGGATAACTTCGTGTTGGGAAAGCCCTCCTTGAATTATTCCGGCTGGAGGAAGCGGTGGTTCTATGCTTCCGGGAACTGGGAGTCTGTCTCCTCCAGGGGTCCAGGAGTGACCCGTTTTTTCTGTGAAGGTAGGCACAGTCCCACATTGTGCTGTTTCTCCAATTAAAATTCTAGGGTTTATATATATTTTGACCGCTACTTATGCTCGTAGGTATCCCGGCCCTGAACAAGCCAAACTTGAAGGGAGGGATTAATGAGAAGATAGTAAAAGTATACAAGGTGCCTGTTAGTGATAGGCACATCGAAGCCTGCTTGTCCTGCTCGCGACTCGCGGCAGCGGGATTGATATCCGGCGAAGAAGTCACGATGACAAAGGCTGGAGAAAAGAGGGGTTTGTTGCCTCAACTAAAGGGCACAAACTCGAAAAGGCAGAAGAAGTCTGCCGGGCCTTCTCAACCATCCGTTCGCAAGGGTGGCGACCTACCTGCTCTTCTCGCGAGCACGGTGGGGGCACCAGTAGTGCCCAATATTCCCTCACTGGTGGTCGCACCTGGACCGCCAGTGATTAACATTACTGACAACTCCCCTGATGGGGCAGGGTCCAGCTGCCCCCCAGCTGATGAGGCTCGCGAGCAAACAGAACCTCGCGAGTCGGTTCTTGCTTGCGAGCTGACCCCTGCTGGCGAGCCGGGACCTGCTCGCGAGTCGGTGGCCCCACCTGTCGCGAGCACGACTGGGTTGGTCGTCGCCCAGCCGTCTGGAGGTGGAACATTCTCTATTCCTCGCCACCTCCATCCAATTTGTAGATTTTTGTTCGACAACATTTCCCCCCAAACTTTTGGCTCTCTTCCCGAGCCAAGCCCTGAGAACCTCTTCCTTGAGGCGGGGGTAAGGATGGTTCAGGTAAGACCTCGGAGATTTTGTTTAACTTCCTTATTTTTGGGCTCTCAAGTATTTTTCTCACGTTTTCTTTTTCATTTTGCAGTGCTTAGATCTCATCTTGCGGACGAAGCGTGATATCGTCGCCGCTCGTCGCGTGATCGATGAGGCAGAAGGAAAGAGGATTGCCTTGGAGAAGGCGGTCCAAGGAAGGGATCAGCTCCTCAAGTCCCGTGAGGCGGTGATCTCTAAGAGAGATGAGGAGAAGAAGATCCTCATCGAGAAAGTTCAAGTCCTGACCGATAGGTATCAGGCTTTGGATTCTAACTTCGCGAAGCTCGCGGGGTTGAAGGAGAAAGCGGAGAGAGAGAGAGGGAGATCTTTCGTCAAGACAAGATCTCGTTGGAGGAGCGGCTCGCGGAGGCCAAGTCGCAGCTTAAAGAAGTCAGCGAAAATTTGGAGAAGGAGCGCTCTAATCTCGCACAGCTCAAGGATGACTCGATCCATTGGGACGAGGAGAGAGTCGCCTTGGTAAAAATGCTCTCGGAGGAAGGGCCTCGGGCAATTTTCGAGTTCCGGAACTCGCAGCTATATGATGATGAAAGATATGAGTCATATGATGCTGGTCGCGACTTTGCGCTGAGAGTAGTGCAACGAATGTCCCCATCTTTTGATATGGGGGAATTCGGACGAGTCGCGACCATCGTAGCTGCAGAGGAGCAAGCTGTTGCTGAGAATGAGGTGACCGAAGCCACGCAGGCTGGAGGGGCTCCAGAAATGGGTCCTGAAGTCGAGAGCACGGCTCCTCCCCTGAGAGATTGATGTTCTTTTTTGTTTTTCTTTCTCCTGTACTCGCGAGCAGACATTTGTAAACAATTGACATATTAATGAAAAGATATTCTTGGAAATGTTCTCGTTCTTCTTGTTTACCTTCTCTTTTTCCCTTCACGCAATGAATGCCTTCTTGTTTCAATGAATTATGCTTAACCCGGGGGATCGTAGTGACCCTGCCTTCGTGGAGATAGACTGATCTATCGATTGAGAAATGAGTTGTGCTCAATCCGGGGGGTTGTACTGACCATTCCCTCGTAGAGATAGACTGATCTATCGATTGAGAAATGAGTTGTGCTCAATCCGGGAGGTCGTACTGACCATTCCCTTGAAGAGATAGACTGATCTATCGATTGAGAAATGAGTTGTGCTCAATCCGGGGGGTCGTACTGACCATTCCCTCGTAGAGATAGACTGATCTATCGATTGAGAAATGAGTTGTGCTCAATCCGGGGGGTCGTACTGACCATTCCCTCGTAGAGATAGACTGATCTATCGATTGAGCCTCCGAATTTACCAAGGGTAGAAGAATGGTCGAGAGTACACACGTGCTCTCCTTCAGCGTTATTTTTTATCCATAAAATGGAAATGCGACCATCCAAGGTGAATTTATCCCTACCAAAGGTAGGCAATTGGCCAAGAGATCGTATGTATTCTCTTCAGGGCTGTTCAGGTCCAAGTAAATGGAGTAGCGACCAAAAGATATCTTTGACTTTTTATTTATAAAATGTCGTTGTGAACTACATCGAATATAGGGGAAGTATTGCAGCAAATGCTCCACGTGCCAAGGGCGACGTACGGATTTTCTCTGCATGTCTTCGAGGTAATAAGTTCCGGGTCGCACAATCTTAATAACCCGATACGGGCCTTCCCAATTTGGATCCAGCGAACGAGTGGGAACTCCGAGTTTTTGCTTCAGGATCAAATCTCCGAGCTGGAAGGATCTAGGCCGAACCTTAGCATTTCGATAGCGAGCAATATGTTGTTGATATGCGGCCGCTCGTACTTAGGAGGTATTTCTTTGTTCCTCCAAGAGATCGAGATGAAGTCGAAGATCTTCCTGATTACCCGCGGGGTCATACTGCTCGATCCGATATGAGGGCACTTGAATTTCCACTGGTACTATTGTGTCGACACCAAATGCTAAGAAGAAAGGGGTTTCGCCTGTTGATGTACGAGCCGTAGTTCTATATGCCTATAGTACTTCTGGCAGAAGTTCCGGCCACATACCTTTACATTCACCTAGCTTGGTCTTTAAGTGGTGCTTGATGATTTTATTCACTGCCTCAACTTGCCCATTTGCCTGGGGATGATATGGAGAGGTGCGGAGGTTACGTATCTTCCATTTTTCACAAAATTCATCAAAGGCTGCGTTGTCGAACTGCGTTCCGCTGTCGGTAATTATAGTGTGAGGAAGTCCGAAACGGCATATGATATTTCTCCATATGAACTTAGTAGTTTGTTTCTCAGTAATCTTGGCTAATGGTTCTGCTTCGGCCCATTTGGTGAAGTAATCGACCCCCACTATTGAGAATCTGTTTTGTCCTTTTCCAGTAGGCAAGGGCCCGATGATATCGACCCCCCATTGCGTGAAAGGCCAAGGACTATCTACTAGAGTCATTCGCTCGGATGGTACGTGAGGTATAGGAGAATATCGCTGGCACTTGTCACATTTTTTAGAGAATACAATTGCATCTGCTTTCATAGTGGGCCAATAATATCCTTGCCTCATCGTCTTATATGCTAGGGATCGCCCCCTGGGGTGGTTACCACATGCCCCCTGATATATTTCATCTAGAACACGAAGTGCTTCTTCTGGATGAAGACACCTTAAATAAGGCAAGGAAAAACTTTTGCGTAACAATATTCCGTCTTGTAAGGTATACCTGGCGGCTAGATGACGAATTTGTCTTACAACTTTCTTGTTGTCTGGAAGGTATCTGTCTCTGAGATAAAGGATAATGGGGTCCATCCAACATGGAGATGATTGTACCGATATTACTTACTCAAGAGTTGGTTGGTCGATACTCAGGTTCTGAAGATGCTCGATGGGGATTGAATGTGATAACTCAGATTCTGGTGCAGAGGCGAGCTTTGCCAGGGAATCTGCGAGTTGGTTCTTCTCGCGAGGAATATGAATTATTTCATAAATCTTCAGTTTTGCGAGCAGGATGAGGACACGGGATTTGTATAAGGCCATCCTTTCTTCTTTGGCCTCGAATTCATCGAGAACTTGGTTGACAATGAGCTGGGAGTCGTTGTGAATTAGCAGATTTTGAATTGAAAGGACAATTGCTAGTTCGAGGCCAATGATCAAGGCCTCATATGCTGCTTCATTATTTGAGATGCGAGTATCAAAACATAAAGCGTATTGGAAATGCGACCCGTCTGGGGCGACTAGGATTAGGCCTGCTCCGCTACCGGTGGCCCGTGACGACCCGTCCACGAAGAGGGACCAGGAAGGCTGGTCGCTGGTCGTGGAATTGTCATTGGAAGAGGAGTACGTGAATTCGGCGATAAAGTCAGCCACGGCCTAGCCCTTGACAGCGGGCCTGGGGCAGTACGAGATATTGTGCTCGCTGAGCTCGACTGCCCATTTAGTTAGTCATCCGAAAGTCTCAGGTTTTTGAAGGACTTGTCGTAACGGATGATTCACTGGTGCGAGAATAGCGTGGGCTTGAAAATATGGTCGCAGTTTTCGTGCTGCCGTGACCAAGGCCAGGGCCAGTTTTTCAATATCAGAATAACGGGTTTCAGCATCTACCATTGCCCGACTGATATAATAAACGGGCCTTTGCATCCCGGAGTCTTCTCGTATTAAAGCGGCGCTAACGGCCGTGGAAGACACAGATAAATAAAGGATGAGTTGCTCGTGCGCTACAGGTTTAGATAAAACAGGGGGCGTGCTCATATACTGCTTCAATTGTTGAAAAGCTTCTTCGCATTGTGATGTCCACTCTCAATTAGATTTTGCTGTAGCACGGAGGAGCTTGAAGAAGGGTAAACATTTGTCAAACGCTCGCGAGATAAACCTGTTCAACGATGCGATGCGACTAGCCAAACGTTGGACATCCTTAAGAGTGGTCGGGGATTTCATCTCTATCAATGCTTTTATTTTTTCGGGATTTGCCTCAATCCCTCGCTGGCCGACCATGAATCCGAGAAACTTTCCAGCAGATACTCCGAATGCACACTTTTCTGGATTCAACTTCATCTGATATTTCCTCATCAGATCGAAGGCTTCTTGAAGATCAGAAAGATGATAATCTTCTACGATGCTTTTCACGAGCATGTCGTCAACATAAACTTCCATATTCCTGCCGATTTGAGCAGCGAATATTTTGTTGACGAGACGTTGATAGGTGGCCCCTGCATTTTTAAGACCGAACGGCATAACTTGGTAGCAATATAATCCCCGGTCGGTGATGAAGGCGGTATGTTAGCTATTAGGTGGATGCATCATGATCTGGTTGTAACCAGAATAAGCATCCATAAAGCTAAGCAGGGCATGCCCAGCTGTTGAATCGACCAGCTGGTCTATTCGCGGCATCGGAAAACTATCTTTGGGGCATGCTTTGTTCAAATCTGAATAGTCGATGCGTATTCTCCATTTGCTATTAGCTTTCCGGACGAGAACTACATTCGCGACCCACTCCGGGTAGTCAACTTTATGAAATTGACCGTAAGCAGCTTTTCGACTTCAGCTTTGATTACCATTTGCCTTTCTGCAGTGAAGGCACGTCGACGCTGGTGTACGGGTTTATGCTTTGGATCAATATTCAACCGATGTGCGATAATGTTGGGATCGATGCCTGGCATATCTTTGTGAGACTAAGCGAACACGTCTTGATATTCGGTGAGGAGGCGGATTAGCTCATCCCGGACGGCTCCCTTCAAAGAGGATCCCATGCGGATAACTCTGGACGAGTCATCTTTAGCTAAGTGAACCGCCACTGTATCTTCCCCAGGAGTTCCTGATTGAAGGGCGCTCTCTCTCGGGTCTAGGGAGTTGTCAGTCGAGGAGTTAGGTGAATCTTGTGCTATCGTCATGACAGGTGCTGCTGGGACTTTCTTTCGGTCTTGTAGGGCTATCTCGTAACAAGACCGAGCCTCCTTTTAATTTCCTCGCACAACCCCAACACCATTTGGGGTAGGGAACTTGACACACAAATAGGAAGGGTGTAAGGCTGCCCCAACCTTATTAAGCGATGGCCGCCCCAAAATAGCGTTATATGCTGATTTTCGATCCACCACGAGGAAGTTTATGAAGACGGTAATCTTCGCTGGACTTTTTCCGAAAGTAACTGGGAGAACAATGCTTCCTTCAGGTATTACCACCTCACCTCTGAAGCCGATGAGAGGGGTTGAAACTGGCTTGAGTAGGCTTCTGGCAAGTGCCATTTTGTTGAAAGCGTCCAGATACAGAATATCGGCTGAGCTACCTGTATCCACCATAATTCGATGAGTCAGATAATTTAATACCTTTAATGTGACTACGATGGAGTCCTCGTGAGGGAAGTGAATTCTCGCTGCATCTTCGAGGGAGAAGGAAATTGGAGGATGGCTGGCCTTTGACGCACTGGATGCCTGTTCCAGCCAATAAATATGCTAGGGTTCTTTAGACGCCTTCCGAGCGTACGCTTTCCTTGAAGCTTGAGAGTCGCCCCCGCAAGCTGGTCTTCCGACGATGGTGCCAATTTCTCCAGTAGGCTCAGCGTCCTCTTGGGCAGTATGATGATGAGACGGTTCCTTTTTACGTGGTGAGGCTTTCGCCCTTTCTGGTGATCGATTTTTACGAGCGACAGTCCTGGAGATGGCCCTTTCGAATAAGGGCTTCAATATGATCTCGTAGAGAGATGCAGTCCTGGGTTCTATGCCCGTGATCTTTGTGGAAGTAACAGAACTTGCTATTGTCTCTCTTCTCGGGATCAGATTTGATCTTTGCAGGCCACTTTACATATGGTTTGTGTTTAATCTCCATTAAAACCTTTTCATGAGACCGATTGAGAGGAGTGTAGTTATGATATTTACCAGAATAAGGCTTCTTAGGAGAACGGTCGCGTTAATCACGACGATATTTTTTATCTGCAGAAGAGGTTCCTTCTGGCTTGCGTTTCTTACCCTGTACTCCATGGCGTGTCAATGCGACTTCTTCTGCATTGATATATTTATGAGCTTTGGCTTGGAATTCTGCCATAGTTTTTGGAAGGCTCTTGTCTAAGGCAAACCTGAATTTCTCGCTCGTTATTCTGGCTATGAGGGCTGTGAGACCTTTTTCTTCAGTATAACCCTCAGTTTGAACGGCTTCAGCAGTGAACCGTACTGTGAACTCCTTTATTGTCTCCCCATGCTGCTGTTTCAGATCCATTAGATGGGAGGCTGGCTTCTTAATGCGAATGCTTCCCATGAATTGAGAAAGGAATAACTCCGATAACTGTGAAAATGAGCTAATGGAACGAGGTTTTAGTCCCCGGAACCACGTACGGGCTGCTTTTTTCAATGTTAGGGAAAAAGCCCTACACATGATTTCTGAGCCATATCCCTCCAACTCCATAAGAGACCTATATGTTTCCAGGTGTTCAAGGGGGTCGCCAATACCTGTGTACGGGGTGATAACAGGCGTTCGATATTTTCTAGGTAACGGTGCCTCCATAACCTCGCTGGTAAAGGGGGACTCGGATTGATGTATCGCCGCCATGACGGCAGATGGTCGATTTGCCTGGTATCGCTGCTCTATAACGTCAAAACGATCATGGATTCTTTTGAGATCTCCTTCCCATGGTAAGGTATAGCCTGATGTTTCGACGGTGGAGTCCTGAGGTTGAGGTTGGCGAGACGCACTAGAATGTATGGAATGCGGAGGCAGCACAGGGGGGTGGTTGCCGAGTGGTGTTCGGTTTGACGGAGGATGATTTGGTTGAACTCGTGGTTCGTCCATAGAATGTCTGAAAGCCACCGGAATGGGTTGCAGTGGTAACCCCTCGGAGGGTTGTCTCTGCGATTCGGGAAAATGCCGATCAAGCTGATTTGACAAGGCCTGAACTCCGGCATTTAGAGTTAGAAGAGTATTTCTGAGGAAACGCAGAACGTCGTCTTGATTTCCGGAGGCCTCCAATACTGGGTTTGCTGATGGCATATTTAGGGCTTCTTGAGGGATATTCGTCGAAGTGGGTAGAGTGATAGGTATGGATTCCGTCTTATCGGGCGGAGGTGGTGCCTGCCTTGAAGTGGAAGGATGAACCGTCTTCTTAGGAGGCATAGTAGAAGGATTTTGATCAGTGGTAAGAACGATTGACTTTAACGATCAAGTCGTTCCCACAGACGGCGCCAAGCTGTTAACGTCAGATTTTGTAACAGGATCCCCCAGATGTTCACCTTCTCTCCAATAGAGACTTCCTCCGCCGGACCTGAAAGAAGACAGAAAGCAATTAAGGGCGGCCGGCTGCCGGCCGTTAGCCCTCCGATGCTTAAGTCAGATAAGGCAAGAAGGAGAATAACCAAGCATCCGAGGCTAGAGATTGAATATTATGTACCTGTATCTTAACGGAGTCATCTCCTTATATAGATATGAAATGATCCAATCTGTTACGTAAGATATCGAGATACCGCTGATTTTCGTGGGATAAGATTCTTATCTTCAGATAGAGGGGAGATCTAATCCAATGACTCATCCGATAGTTTCGTTCCTTGATAGCGATCCCTTGAGACTCGGAACCATTGAAGAAGATAAGCCCAAAATCGGCCTATATGGGCTGCTGGTACTGAGGAATAAGGGATGTCAACACAGAAAAAGCTGTTCGCATGTAGGAAGATGGTCGTGAGTCCAAATACTCGCTCATTCAGATGTAACACCTTTCAACGACTTGTGAGAAGGTCTGCTCGCAGGAAAAACACAACTTCTCTCGCCTTCCAGTATTTGACTATCGATCACAACTTCTCGAAGCTTTGGTAGTCGAGCATCATTTTTCCTAATATGCGAGCTGCGAACGGACGTTCTCGATAGTCGAATAAAGGTGCTCGCGAGATTGGAGTATCTTCCGAATATGCGAGTCACGAATAGACGTTCTCGATAGTCGAATAAAGGTGCTCGCGAGATCGGAGTATCTTCCGAATATGCGAGTCGCGAATAGACGTTCTCGATAGTCGGATAAAGGTGCTCGCGAGATCGGAACAGCAGGAAAACCTCCAGCAGATATCTCCGCTGTTTTGGCTATAACAACAGGCAATGTGTATAGTAGAAGGTTGACTTTAGATTACTCGTTTGTGTTCGCAGGTTGAGAAATTAGTTGGATGTCGAAGCTTCAGTCTGTGGTAGCTCTTTCCATAGTTGAAGCTGAGTACATGGCGGTGATAGAAGCATTGAAGAAGTGGTTTAGTTATGGGGAGGTTAATCGTGACAGCGCAAGTGTAATTAGTTTTGAGAAGAAATTGGTTTACCATTATAGAACTAAACATTAAACATATTGATGTGCATCATCATTTTATCTGACATGAGTTTGAGGAAGGCGGTGTGACTCTCGAGAAGATACATACAAGTGTGAATCCGGCCGACATGCTTACAAAGATGATTCCTACAGAGAAGTTCAAGTTATATTCGACTTCTTTAGGTCTACCAAAGATGGAATGAAGACGGAGAAGTGGTAAAGCTATAATAGAGACAAATTAGAGATGGAGGATTGAGCAAAATGATGAATGGAAATTGATGATTGCAGCCTTGGTGGAGATTGTTATGTAGAGCCTTTAATTTGTATAGAAAACAAGGTGTTCAACCGATCGAACATGCCTGAAATTACACAGACAGGTCTTTGGACAATTTTGGAAGGGTTCGACCGATCGAACTCTGGGGCTTAACTGATCAAGATAATTCAAATTTTTTGGTGAACCTCTTTGGAAGTTTGTTAGCATATTCAACCGATCGAACATGTGTCTTCGAGCGGTCGAGGAGAAGCTCGACCCATCTCGATCAGTCGATCGAGTGATCGACGATGTGAGACGTTTTATGCACTTTTGCTGTTTTTGTTTCCTATTCCGATTTTATGCTATATAAGGGGGTGTAATCGGGATTAGGGTATTGTAAGATGTGCTTAGGGTTTGAGAGTGTTTTGAGAGAGGAAAAGCTAGGGTTTTTTCTCCGAGTTAATATGTAAGTGTTCTTCATCTCTTGTAATTTAGTTTTCATAATGATTCTCGCTATGTACCATGGTTTTTTTCCGCAAGGGTTTTTCACGTAAATTTATTTGCCTTCTCTAGTTGGATTTGCTTGTGCTATTATGATTGCTTTGTTTGATTCTCCTTTGAATTGCTTCCGTAGTCCCAACATGATACAATACACACAACTTTAGAAAGGTAAAAATAATACTTTCATGACTTCCACATGATAAAAACCTTTTTAGATTTTATACTTTTACTTGACTAAAATACTCATATTAATTTATTTATACAATGGAAGTACTTCTATTAAATAAGTTATAAAATACAATAAAATTATTGAAATTATATTTAAAAAATAAATATATTTACCTTTCAATTTTCTTCTTGTATCTTAATCAATAATATTTTCATCGGTATTTTTTTAGCGAATATTTTTATCAGCATTCTATACAACACAAATAAAATATAATAAAATCAAAACATTCAATTAATAGCGACAAAAGAATTATAGTTGATATTGTTAAATTTTGTGTGTGTGTGTGTGTGTGTGTGTGTCTGTAACTTAATAGTATATAAAACAAGTATAAAAAATCTAAAAAACATAAGAGAATGCTTGACTCATCTCTTTTAACAAATATTTAGTTCTTACTTCATATTTTATATTTATGTAGTTTATAAAATATTTATAACTTATTTATAGATTTTAGATATAATATATGGGTTAAGAGAAAAGTCACTAGATAGGTTAATTAAATAATAATACGTTTCATTGAATTAAAGGTTAAGATTATTTTAAAATTTGTGAAAGTTGATAGAATAGTAAACGTAGGTTATGATGACTGAAGCAGTTAAGTAGAGATAGGTGATGATAATGAAGGTCGGTAGATCACAAGAGTATATGATTATGTTCATTATTGTGTAGTTTAATTAGTATAGATGGTAAAAAAAGTGCTTAAAGTTAAAAATCTATATCATATATAATGCTAGTAATTCTTGATAACTTTGGCCATGCAATTAATTTTAAAGAAGTTATAAACCTTGAGATTTAAAATGACATTGGAAGAGATTTCCAACAAAGGTAAAGGTATTTAGGGCATTTTAAAACTGTGTGTGATTTTACCCGTAATCATTAACAAAGTGGTGTGGATGCTTGGAATTTTACTCACTTGGCCCCTTTTTTATTTAATGTGAGTAGCTGCAACCACTTTTAGCACGTAACCTTCAACTTCCCCTCCCTTTATTTCTACCCTGCCTATAGCTGCATCCCCTCTTCTTCCTTATGAGCTGGCAATGTACTCTACTAAAAGTTGGCACCATTTCTTCACACAGGTTTTGGTAGGTAGTGCCCCTTACACGATACCTTATAGTGGCCTGTTTCCAAACTTAGATTGCACCCTTAGATTGAACTAAACTGTTGGTCTCGGTGCTATCATATTTGGTCTTACAATCACGCTGTATTGATGATCTTAACATTTGAATCTTATATTTAAATATATGTTGTTAAACAAGTTATTTTACAATGTTTTGGTCATTTAAATATACAATCACTCATTCAACACACATTTCTTCCAACGACCCTTGCAACAAGGAATCAACAATGTGAACCATTTGTATCATAATCTAAGATGCAATCTAGGGGTGGAAATTGGACCCTATAAGCTTATAGTGGCACGGGGCAATGTACCATACAAAACTCTCTTTTGGATCTCTCTCCTCTCTGTAATCCATCTCTTCTTCTCTCCACATGCATCACAGTTGCCATACCTACTAATATGGTATATGTCATTATGTAAGTTTATTTTGACAAAAAAAATATTGACAAAATTATACCAATCGATAAGGAAGCATTTGATTTTTCAAATTCCATGTAAATAGAAGGAAATAAGTTATTATTAACTTCTATCTCTGGTTGTCAAGATCTAGGCAGGGAGGATTTTCCCCTTGATTGGTATGAAAAGAATTTACTTAAATTTGCAGGCTCCACCATGATGTATGCCACTTATCCACACCGTCCATCTATTTTATGAGAACATTTTATGATATGAGCTAAAAACTGAGGCTGGTATGAAGCTTGGGTGGACCACACCACATGCACATCAATCCAAAAGACACTCACCATTGAAAGTTATTTCCTTCTAAGAGCTCACATTGATGTTTGTTTATCATCTAACCTGTTCATAAGATCATAGAGACATGGATAAAAGGAAAACACAATATCAACTTGATCCAAAACTACAAAGGCCCCCAAGAAATTTTCGACGGGAGGCATTTAAATCCCACCGTTTCCTCCATTGTGGTCCACTTGAGCTTCGGATCTGCCTCATTTTTGGGACTGAAACAGTTACACTGGCACACCTAGTCATACCATCGGTAATGGACTGAAATAGTCTACAAAACACCCAAGCTCTATGGGCTATTCCATGCTGTAAATGTAAAATCTACGATCTCTACTGGTTTAGAGATATTATTTTGGACATCACGTAAAAGATAAGCCCTGTAGAAAACTCAGAAGGCCTGCACCAGACAAAACAATGGAAATTCACTCGGGCGCGAATTAGGTGTTACCTTGGGAACATCTTAGTGTGTGTTACCTCTACCGAGTGGGGCCCATATTGATATATTTTTTATATATCTATTCCGTCTATCTGATTTTTCATATCATTTTAGAATGTGATCCAAAACCCTAAGAAGATCCAAATCTAAGCTGGACCATACCACTAGAAACAGTGATGAATAACCATTAAAAACGTTTTGTGGGCCACAAAAGTTTTGGATCAATATGATATTTATATAATCCCTTCATCAAGACCTTATTGACATTATCAAGAGCTTGGATTGCAAATACACATTATCAAAACCTTAAGATGGGCTCTTTGGAATTTGTAATGGTGAGGCACTCAATCACACTGTTTCTAGTGGTATGGTCCACTTGAGATTTGGATCTACATAATTTTTGGAACGTCAATCTAAAATAATGTGTAGAAACGGATGGACGGAGTGGATATACAAAATATCATCCATGTAGGCCATATGGTAGGGGTAACACCCATTAAGCTGTTCCCGGGTAAAACCTAATTCTTCATCCTAGTGGACTATCCATGATTAATGGCCGAGATGGCCTCACATTTATACCTATGGTTGGCGGCCCATCTCTATTGCTCCAACGTCGTGTGGCCCATCAAAGTGAATTTTACATATACGACGTGGTGGGTTTCACAAGGTTGGGCGTTTCACGATTCAGATGGGACTGGGAAGATGGGATGGAATGCCAACCGTACATTTGTGTGTGGGGCCACTGAGGTGTATATGTTTCATCAAACCTGTTAATCAGGTGTAACTCACTGGGATGAAAAATAAATAGAAAAATCAGCATGATCAAAATATCAAGCGAGCCACACCAGATGAACATATAGGCTTTAGGACCAGTTCTACATTGTTTCCATTGTTATGGTCTATCATATTTTTTTTAGGCTTATCTTTAGCTTGTACGGTTCAAATAATGGTTATCACCTGATGGACGGACTGGATTTACATATAAATCATGGTGGGCCCTACGGGGCTGGGGTGTTTTACGCAGCTTGAAGCAGGTATCGTCGTCCTGTAAACGAATAAATGCCCGTCTTTGCCCAACGAACCATAAGCGGTGGGGGCCACCAGAACACAGGATCAACCGCTCGGAAAAGGAAAGGGGAGAGAGCTGCAGCAGATATCTCTTCTCGCTCAAAGCCTTGTGAGAAATCGTTTCCTTCGGTTTTCACTCTCGACAGCTGAAAATGCTATTTCTGGTATTGATTTCTCTCACCCTCGTTGCAATCCTTGCTCTCTTCGCCAGATTCGCTACTGCAGAGGGTAATCTTCTCAAAACCCTACTCCTTTTATTCCTCCGTTTTCACATCGATTTTCTCTTTGATAAGTATTCAATTCGACCATCAATCCACCAATTTCTTCAATTTTGTTAGGGGATTTTACGCTGTTATCGAAAGGGCATGCAAAGCGGGAAGAAGTCGAAGATAAGGTGATACTGTTTTTTTTCCCTCCCATCTTCATCTTTTAGTGGTCGTTTGGATGCCTGTAAATGAGGCAAGTTGTCAATGATTTACAGGTAAATCATTTACAACTTGCGTTTGGATTTCCCTTTTTGCCTGTAAATCATTTGCTGGCTGTAAATGATTTACAGCTTTTTGCCGCTTCTCATTTACAGGCAAAAACCGAGGATTTCATTTACAGGTAAATCCGAACAATTTGCAATAACCTCCAAATTCCGATTAATTATGTTTGTATTCTTACTTGAAATGCATGGAATTGAAATTTAGGGGTTCACTCTTCACTTGGAATTAGAATCGTGGTGGCCTGTTTTGGCCATTTTTGAATGAATTGTGGTTCAGTTCAATTGAGCATCCGAACGTGCCTTAAGGGGTCGCTTGGATGCCTGTAAGTTTTTAAGTTGTCAGTGACTTTCACCTGAAAGTGACTTTCAGCTGTCAGTCACTTACAGGGAAGTGATTTCTCACTCCCAGCCCTATGAATTTTCCTGGCAGTTTTGGCTGAAAGTGACTTACAGTTACAGGTGAATTTCCTCCCCCAAACACCACCTGTTAAGTGACTTACCTGTGTAAGTCACTTCCACAGTTCTACGTACAGAATTTATAGGCATCCAAATGACCCCTAATTTTTAATTTAATTTCAAGATGAATGTGTGCTTTTTTTTTTTTTATTCTAATTTATATTCTGAATTTGGGTCATGCTCAGGTTGTTTGGATTACAGGTGCCAGCCGTGGAATTGGTGACTCTCTCTCTCTCTCTCTCTCTCTCTCTCTCTCTCTCTCTAATTTTGGTTTTGTTTTTCTATTTTACTTTAAGTCTATGATGGCTCTAAACAAATTCTCTCGAACATGAACGGTTGGTGCTATGAACTGTCGAGCTCGTAGCTCCTGGTGCAATAAGGACACATGGACGGTCCAATCAACCGATCTGGACTGTCCATTTGGTCCAGCCCAAACTTCATGGGCCACCATGCAAAATCACACTGATGGGACAATTTTAATCAGCAAATTAATTGTCTATAAAATGGACCATCAAGACATTTTGTGGACAATAGTTCCAATAAAAAATTTGAACCATCCATTTGGTTGGCCCATCATTGATTGCTTATAGTTTCAAAGGTTCACTTTGAGACGATCTTAACCATCTGATCATGGCTTGGAAAACTGATGGCTATAAAATAGAAGGTGATCATTTAGATGAGGGTGGTGTACATGCATGTACGGTGAATGAGTGCCAAAATTTAATAAATTGTAGCAAATGCCCACTGTCATTTAAGTTTTAACCTGGTCAACGTGGTGATGCAGGACCTTTCAGCCATCAAAGAAAGGTCCACGAGTGGTCTGATTTTCTTCCCAATTGAAGATCAGTCCCATCCAAGGGTTCCGATTGAAGTTCTTGTCCAAAATAACAAACCTGATGGAAGACCAGAACCATAGTAAATGTCCTATTTGATTATGGGACCCACATATCCAATTGGATGGCCTATATTATCGACCGGTTGGAGTGTGCTGTCCACAGGTCGAAACTCGCACTTTTAATGCTTTATACACGAATTAAGAGTGAAAAGGTGTTGTACCATCGTACCAATGTTTTAAAAAGCGAATAGCGTGTAGTGTAGCATTCACCCCTTTAAAGCATGTGCCTCAATGTACATAGCGTGTAGCATAGGCTGCATGCCACTTCCAGATTATTAATTAAGGCTGTGCTTATCGTGAAATTTCATGATATTTTGCACCAAAGTAGTTTGATTAATAATTAAATTTAGGTGCAACCAAACCAGCCTAAAATAATAAGAAAAATAGGCATATAGATTAAATATAAAGGTAAAGAAAGAAAACCTAACTGATTTAATACTACTACTTTATTTTACTAAAATCATTGGAAATATCAACTAATTTTTATTAAAAAAATGAAAAATGTAACAAATCATTGAAAACGTTAATTGATTTTAATGTATTAGTGAAAAGTAACTTGTAGTGTAAGCTACATAGCATGTACCATAGGCTATGTAGCGTGAAGCATATGCAAAATTAGCACGTAGCAGACGCTACATGTGACTTTAGCTATTTTCATGAGCTACATGGTGTTAAGCTTAAGCTACGCTACGTAGAATAAGCTACACGCTACATAGCAAGGGGATTTAAAACACTGGATCATACAAAATGTATAAATCCAGACAGTTGTCCATACTAGTAGTCTATTGGCATTTGGAATCTTCTAGATATTTCCTTTATTTGATTGTTTCCCTTTAATAATATGAGTTATTTTAGGAAAAGTTTAAGACTATTTATGACATGGCCCATTCAAGTTGATGAGACGACATGTACGGCCAGCAGCAAGGATGATGGGAAAACAGAGGAATCAGCGTGGGAAAACCAACTCATGCAAGCCTGTGAGAGGCTTAACAATGGGACAACATAAAGCCTCAAAAATGATGAATTTCCGTGAGCATCTCAGCAGGAAAAAACAACACTTCCCTTAAACAATGCTTGTAGGAGGAACTGAGAAAATCTCAAAGTTTGAAGAGAAAATAATTAATCACTAACTATATAAAATTTCCATATTGCATGTATATGTTGAGTCTTTTGCCTGGCCTCATCAAAATCCTAAACTAATCCTGAGACTAACTCCTAACTACTCTCCTATTTGAGTCCATGTTTATTGAACAAGCAACAGATAAGGAACAATAATCTAAAAAGAAAGCATATAATTTGGGAAATTTGGGCCTGAAGGAATCCTTAGACTTCTTGTGTGGCCCATGATGATTGCCCAAGATTTATAGCTTCTTGGTCCTTGATTATGGCTGCATTATTGTATGGAATTTCATGGGGCCAACTGATGTGCAAGCAGTGCACACTGAGTGCTGTTGCAAGCCTCTCTCTCATCATAAAAAGACAATGATGGGAATCCAACATGCATTTGAATGTGGTATTTTTTAAAATTGCTTTTCCAAATTTGAACGTGTTGGTATTCTCGCCCACCACCTTTGGTTGACTGGAGATAGGTGTGCATGGTCCTTGGTGACACTTTGCAAAAGATCTTACCCTTTAAATATATTTAAGGAGTTTCAGTCCATCATTGAGGATTGCTGTCTGACTACCATGGTGATGCATGGCACGAATGTTACCTTCCATCATCAGGGGAAATTCTTGCAAAACAATTTGCGAGACTAGGAGCTAAGCTGATCCTTTCTGCACGCAATGAAGCTGAATTGGAACGAGTCAAAGCAGAACTTGTTGGTATATTACGCTCTCCAAAGCTGTATGTGAACACGTTTGTTTGTTACTTGTTGAAGCATTAGAAGCTTTGAAGCAAACATGCATATGGCATATGCTTCTTATGCTTTAACGTTCTTTTCGTTTCTGATTTCTTGTCAATTTGATGATAGGGAAACATGCACCTGGAGAAGTAAAAATTTTACCTCTTGATTTGGCATCTGGTGAAGATTCTCTCCTTCAAGCTGTGGAGAAAGCGGAGTCCTTCTTTCCTGGTGCTGGTGTTGAATATATGGTCCACAATGCAGCCTATGAACGCCCTGTAAGTGGTTATCTTTCATCTTGTTGACAAACCCAAAGCTGGCCTTTTCATACTTTCTGCTCTATATTGTTTGATCTTTTTAAGTAACTTGTAACAAGTACGCTTCATTTCTTAAAGTGCGATGCTTTACACCCGTGTTAGACAACAAGTCAACACAACTATTAAAATAAAACTAGTTTGTCATTTGTTCTTGTATTGCAGTATTTAGTTTGTTATATATTCTTGTATGTTATAGTACTTCTGTACTATGTTATTATTTGTCTGAGAGAGAGAGAGAGAGAGAGAGAGAGAGAGAGAGAGAGAGAGAGATCATGCCTAAAACATCTAAAATCACTTGTTGGGGCCCACCCGAGTTTTGGAATGGACTCGAAATTTATTACGACCCCTCATCTAGATGGGACACAAAATGGACAGGTCAGATGCATGAAACACATCTCGGTGGCCCTCACAAACAATCATGAAGGTTTTAATGGGTGGATGCCCACTCTCAACTGTTCCCTGTGGTGTTACTCACCTAATGGATTGGCCTGATTGTTGGGCCCATGGCCCATTGTGGTAGGGTGCATCTCTTGATGGGTGGATGTCCGGCACGCATCACAGTGGGACCACAAAGCTCAACCTTATGGGAAGATCCCTTTTTTGTTTTTTGAAGATTAAAGAGCTTTAGTTATAAAAACTGCACAACAACAGCCATAACAGCAAAGAATACAAAAGGAAAGAGCAACTTTACAACCCCATCATCATTTTAGCTAAATTGATATCAACATGTGAACAAGCAAAGCCCACTCTAGAACATTGATTTTAGCCCTCCATGCCACTTTTGCCCAATTCCTTGCCTTTGTTACAAAAGCACCGAGCGTTGTGTTCCTTCCACACATTCCAGAAAACTGCGAGAATACATAAATGCCAAAGAAGGATTCTTTCCCTATTCGATTGGATCCCATGGCATGCCAAGGATTCTTTCCCTGTTCGACTGATTGAGGCATCAGCCAAACTACTCCAAATAACTCGAATATATGGAGCCATATTTGGTGCGCATACGAACAATGTTAGAATAAATGTTCTATTGATTCTGCATCGTTCATACAAAGAAGATAGATATTGGGGAGAATCATTGCCCACTTTTGAAGATTGTCGATTGTTAGAATTCTCTTTATTCTTACCAGCCAAATAAAGGAAGCTTTTTTTTCCTTGGGGGGCATAAGGCCAAAATTTGTGGAAAAATTCATGATTCAGCTGTCCCTCGGTGGCTCTTAAGTTTGGAATAGAATGACTTGACAGAAAATTTGCCGGAGGGAGATGCGTTCCAGGATATGGAATCCCTTAAAGACGGAGAAGGCATAATATAATGAAGCCTCCCCAATTTGCCGGGGCGGAATAAGACCAAAATTTGTGGAAAATTTCACGATTCAGCTGTCCCTCGGTGGCTCTAAGTTTGTAATATAATGACTTGACAGAAAATTCGCTGGAGGGCTGGGAGATGCATTCCAGGATATGGAATCCCTTAAAGACGGAGAAGGCATAATATTATGAAGCCTCCCCAATAATCTAATTAAGTATTCCGTTTCTTCATTTGTTAAGTTTCTCCGACACGGCGGATACAAGACCAAAATTTGTGGAAAATTTATGATTCGGCTGTCCCTTAGAGGCTCTAAGTTTGGAATATAATATTATGAAGCCTCCCCAATAATCTAAAAAAGTATTCCATTTCTTCATCTGTTAGGTTACTCCAACATGGCGGATACAAGACCAAAGTTTGCAGGAAAATTTACGATTCGGCTGTCCCTTAGAGGCTCTAAGTTGGAATATAATGACTTGATAGAAAATTTATTGGAGGGAGACGCATTCCTAGGATATGGAATCCCTTAAAGATGGAGAAGGCTATTAATTCTCTCCATAGCTCTCCATAGCTTGCCTTCTTCCATACCGAATCTCCATTGCCATTTTCCAAGCAGAGTGAGATTCATGGATTCCAGATTCCGAATACCCATGCCTCCTTCATGAAAGGGTTTGCAAACGTCGTCCCACTTCAATAGAAGAAATTTATGTTTGTCTTCTGCTTCTTGCGATAGGAAATCCCGACGAAGCTTGTCAAGTCTATCGAGAACCGATTTTGGGCATTTATAAAGGGACACTGAAATATATGGGAAGGTTAGACAGAGTCGCCTTAATGAGAATGATATGCCCTGCGAATTATAGATGTCTTCCTTTCCACTTGGACAACTTCCATTGGAATCTCTCTAAGACCTTGCTCCATATATGTTTCAGCGGTTTCCCTATGCATAGTGGTAATCCCAAATAAGTGGATGGAAAGGAGCCAACTCTACACCCAAACACATTTGCAAATCTCGTAACTTGTTCTTTAGATTGCCCAATTCCAAGCATCTCACTTTTACCCACGTTAATCTTAAGACCTGAAACTTCTTCAAAGTAGCCCAAGATTTTCCTTAAGTTAACCATTATGCCTTCCTCCACACCTCCACATCACAAAACAATAATGTGTTGTCTGCACACAGAAGGTGGGAACTTTTGTCCCCCCCCCCCAAATACATTGAAACCTTGATATAAGTCACATCGGGTCGAGTGGGGTGGCTCGTGCGAAGCGGGAGCACACTCGGGGTGGGGTAGAGTGTGCGAAGCGGGACCCATGCGAAGTGGGGCGGCTCATGAAGGAGGGCTCAACCGGGGCCTGGCCTAGCCCGGGCTATGAGATAAAAGGATATTCCATGCCTCCCCCATCAGCTTTGAAGCTTTTGGTTAGTTGGTCGGATGTCCTGCGTCATCCTACCTCTTGCCCTTTAGCTAGCATAGCACTTAAAGCTTCCGCAACCACTATGAACAAAAAAGGAGAAAGTGGGTCCCCTTTAGGCCCTAGAGGCTTTAAAAAAGCCTCCTATAAGGTTAACCTTATTTTACATTTTCCCTATATGTATATATGTTACCACCCAAGCAGCGGATAAATTCCAACGTGTTTGTGTGATATCCAAAAATATGATAGAGAGAATGCTTGTGTCCAACCAGTTGGACTGCTAAGTTACTTCCTAAACGGCGGATAAATTCCAACATGTCTTGTTTGTGTGACATCCAACCCGTCTTAAAGGGTGGCCCCTAATGAGGATAACTTGACGAAAAAGCAACCCCAACTATTTGTTAGGTGGGCAACACTTGTAACTTGGTTTAACGGTGTGGCCTTCCTAATGAATTTATGTATGTTTATTTTTCTAATCTATGCATATAATTATTTTGTTTCTCATGCATTTATGAGCTAAAATGTGTATAATAGTACATTTTTCATTATCATCATGTATCTGTGTTGACGTTTCGGCTTGCCAGGTTTCCAAAGTCCCCTGTTTCTTATGTGTCGTGTCTGGGTTACATGGTTAAGGTTCAATCTAGTGAACTTTGACTGGTTCAATTAGTGCAATATGTGATGCTAGGTAACAAGGATGCCGCATTTTTTAAAAAGTTGTTGTTTTGGACATGTCAAGTATGCATGATGAGAAACTGAAATTTTCTCTTTCTTTGGTTGTAGGTAGTATTTTTGTTCCATCAATCTACTTCTAATATATTTATCTCTATCTACCCTTGCTGAATATTTTGCTTTGATTAGCTAATATTTATAATATTACTTACATTTCAATATTATTATTATATAACTGTGCGGACATGTGCATGTTGGGTTCTCCAAAATTGCTGTCTGATGCAGAATTTTGCCCTTGTCTAAGTTAAATTGATAATATGGAACTCGTACAACATTGCCCTCATGCAGATGCTGAGGGTAATGCTCTTTTGTCCAAATAAAATTCACGAGGAAGTCATTGGGTGCGATGCAGTAAGTAGGAAGATAAAATGCCAAAAAAAATGACTATCGGTCTCTAACTATCTTCTAGCCGTTTACATCTCTGCGTGCAGAAGTCAACAGCTTTGGATGTTACTGAGGAAGCTCTTCAGGGTAAATGAAATAACAGTTCGTTCATCTTGTTTCTTCTTTTCTCATTTCTTTTCTTCTCCTTTGAGGAATAGTCATCTCAGGCATTTTTCTCTTTGTTACTAGGCTACATTCAATATAAATGTCCTGGGGACAATAACCCTCACTCGGCTCCTTGCACCTTTCATGTTGAGAAGGGGGAGGGGTCACTTTGTCGTGGTACGTTGAGAAAACCATTCAAAAAATAAATCCGCTTACTCGATGTTGTCAGATGATTTTGTACTTCAAATAATTCCTTTCTATCATTTATTTCTAATCTTCTGTTGTTCAACTGTGTTTGATATGCAGATGAGCAGTGCTGCAGGGAAGACACCCGCACCAGGTCAGGCCGTGTATTCTGCTTCTAAGTATGCTATAAATGGATACTTCCATACTTTGCGTTCAGAGGTATATTTGTGAATTGGCTTTGAAGGTATCGTTTTACTCAATGTTATATGGCCTGCGACTTCTGAATGGCAACGCACCAAAATTGGTTGCCTCCATCTTTTCTTTTTTTTTTTTCTTTTTTTTTGAAATGATGAAAAACTTTATTAAAGAAAGGCCGAAGCCAGAAAAACACCAGCAACACTATACGGAAAACTAGACAAACTTCACAACTGAGCCCAGCTTTCCAGGAAACGGGCTGCAGCCTTTGAGGCCACAGCCCATTCCCTAACATGCCCTTTTGAAGAATAAAAGACATCCTCAACTCGCCCACAATATAGGGGCTCCATCTTGTTTATTTTTGTTCTATTCTGAACATGCAATCAAAACTGAGCCAAAACTGAGTCTACTTGGTTTTGGTGGAGAATGAAGTGAGTAAATGCCAACTTGCCCCTATATTGTGCGACCGAGACAGAATGTCGCACTCGGTCGGAATGCTCTGTACTGTTTTGGGCCCTGTGCAAGTTGCACCCCGAAATGGAGTTTTGATTCTGTAATTCCAAAGGCCCAGTAAGAAAATACAGAGCATAGAACCTACTTTTTATTTTTTTACTCAAGTGTACCTTCAATTTTCTTTTCTTTTTTCTTTTTCTTTTTTGGTTTTTAATTGTTCCCAATGTTTTAGTTTGATAACTCACAGTTTTTTTTTTTTTTTTAAAGTTTACATTTATTGGTGCCCTCACAGTTGTTTTTAGTTTATATTGATTAACAATAATTTGGATATAGTATGTGGTAATTCAAAAGTTTTCCTTTCAAAGTTCTGAATGTCAGTATAACAATGCGCTCTATGTTAACCTGCTCCACCCATGCCTGTTATATTGATTACAGTTGTTTCAGAAAGGGATTAGGGTCACTGTTGTTTGTCCTGGACCAATAGCGACATCAAATGGTTCTGGAGAGAGCTCATCACAAAAGAGAGAGGTGGGTACTGTATGCTCTTATTCTTAAATCCATATACTTCCTGATGTGATTTTTTTATTATTGGTAATTCTTACTGATGTGATTTGAATAACCGAAATGGTATTCTATGCCTTGATGCAAAAGCTCGCTAGTGACAAACCAATTCACATTATTTATGAATAAAAGAATCACAGTAATCTCAAGATTTTACAGGGTTGTGATGCATTAGGATGTGAATAGTATCCTGATGCACCACTAAATACAAGTGGCCTGTGTGGTTTGGTGATCCTGACTTTTAGGCTGAGGAGTCCACAGTGGAATGTCCATGCCCCAAACTCTAAGATGGGAAGCTTCCAATCCTTGTAACTGGCAGGGCCCTACAAGTAGACGGTTATGAGAACAATGCAGCAACAGTCTGGGAAAGGGCCAAAGATTTGGTTAGGATCTTTCAATCTGGAAGTGTATTGTCGCATCCTCATCTTCTGAGGGGACCTTTAAATCAGCTAACCACAGAACGCTCTTGTAGGGATTAGGTGCTTCAGATTCAACACTAGTCACTTCCTAACAAAACCCAGGTCTCTATTATTTGTCAGTCATCTCACATTGCAAGGTATAAGCGAGAAATCCTTGGATATTTTATGGAATAAATTTAGGAATTCTTTGTAATTAGGTTTGAATGCAATTTGCCAGAGGAAAAGAAAATTGAAACTGCAAGAATGTGCAAATTTGCTTATCACCTTTCGTTCTTCAACTCTATATCTAAACCCATGTCTTTCAACAGAAACGTTTGACATCAGAAAGGTGTGCAGAGTTGACGATCATTGCAGCAACGCATGGGCTTAAGGAAGTTTGGATATCGAATCAGGTCATTTTCATGCAATGTTTTTTTTTTTTTAATCATCTGTATAACATTCCACTTCTATGTGCTAAACCATATGGAAGAGAATCTCTACATTGCACTATCGTATTGTAGAAGAGTGAGAATATTTGAGAAAGAGCAATTGTAACAAGTTCAATCAGTTTTTTTTGGGGTTCGAGTCCTTGCCTCGTTGGTAGACTATTTGGAGTTTCAACAAGAGGTCTTGGGTTCGAAAACCATAGGTGGGGAATGTGTGGTGTGCGTGTGGGGTGTGTGTGAGTGTGGGGTGCGTGTGTTAAAAAAAAGTTCAATCAGTTTTTTGTTTTACTGTTGAAGTTGGAGTTCAGTTCTTAAATATTCTGAATCTTGCAATCAATACATTCTTTTTTAGGAATCTCAGTGCTGCCATGATGAGGTGTTCAGGAGGGCAAAGCTGGACTGTTATTTCCTGAGCTTTGCTTCTTTCTCTGTAGCTTCTTTTTTCTTTTTAAATTATTTGGGTCTTGCTTGTAGTATGCTTTGGTCTTGCTTCTAGTTTGTTGTGAGGAAATCTCTTGCTCCTCTTTTTTTTTTTTTCTAATAAAATTGCTGTTAGTTATATTTTGAAAAAGAAATCCAGTTTTGGAGGATCTCTTATACTCGCTCTCTCTTTGCAGCCTGTTCTTGCCGTCATGTACCTGGTGCAGTACATGCCAACCATTGGCTATTGGCTCATGGACAAGGTATCATCTATTACTATTATCTAATACAAAGGAATCAGACATGGTAAACCTGGAATCAACATGCTGGCACGTCCATACCAGTTGATAACATCGAAAGATTAAGCTGCCTTCGGAAACATGCTGAAATGGTGTTTCCTACCAATTTCAATGTGGCATGCATGACATTTTTTAAATGGGTGTCATCTGGGAAATAAGAAACATGTATTGGAAAGTGCGCCCAATGACCTTTTCCAGTCAAAGTGGATCCAATTGATTGTCAGTTCTTATAGGACAAGCTGAGCAGTGGCGTTATCCCAAAACTCACCTAAAGCATTCATAAATATTAGTCTGGGAAAGCATAACATAAAAGGAAAAATAAAGCTTTAGAAATGCAGAGACCGTCTAAATCTTTAATTATTATTGGTAAGGTGCTGTTTGGTAAACTGAAAAATTAAGTCTGAAAATTAATTTAAGTACTGAAAACTTAAAGTGCTGAATTTAAGTACTTATAAGAACTGAAAAATCTGTTTGGTAATTTATCTGAAAACTACCATTGAAAACTTATCATGGCCACAAAGTTTCGATCAGCTAATATTTGTGTTTTCCCTTAATCCAGGTCTTTGTGTTATGATGAACAGGGTTGATGATAAATAAACATCATGGTGGGCCCTAGTAAGGTTTTAATGGTGGGCATCATTGTCCCCATTGCTTTCAGTGGTGTGGTTCACCTGAGGTTTGGACCTGTCTCATTTTTGGGCTCATGCCTTAAAATCATCTCTCCAAATGGATAAACTATGTAGATATAATACATACATTATGTTGGGGCTTATAGAATTTGGTGACTTCAAGTATTTATGTGGGGTGGTTTCATGGATGGGAAAGTAAACAAAGATGGGTAATCTTGCCATTTTTAAATGTTAATAGGGATACTTTTGTCAATTTTTATCTAAAAATTTAAAGAGAAACCACTTACCGCATTCAGCTATAAGCTTTAAGTCAAGTTGGCATGACTTAAAATAATCCACTTAATTTAAGTGATTTTTTCAATTAAGCACTTAAATTTTTTTAGTTACCAAACGGTCTGAATTACTAAAATCACTGAAAATATCATTTTTCAGTGATAAGTCGTGGAATTAAGTTTTACCAAACGCACCCTAAATATATGGAAAAAATGATAAATAAGTTTCTTTTATTCTTGTGATCCTGTATCCAATATTAGGGCTGCAACTTGGTTGGGTTGGTTCCAGTTGAGGGTCAACCTGAGCGCAACCCAACCTCAAGAGGACCCACCCCGCAATCAACCAGATGCAAATTCCTACCCGAGGTGCTCAAGCCGAATTCCTTCATACTCAACCTTAACTTGACCCGAACCCAACCTGAGCCAAATATGTGATTATTCCCAACCCAACCTGATCTTGCTCAGCCCAATTTCAAATCAGATTGTAATTTTCCAGCCCTAACCAAACCAAGGTCCTGACAACCCATCCCAACCTAACTTGAACTCGGGTTGGCTAAGTTGGCTTCGGATTGACCTGAACCCAAGTTGCAGCGTATGCTTGTTTGACACTGCATTTAAAAAGAAATGGACTATACCAAATGGTCTGTCATCAGTTAAGCTTAAAATATATGATTGATATGATCAAATAAGTATTGTAATCCTGAAACTAACACACTGACACATCTATACAATGTGATAATAATAAAAGATGCCTTTCAACGCACTGTAAAGGTGTTTCTGACCAATTTCAATGGCATCCACATGATACTTTTGAAATGTATGTCACCTTGGAAAAGTCAAAGGCGCATTAGGTGGTGCGCCCGATGACTTTTCCCCATCAAATTGGTACCAACTGGCATTGGCAGTTCCTATAGGATGAGCTGAGTGCAGTGGCATTAAGAAATCCAAAAACACACTTAAAGCATTCATAAATATTAGTCTACTGAAGCATAAGATAGAAAATGTATATAGGTAAATAGAAACCCTATCTGAATCTCGTATTAGTACTGCTAGAAATTTGAAACAAACGAAATAAAGATAATAACTTTTTTTTTCTTGTTAACGTGTATCTAGCTTGCACGTTTGACACTGCAACTGCCGGAGTATGTGGTTTATTAATATTTGAGATTCTGGAACCATGCATTAAAAAAAAAAAAATGAAAAGTTTATTGTAGTTCGGTGTCATAGAACCCTAATATGAATATTTTCATATGGCTTTCAAAATGGAAAAAAAGTTTGGCTTCTTAATAATCAGGCGGAGGATCAATCTTAATAATAAACAATACAAAATTTCTGCTGACCAACATAAGAGGTTCAAGGAATTCAATGTGGGAGACTCTGTGATGGTCCGTATCAGGCCAGAGCGGTATCCTCAGGGAACCATTCGTAAATTGCACGCACATAGAGCTGACCCATTCAAAATTGTCAAACGAAGTGGTCCCAATGCGTATGTGGTAGATCTTCCACCTTCAATGGGGATTAATTCCACATTCAATGTGGAGGATCTAGTCGCATTTCAGGGTACCCTTGATCCTATGTCCATCCTTTCACCTAACCATCCCAGAGCACCAGATCATTCCCCTTGACCCATGGCCTCTTCCCGACCCCTAATCCCAGCCTCTACCGTCTTTGCCTACCCTTCCTACTACCACAGAGGAGATGGAGGACATCCTAGACCATGATAATCTCGACATAGGACAACGAATTCCAGAAGTTCCTCGTCAAGTGGAAGTCACGGTCGGCTTCAGACTGTTCGTGGCTCAGTGAGGAGGAGCTTCAACGGCTTGATCCTGATATTTTAGAGCGGTATAGGAGCTTTATTTCGCCAGTGGCGAAATCTTCGCAGCCGAGGAGAGTTGATGGGGACATCACACATGAGGTACCTCCACTACGCACGTACGAGAGGAGGATTCCTACCGTCGATCTACCTTGGCGACAGCATGGATTGAAGACCCACAACTTGTGGGAGGAGTGTTGAGAGTCTTAGAGTCTAGGGTGGACCCGATCATGGCCCATCATGTCATGATCGTGGCCCACCACCATAGAACTTCGTAGAATTTTGGGTTTTATTATTTTTCATGCTTAGGTTTTTTATGGTCGAATTGGATTGGTTAGTAGTTGTTTGGTTTTTATTAATTTTTTATTTGGACATTTTTTGCACGCATGGCGCAGGTACACTTTAGTTATTCTCTCCTCTTAGGGTTTCTTTAAAACTCCAAGAGGGGGTTGAAATTTTTTATGCATGGAATAAAGAAGAAAGACTTGTTTTCTCTCTTCTCTTTGTGTGCAGAGACGTGAGCTATAAGAGGGTGTGAAGCCCCCCTTGTTCATTAAGGGAAGACTACTGAGGTGTGAAGCTTCATCCCGATTCATCCACCACCACCACCATCATCATCTCCTCCATGTTTTCCAACCTAAAAGAGCAGCCTAACAACAGTTGTTCATCTTCCAGATTCAGCCCATCGCAGGACCGCAACCTTCGGCGGAGCACTGCGCGCACACCGGAAGTCGGATCGAGACGAAACTTGGGGGGTTGGGAGATCTCCCCTGGTCGACCAAGGTGGATGTGGCTGTTTCCTCCACACGTGCCTCCCCACACGTGTGAGCCACCCGCGCACGTGCGACGCACTTGCAGGCCTCTTCTTCCTAGTTTGATTCTTCCATCTGGTAGACTTCTCTTTATACACCAAAACCCCTTTGAATCAATTGATTTGGATTCCCGGTTTGAAAGATACGATTTTTTTATTATTTTCCTGATTTTCTCCCCTTTTTTGCAAAATCCCCAAATCAGCCATGTTCTTCAAATTGACCAGATTTGTTCTCAATTCCCAACCCAATAAATCTTTCTAATCCAGAAACCCTAACCCTAGGTTACCAAATCTTTACTTTTCCTCAATTTTAGAACCTTAATTTTGCCCTAATTTGCGGTTAGAGAATCTCATTAATGATGGAACAATCTTACACAAGTTTGAGGGTGTCCATATGTTTTGGCATCAACTAGATTGATTAATTTGATTTGGACAGGCTTGGATCTCCATAGATTCCCCTATTGAATGGTTTGGCCTTGTTATGGGATGTGGAAAGTTGAATATTGTTTAATTATTTTGTGGTGATTTAAATTTGATTTCTTGCATATCATGGCACGTTTTCACGTCCTGCATCAAATTAGTATCAGAGCGGGAGGTCTCATGTTCGAGACTCCTCACCGGGGGTGATTAATGCAGGGGCATTTTCACACCAGGCTCGAGTGGGGCAGCCTGTGTGAGGCCAGGGCACACTTGGGCTGGGGTAGATCGTGCAAAGCGGGACCCATGCGAAGTGGGGCGGCTCACGAAGGAGGGTTCGACTAGGGGCCTGGCCTGGCCTGGCCTGGGCTATGAGATAAAAGGATATTTCGTGCCTCCCCCATCAGCTCTGAAGCTTTTGGTGAGTTGGTCGGATGTCCCGCGTCACTTTTTATTCTCATAAATCCAATTAACTGTTTTCTAGTGGTCAAAGATTCTTCTTCTTCTTCTTCTTCTTCTTTAATGTTTCCCTTTTCTTTTCCTTGAGCTAGCAATTATAAATGTTTTTAAAAGAAAGACAATGGTAAAGAGTTCCCAATACAGAGGGTTGAAAGGACAGCCCTCTAGTGAATACATCATGAATACCATTCGCCTCTCTCTTACATGAGTAACAAAATGTATGATCTAGAAGCAAGAGACATAATTTCATTGAAAAAATAAGAGAGCTCCCATGGCTTATATTCGGCCGACCTTGCTGAGCTAATGACATTGGATGAATCACCCTCTACAATGACCTTTTCAAGAAGATCTCTAGCAAGAATGTGAAGAGCTTCCCTAAGTAACAAAACTTTCACTACACGAGCAACAATTGGGAGGGTGGGACCAGATTAAGCCAATTGCATTTGGCCCAAATCATCCCTAAGAATTCCCCCAATACCCGAAGCACCCTGATTACCAAACGAGGGCCTATCAAATTTCATCTTCCAAATTCCTGCAGGAGGAGGTAACCATCTATACTTCTTGGGAAGCTTGTAGGAAGTAGACATCTCCACATTTGCCACTCTGAACACAGATTGGAAACCGAATAGCCCATAGGGTAGTAGGAGATGATTTGATGACTAGGGTAGGGTGTGGGGAAGAGAGGAGAAGAGTGAGAGAGAAGGGAGTTTGAGGAAAATGTTGTGTTGGGGCAACATGCCCTCACACACAATGTTTTATTAGAATAGAACATATAGTACACTTCAGGAGAAGAAGAAGAAAGAGTGCACATGCACTTACATTAAAAGAGCCACTTACACACACACACTTTACACTCTCTAGACTCCCCCTCAAGTTGGAGCACAAATGTTGATCATGCCCAACTTGTTACGAACACGATGAAGGGCATCTTGACTTAAAGACTTTGTAAGTCCATCAGCAAGCTGATCCCCAGATCGAACAAAAGGGGTAATGATTTCCTTAGGCAACTCTCCCGAATAAAGTGAGTCAAGCCACAGTCAACCTCAATATGCTTAGTGTGCTCATGGAAAATAGGGTTATGAGCAATATGTATGGCCACTTGGTTGTCGCAATGAAGAGGAATAGGGGTCGAAGGAGAATAGCCAAGTTCTCCAAGAAGGGTGCAAAGCCACACGAGCTCACACGTTGCATGAGCCATAGCATGATATTCTACTTCAGCCGAGGACCGAGCAACAACCAGTTGCTTCTTGCTCTTCCATGTGACAAGATTGCAACCTAGGAAGGTACAAAAGTCGGACGTAGAGCGGTGATCATAGATACTACCCGCACAATTGGCATCGGAATAGCCAGAAAGATGAAGATGACCATGAGATTGAAAGCGGAGGCCAAGGCCCAGGGCTGATTTAAGATACCGGAGAATGCGGTAAACAACCGTGAGATGTGAAGAACATGGAGCTTGAATGAATTAGCTAACAACGGCCACCCGCAAAGGAGAGATCTGGACGAGTAATAGTTAAGTAAATGAACTGACCTATAAGGCGTCGATACATCTTAGGATTAGAAAGGAGAGTACCATCATTTGGCTGAAGCTTCTGCGAAGTATCCATGGGGGTGGTAGCGGGTTTGCATTCTAACATGCCAGTTTTCATGAGAACATATTTTCGTTATGACAAGACCACCCTAGATGTGGAGCGACCAACCTCAATTCTTAAGAAGTAGCGAAGAGGATCGAGATCCTTGATCTCAAACTTGGTCTTCAGAAATTCTTTGACATCCCCCATTCCAACCTAATCACGGCCGGACAGTACAATATCATCCATATATACAATGAGAACTATGATTCCCATCGATCGTCGACATATAAGAGGGAATGATCGGCATGACTACGAACAAAGCCAAACTCCATGAGAGCCTGACTAGATTTTTCGAACCATGCACGCGGGGACTGTTTAAGTCCATAAAGAGCCTTTCTTCAATCGACATACAAGTGTAGGATTGTGGGAAGTAACAAAGCCATAAGGTTGATACATGTAGACTTCCTTTGCATGATCCCCATGAAGAAATACATTTTTAACATCGAGTTGAAACAATGGTCAGTATAAATTGACGGTCAAGGAGATCACCACACGAATAGAATTAAGCTTATCCATTGGAGAGAATGTCTCGAAGTAATCCACGCCATGAGTCTGCAAGTAGCCCCTTGCAATAAGTCGGGCTTTATAATGATCAATGGAGCCATATGGAAGGAACTTGGTCGTGTAAACCCATTGACATCAAACTGGTTTGTGCCCTGGAGGAAGTGGAACTAGCTCCCAAGTAATCAAGTATGATTCTTCTTAAGAGCAGACATTTCTTCCATCATCGCCTTCGTCCAATTAAGACTTTAAAGAGCATGTGTGAGAGACCAAGGAATATCCTGTGACGAAATGGAAGCTGCCAATGACTGAAAAGACAGTGAAAGATGAACATATGAAACGAAATTGCTAATGGGGTGCTGAGTACAAGATCGTAACCCTCTACGCAAGGCAATTGGGATATCCAGACTCGAGGTAAGAGAATCACCTGAGCCAACATCCAAAGCGAGTGGAAGGGTGGACGACTGAGCGTGTAAAGATTTATCACGACGATGATACGCTCGTAGAGGCTTAGGGTCACCCAAATCATGAACAGAATGAGGAACGGAGGGGAGAAGAGTCTCCTCGTGATCACTAGTGGTAAGAGGAAGAGGATAAGTGTTATGCTCCCCTTGACTCGCAAGAGGATCACAGAGGGATCGACCTTGAGCCGAGAAAAATGAAACATCCTCATAGAAGGTTACACCAGCAGGGACATATTTCTTGCGAGTCGAGGGGTCATAACACTTATACCTTTTCTGACTTTGAATGTACCCTAAGAAGACACATTTAGTTGCTCTGAGGCTACGTTTATCATTACTATCATACAAAATTCGAACGAAGCATGTGCAACAAAAAACTTTAGGAAGTAGAGGAAAGGGATTGTCATGAGGATTCAACATGGTAAATGAAGATTTGTAAGACAAGATACGAGAGGGTATATGATTAATAAGAAAAGTAACATTTAGAAGAGCATAACCCCAAAAATGTTTAGGTAGGTGCATACCAATGAGAAGGGTATGAGCAACTTCAAGAGGATGAAGGTTCTTTCGTTTTGCGATACCATTTTGTTGAGGTGTGCGAACACATAATATCCGAAACAAAATACCATGCTCCTTTAAGAAGGACACAAAAGCAGTGGACATGTACTCTCCCCCATTATTAGAATGGAGGGTTTTGATTGAGCATTGAAACTAAGTGCACACTTCATGATAAAACACTTTAAACATATCAAACACTTCACTCTTAGATTTTAAAAGATAAACCCAAGTCATGCGTGAATAATCATCAATTAAGGTGACAAAATATTTAAATCCAAAAGTGGAGGTAATCAGGGCTGGTCTCTAGACATTGAGTGAACCAGTTCAAAAGGGTGAGGTTTCCTCCCAGAAGAGCTAGGAGAAAACGTAGTGCGATGATGTTTAGACAATTCACAAATATCACAGCATAAATGTTTAGTGACAGATAAGGAGGGAAACAAAAGTCTTAATCTAGCTAATAATGGATAGCCTAAGTGGCAGTGCCACTGTGTCATGGACTCTCGATCCAGAGAAAGGGTACTAGAAGTGGTAACAGGTGTATTATTGAGAAGATAAATGCCTCCTCGCTCATGCCCGTCACCAAATACCTTCTTTATCTGTAGGTCCTGAAAAAGACAATGAGAAGAGAATAGGGTAATGGAACAATTCAATGATTTAGTAAGAGAATTAACAAACAATAAGTTTAATGGAAAACAAGGCACATGTAAGATTGATGACAATGGCAAGGAAGGAGAAAGATGGAACTAATTCCAGAAATGGAGTTTGTGTTCCATCTGCGACAGTGACATACTGAGAGTGGCGAGAAGGAGAATAAGAGGAAAAGAGCTGTGACTTACGAGTCATGTGGGAGGATGCTCCAGAGTCTATGACTCAGGAGGTAGGAGAGGAAGACATAAGAAGAGCGGTACTTGACTAGGTCAAAGCTGCGTGAGATGGCTCATGAACATCACAAACATGAAGCCACATCAGGGCATCATATGCAGCCCAAGGAATGATAAGAGACTCCCCTGAAGAAGGCTGCTCAACTGCAAGGGCACAAGGCTATCTCTCAAAAGCAGCTGTGGCAGTAACAGAAGCGGCGACACACATAGGACGACCATGGAGTAGCAATAATCAATAGTGTGATTGGTTCCACCGCAATGTGAACAAATGTGGAAACCATCACGTCCTTATCCACATCCACCATGACCACGGATATTATGACTGCCTCGACTGCGATCTCCCTCGCGGCCTCTACCACAACCACCATAACTAAAAATGCGCCTCGAACTCAAGGATGGTGCCCGGAGGCCAGGAAGAAGAGAAGACTGATTGCTAGCATGGTGTTCCGAAGCTCTAGTGGCACAAATGAATGTGAAAGAAGAGCGGAGATAGTAGCGCGTTGGCACATGGCATAAACTGTCGTCAACGGGGGAAGAGGATCCTTAACAACAACCTGACTTCAAACACTGAGGTAATCAGAGTTGAACCCGGCTAGACACTGCATGATGCAAGTGTCATTCCGCTGCTTACGTGCATGTTCACGGTCGTCTTTACATTTGGAAGGAAGAGGATGATGCAGGTCCAACTCATCCCACATGCCTCAAGGTGTCGAATAGTTTTAATGATCTTGAGTCTTGTTGGAACCGACCAATTTCTTGAATATTCTGGAATACCCGTGAAAATTTTTTAGACTCGGAGAACATATCATGAAGTATATCCCAAATGCCTTTAGCCGAGGATAAAAACATCATTGAGTGGCTAACCGAAGAATCCATACTATTGAACAACCATGCAATAACTTCATAGTTCTCCTTTGTCCAAGACTTGTAAGTGATATCTGTAGAGCTTGGAGGGTTATCCAAAATATACAATAGCTTCTCATGGGCTCCCAAGAACACTTTTATAGATCGCGTCCATTGAAGATAGTCGTCACCATTCAACTTAATGGAGGTGATTTGCAAGGGGGGTTGGATTCAAGAAAACCCATGGCAAGAGATGAGGGCCCTTTGTCGTCCATAGGGGGCTCCAAGTAAAAAAAAAAAAAAAAAAAACTTCAACCAACTCTATCTCACTCAATCCTTAAAAGGAATGAGAAACAAACCCCAAACACACAACACTCCTCCAAAGCCAACTCACAATGCAATTAGATTTGACTGAAACAAGCCAAAAACGGCAAGGCCGCACGTCCGTTTAGGAGTAAAACCCACTCAAACATCAATCCTAGCTAAAAAGTCCTCCATGATTAGCTTGGAAGGAAGATTTTGGTCTATCTTGAAAAAAGAAACTGGAGAAAAACTTATCAATTTGAGATAAATCAAAGAAAATCTGATTGTGCCCCCCCGTTTTCGAATCTCTCTATTTCCGCCCAAACACCATAAAAAAAGGTCTAAAAAATTCCCAAAAAATTATGACAAATCCTTTAAAATCAAGATCTATAAAACTCCTAAACTTTCAGCTCAAATGGGGTCCATGCGTCCGTACAATGCCGACGTCAGCCATACGGCTTCTGACGTTAGCAAGCCGGCGTGTCGCCTCTCAACTGCTATGATGCGGAATTGCCTGATCTATGCTCTGATTCCAAGTAGGAGATGATTTGATGACTAGGGTGTGGAGAAGAGAGGAAAAGAGAGAGAGAGAAGGACAAAGAAGAAGGGAGTTTGAGGAAAATGTTGTGTTAGGGCTACATGCCCTCACACGCAATGTTTTATTAGAATAGAACATATAGTACACTGCAGGAGAAGAAGAAAGAGTGCACGTGCACTTACATTAAAAGCGCCACTTAACACACTTTACACTAACACTCTCTAGAAGGATGCTGCCTTTGATTTTATCATGCGTGCAATCTGTCCAAGGATACCTGACCTGACTTGAAAATGCAATTATTTTCCTTCCAAATCTCCCGACACAATCGCGACATAAACTTTCCCATCCTGGAACAAGCCGCCATCCCAGCCAATAATTCCCTCAAAGATCCACTCTATGCCAAAAAGTGTTAAGAACCAACTCCATCGCGCTGAAGCCACTGGACAGTTCAGGAAAAGATGGTGGACTGACAGACTTATGACACATCTGTTGTGTATGGAGAAGCTTTTGGTGATCAACTATTGAAATCTTGTTTTTCGTGGCTGACCAAATGAACTCCGCCACGCTAGGGGGGTCTTTGACCGCCACATTGAGACCTGATGTCGTCAATTTTGGAAAATGGACTTTGCCCAATGGCCCCAAACATTCTTGAAAGTGTTCCATTTTCAGATCCGGACATCAAGACTGCTGAATCTAGAATACCTAGCAGTTCGCTGAAAGTCTTTGATCTCTTCCTCCTTGAGGTTTCTTCTAAATAATATGCTCCCCACTGATCTGCCCTCAATCTGGCTAGTGAATTCTTTTAACTGCAAATTCTGCTTCAAAACCACCCTATTCTGTCTCGAATTTTTTTTCTGCTAGCAAGCATTCACCTAACGAAGGTTATTCCCAAAAATGAACTTTGTTGCCTTTGTTGGCCACAAACCTGGATCCCTTGAACAGAACCTTGCCCCATGCCCTAAGAGTGCTCCCATTGAAAGGATGACTTTCCATACTAGAGTGTGGAACCCTATTTACAAGAACTTATAAAGCTTTCACCTGCACCATACTTCTCAATCACCACGCTTATCCATAAAGTCTGCTTTTTCATTACCAAATCTCCACTATCCTTCCACATAAGAGGCTCCAATTCTTCACTGTTATCCTGTCAAGTCCCAGGCCCCCTTCTCTTTTCGAGTTTTGAACATCCCTCCACTGATCAAGTGGAATTTCCTCATATCAGTTATAGGAAGCTTTGAACTTTTTCCTATCTTCTTGGCAACTGATGTGAGAACATTGAATAGAGAAAGATAGCACCCTGGCAAGTTTGCTGAGGTCACTTTGAATAGACTAATTGAACCGCCTAGGGATAGATGACCTCTCTATGATGCAAGTCTTTTTTCAAATTTCTCAATCACTGGGTCCCGACACGTGGAAATCGCAAGACAGATTGGCCCCTAGCAGGTCTGTGGGAGGCCCAAACACGTGAGCGAAATAACTGTATTGGTGGATCCTACACCCAAACAAATCTGCCAATCGGCACAGACCCTACTACACCTCAATCTCTGCACTTAATTGGAAATGAAATTGGTCAGTAAATCTTAGATTTTTCGATCTTTTAAGTTGGAATTGGTCCCATATCTCTGTTGAACATTGTTCTTTGGCAACCATGACCTTGGAAGTTGTGGGTTTGATCTGAGCTTACCTTCAGCAGATCTTAAAAATTCTTCCAATGCTTAAGAAAAAACATTGTTTTGTTAGGCATTTTAGGAATATTATAACTAATATACATTCTTTTCTTTTCTTTTCTTTTGGAAAAATAAGATTGAATCTCATAAACAAAATTGTGGCATCACATCAAAATTTAAACACTGCAAAGCATTTCTATGTAGAAATGTAGTAACGAACTATTCAAGTCGAAATATATTAATCTTAGAATCTTCTCTGCATTTCCATCTCATCTGCCTTTGATCCATAAATGATGGTATGATTGAAAATCAGGAACTCCATATAATTTTATTCTGATCATGGTTTTAAATAATGGTTTTGGAGTGTGATTCACCTGGAGACCGACACTGTTATGACCAGCTTGGACTAGTTCCATTTCGGTCAGTTCTGGTCCCATTTTGGACTGCTAACTCGTTTTTGTTGCACAACAGGATCAAGTTGGCTCAGTTTTGGATAATATTGAGAACCATCATTTTGATTGATATTGTATGCATGTGAAGTCTGTTTCAAGTTTGAGCCTTGAATCCTGAATCAAGTCATATGGGGTTCGACCGAAACCATTCAAAGTGATTGTTAACATTGGTGCTAAGCTAACAAGTCAAGGAAGTCAATCCAAAAATTTCATCAGTCTGATGTTCCTAACCTCCCATCCATGGCCTGCAAATAGAGGTTAAGAGGAAAGAAATACAGAAAACATTCTTCTGATGTGGAAGATTTTTGTGGCATTGTCAATACATGGTGGGGCTTGTTTGATCAACAGTCTGAATCACTGAGCCATGGGAGCCAACTCATACAAGCCGGACACCCTAGGATGCTATGCATGTCCTTGGGTGAAAGATGTCATGATTCCTCCATTAGCCAACCCTATTGAACTAGAGAAATGATCTAGCGGTCCAAGTGTCTGGAAACTGTTCCATGCACCTAGGTACATTTTGGGCTTATTTCACATTCTTGAACCATCCATTAGGTCCAGTGCACTCTTGTTGGCTGCCTTGAAAAATTCAACTGAGCAGCTGATCCAAACCATAAAGTCAGTGGCATGCGAAACATTGGATAGATCAGATCATTCACAGAAGATAGGTTCAGTCACAGATATTTAGAACCAGTCAGATTGCTGTAATTCTTTACACAATTGCAGTCCAAGAGCAAACTGAACCCAATGCAGGGTCTAGACAGGGTGATGTGGATACCAACAGTCCAAGCTGCAACTACAGTGCGGGAAATGAGCCTAAACTAGATCATTTCTCATTGTGCAAACTCTAGAATACTGAGAAGTCCTAAGATTCTAGGATTTGTTACACTGCATACACGGTTCGGCTTTATGCTCTGCAGTGAATTTCGTTTTATTTATTTATTTATTTATTATTTTCAGGTTTATTCTATAGCGAATTTTCTGAATGCATGTTTCCTCTGTTTGTGATTCATTGTCTTCCAGATTGGTGGGAATCGAGTAGAAGCTGCAGCACAGAAGAGCAACACATATGCTTGGGGCTTACTGTTTGGCCACAAGAAGAAAGCAACATGATTCTCTGAGCTTGCCGACTACCACGATATTTCTGCCATTTTTGTTTAGTTAAAAGGCCCCACATCTCAAGTTGAAATACAGTTGATGGTCTTCCACTCTCGGTTGGGTCCAAATAAAAGTTTCTGATATGAATGTGTGGCTTTGATTGCAGGTCCTAAAAATTGTCAATGTACGAGGATCCATCCATTCATCATGTATAAATTCGGAAGATTTGGACAAATGACCAGTGCCAAGTCAACACCTTTCGATGACCTATGCCAAACCCATCCATCCATCCTCAAAACCATCAACACCTTTGATGACCTATGCCAAATGACCAAAGAAGAGGAAACTAGTCTTGTTTTAATGCATTTTAATAAGGTTATGCTGACATTAACTGCCTATATACAAGAAATAGTTGAAAATAGAACATAATTGATTCCGGGCAGATCCCTTTAAAATCACAGTTGTATGTTTTTTTTTTCATTTTTTCCCTATGTTTATTCTAATGGGTTCGGATGGTGTTATCATCATTGTTTAACCTTAAATCAGTGGCCAGGATCCCGTTTGGAAACACACAAAAGAAAAGTAAAGAAAAGATGGTAAATGATAACAAATTTCAGTTGATATGACCTCTCATTCTGTTCGGATAACGAAAAAAAAAAAAGGGTGTAGATTTCACCACAACGATCATTAGACGTGCTACCCAATCAGACTGCCTAGAAATAAAATCCATGGGAATCCCGTTTGGCACCATGGATTTGAGGAGAAGTGAGAAGTGGATTCCATGATTTGAATTCTCATCAATTCCAATTCTTATCAATTCTAGATTTTCTGTTTGGCAGCCAAGATTTGGAGAGAAATCAAACATGAAGGAACGGATGGTGTAAATTTTAATCCCACCGTATTAGCTTCGATTTTTAAATCCATGCCATTCATCCATTTTTACCGACCATTTTATGTCAAGATCCAAAAAATTAAGCAAATCCACATCTAAAGTGGACCATAAAACAAGAAAAAAATGGAGAGTGGGACCTTTATGATGCACAAAAGTTTTGGATTAAACTGAAATTTGTGTGGTCCCTTCATCCAGGTCTTTGTGACCTTATCAACAAGTTAGATGGAAAATATACATCATGTTGGGTCCCATAGTTAGGGACACATTACGGTGGGTCCCACGTTGGGAAGGATTTCTCCTCAAATCCCACCTTTTTTTGAAGATTTGAAAAAGGGCTAAAAGTGCCTCTTTGAGCTCTCCTGGATTCCTTTCAAATTCACTTCTCATCAAATCCATGGTGCCAAACAGAATAAAGCAACCAATTTCTCCTCCTTTCTCCTCAAATCCATGGTGCCAAAGGGGCCATATTGTTAGAAATAATCCTTAGGTCTTGTTTGGTAGAAGCCTAAAAGTGAGTTAATCACATATTAAATACCGGCAGCTATTTATTAGAGAGCTTGATATCTAATACGTCATTACTTTAAAAAAGAACCTGTTATGTATTAGAGATTGAGATTCTAATACAAAATTACTGTTAACCAAAATGAGTTGAATTCATTTTTAGGCGTCAACCAAACAGGGCCATAGACAATTATCACAATTTCTTTTCTTTTATTTTCCAAGTTTCCAAACAGCTCTTAAACAAAAGTTTTGGTCGGCATTAACCAATGCGATTTCATAACGATGGACATCTATATGAGGCCAAATCATTAACGGTCTCGGATTGGGCATATATATCCCATGTTCCCACAAACATTTCAACTGTTGGTAATATGAGCACTGACCATCCATGTGCATGCAGGTTCATGTATATGATGGCCATGCCTCTTCTACAACACCTGCCAACATTCGCTATCACAATCATCAAATCATACGACTAAAAAGCATTGCCTTTAAATCTTCAAATCGCAACGATTCCTATCCAGCTTCCCTAGCTTCAGTTCACTGATGTCAGCGAAAGGGAAGTCCTGATGACCGTTGACCGTTGACATTGAGGAGCCCTCAGTGATTGGGCAGTCTATAAGAGATCTCCAAGATTAAAAGATCCTAACCCTTGGACTAGTGGTCCATGTAATCAATGGCTAGGTAAAAAGCACAACAAAGGTCTGCAATAACAGTCATAAATTGGATGGATAAGATCATTCAATCTTAAAAACTTTTCAGGACCTTTATCCACGGTAGATACTTTCATCTGGAGGGTCCCCCACTTGTGCAGAACGTATGCATGGATGATATTCACATTCTGATGCATATAATCGTTTTGAAGCTGAAAAGCGTGTGGGTGCAGTCCATGCATGTTGGTCCTTTGATCTGATGGATCCATGTTATATGAATCCTGACCTTCTGACCATCCTCTGATCTGATGGCACACAATGCATCCTGCAATCTTCTGATCAAGGGATAAGATCATGTGCAGACAGCCCAATGTGGGCCCATATTGTGGTCTGGACCATAGCTTCACTGGGGGGGCGCATTATTGATGGACCATGTGCTAAAGAAATCTCCTTGACAGGAGAATCCTACTGTTCCATTTTGTGGCCAGAAAATAAACGACCGAAAAGAGAGAAAACAACTGTCATTTTACTAAGAAACTCTCTAAGATTATTAAGGGCCAGGATGTTCCAATACCAGAGATGTTTTGGGAGCATGGTCCACCCAAATACAACAATTTATGCATCCCCTGACACCAGGCCCAGCTTGTACAAAATGAAAACTCAACATTAGTCCCATTTAACCAATGGGGCATTACAGTATAGCCCACTAGTGTGCCCTAGCGGTTCAGTATCCCATTTAACCCATGAGCATTCCCTGACCCATATCGTGCTACACTTTGTATGAGAAAAATGAACAGCTGGAATGACTTAAAAAGAGTAACCTGATTCTAGGTCCAGGGCATGTCGATGGTGGGCCTGACCAGATGAACGGACCCCAGAAGATCTTACAGGCATCCCTATTTCCCTTCCTCTCCCTAGTCCCTTTTGTCTTTCATTGTTCTGAATGAAAAGATGCCTTTAAAGGTAAATAGAAAACTGCCCATGAAACAATTTTCTCCCCCTGTAAGAAAAATCATTTTAGGGGTCAGTTGGCGGCCTGGAATTTGCCCTTTTGGAATTGGAATCCAATTCCTGAGCCGATTTTCATGTTTGGCAATCTTGGATTTAGTTAGAACTCAATTCCTGTGGGATTTTCTTTTTAATACAATTGCGGGTCATTCGGTTCCTGATTTTAAAAAGCAATTTATGACTCCTTTTGAAAAGCTGGCTTACAAATTCGTAGAAATCAAATTCCAGGCCCAGGTTGCCAAACATAATTGACTGAATGAAATTCTCACGAATCCAATTCCTGTTATAATTTTCAAATTCCAGGTTGCCAAACGACCCCTAAAAGAATTAAGAAAGGATCATGAAGCAAGCCACGACAAGTCCCTGATACAAAAAGAAGACCTGCCAACAGCTCTGGAAATCCACATCACAACACAACAGTTAACGTATCGGCCACCTGAAATGCTTTATAGCGAACCTCTTAATCATTTCCACAGCAAACAAATTGCAGAGATTAATGGAACCATCTGCTGCAAATAGCAATCAATGACCCCAAAATATACAAAATCAATGGTAATAAAAGAAGCGATGCATAACTCTCATTTTAGGCTGCCTGTGGTCACTGTTTGGGTGTATTTGTATTTGAGGTACGCTTTAATAAACGATTCCAGTTCTCCATCCATAACAGAATTGATATCTGAAGTTTCAAACCCTGTCCGCACGTCTTTCACAAGCTTGTAAGGATGGAAGACATAATTACGGATCTGCTGACCCCACTCGGCCTTCACTGCATCTCCCCGTATTTGCTTGATTTCGGATGCCCGCTGCTCCTCAGCAATGACAAGCAGTTTGGCTTTTAACCGGCTCAGAGCCTTGATCCTGTTTGCTAGTTGAGATCTTTGTTCTGCATTTGGACAAGGAATCGGACAGGTATCAGTAGTTGTTGCAAACTGCTAAATATGTGTAATGCACATGTTTGTTTGTTTTTGTTTTTTTGGAGAATGACAAAAAATTTATTGGAAAGGCGGCAAGCTGCAAAGAACACAACCCGAAAAAATATAAAGCAAGCAACAGCTGCAAAAGAGAAACAAAACACAGCTCTCACAGGGACGACCAATCCAAACTCGAAAGGGAACCATCTTTGAGTTTGTCAGACACAGCTGCCCATCCAGAGATAAGATCCTGCGCCATTCGAAAAACTGAGGTCATGTTCCTGGACTGAACCTTTAAAACATTTGTTGTTCCTTTCTAGCCAAATACACCACATACCCTGCTAGCAGCACTAATCTCCAGATTAGCCGTCCCTTTTTCCCATTGCCTCCTCCATGCCACTGGACGAGAAAGTCGTTAATAGAAGCAGGAAGACCCATTGGACCCCAAACAAAGCCAGAAAACTGCATCACACTTCGGTCGCAAATGGACGGTGAAGAAGGAGATGATTCACAGATTCTTTGTTACACAAGCATAAGAGGCAGGCATTTACGATGACAAGGCCCCTTTTTCTCAGGTTATCGTAATTCAGAATTCTGCCCTTGCTGGTTAACCAAGTAAATGTAGCGATCTTAGAGGGGGCCCCGTAAGTGTCAAAACTCCGTCCAACATGGACTAGATATTCCATCTGGTGGGGATGAGAGAAGACTGAAGAAGGAAGAAACTGAGAAAAGGCCTGATTTGCTGTGATTCCAACAAACCGAATCCGGGGCATCAGATAAATGCACCGGGACAAGTAACGCTAGAAGGGACAGCAGCTCCTTCTCTTCCGAACCCGTAAGATTTCTCCGCAACAAAGGGATCTAGTGAGCGGGAGGAGGATGCTCTATGAAATAATCTTCCACCGAACTGTCTAAATTCTGCGCTACTCGAGCTAAACTTGGGAATTGGTCCTGCAACCTCCTCTCTCCCAGCCATTTATCCTTCCAGAATTTGATTTTCGATCCTGAACAAGCCACAAACAAGATCCCCTGAATAGTATGGGTCTTCATCTTCATGATCTTCCTCCAAACTCCTGAAGCTTTGTATAACGAAGAGTTCCTTGGCCACCAACCTTCACTATCCATACCATACTTACTGATGATGACCGTTCGCCATAAAGATCCTTCTTCATTAATAAACGCCACAACCATTTGCCCAGCAACGCTCTATTCATGCCGTCAAGGTCCCTCACTCCTAGACCTCCTGCCTGACGCAAGGAGGGCGTGACAAGGCCGATCACCATCTGCCTTATCAGATAAATACCTTGAGTCTACAAGGCCTCCAGGAATCCTCAACCGGACTTCCTCGAATCCACGAGGGAAAAAAGGGAAAACGGAGAATAATTCCGAGAAAATTCGTAATAATCGATTGAATCCAAATAACGTGATTACAATACTTTAAATAATAAACTAAACCCTAGGAAGAAGTTTTAGACTCCAACTCAAATTAAAACACCCAGAATTCATGACTTACTATAATTCCTACTAGAACTCACGGTTTTCGCCCAAAAATAAAAAAATTTGCAAACCGGGCAACCGGCCCAACTACGTTATTCTACAGACTAATCTAAAACCTATCCATGTTGGGCACAACTTCTAAAACCCTACGGATCAAAAGATATGATCAAAACATAACTTACTATAAATAGTAAAATTGAATAAAACCTAGGCTAATGACCGAGAATCGGGTCAAATCTCACAAATTCGGCATGGGCAACCCAACGTAGAGGGGTTGGCTGGCTTTACTAGCTCGACCTACCCCAAAATCATATATTATACATCCAGAAACTCATTCCAGATTGCGAGATACGGCACTTTTATGGTCCTGATGGTCTAGATCACTTCTGTATTCAATCGGGCTTCTTCAAGTCCATCTGCGACAGAAAAGTGCTCGATCCACGCCCTTCTTCATAGGGCTCTTGTTCTACATCACTGCCTCCTTAGGCTTGCACATGGTGTCCCACTTGATGAGGTGGAATTTTCTTTTTTCCTCTCCCCCTTGCCATAAGAAGTCTCTTCTTAGCTTCTCCAAAGTTGCTAGAACACTCTTCGAGCATCTAAAGAGGGACATGAAATACAGCAGAAGGCTTGCCAGGACAGCCTTGATCATCGTGATTCTATCTTTGATAGGCACATGTTTGTGTGTCATTGATCTGGACAGTCCATTCGCTCATAGGACTTAGGGTTAAGCAATCGTGCAAAAATATCATTCCAACCAGATGATCCTAACCCTTTGAATGTGGGCTATTTTGTTACAACCGTCTATTTTTTATGAGCCATAGATCATATGGTTAGCAAACAAAGTGCCTCCTTGGAATCATAAGCAATCCATGGTGGGACCTGTTCAATAGATGTTCAAGATGATGATTTCGCTTATAGTGTTTCTCTACACGATCTTGATTGCCATTTTTCATGCTATTAATCGGATAGTTAGAATCATCTAATCAATGTGATTTAGAACTAGTCTGGATCGATCATTGGCCATCCCACAGTCATGTAAAAGCTTTTGGAACGTTGCTAATGTCCACATGAAGGTGGGTATATTAGCATTCCCTATCAAGTTTCAAGATGCGCAGTTAGTGAATTCGCCCATTTAATCTAATGGGTTCCCCCATGGACTGGAAGATCCTAATCCTTCATTCACTGCCCTACAAATGGACAAATGGACAATTGGAAAACCAGAAAGAAAAAAAAAAACCCAGTCATCCAAGCTTTCAATTTGTACAAGTGGGGCCCGTGGATTGACAATCCAACCCATTGATGTTATGGGCCTCATTGTGGTCAAACAATGTTTTAACTTTCTGGCCTATTTTCTTTCTTTCTTCCTTTCCTTTTTTCCTCAACTTCTGGCTTATTTTCTAACTGGAGCCGGGTATCCATGAGAAAAGGATATGGCAAAAGTTGTATGCTGACTGCCTACCTGACACAACCCTCTATCTGAGAGCACAAAAAACTCATATTAGTGGAGTTTATATATATATATATATATATATATATATATATATATATTCAACACTTGTGCTTGCTTGGTGAAGATGGTTGTCATACTTCAATCTGATGATCTTCGCTGACAGCCCTCTCTTTCAAGGAACCTGGTTCAAGCACCACAACTCTTATTTGGCTAACCTAGTTCTGAAGATGTAGGCCCCTAGCTGGTATCATGTCCTTTCTACTTGGAGAATTCAACAAATCATCTCAAAGATAGCTCTGTTGGACCAAGGATACTTGTTCCCTCATGTAAAATCTTCCAGAAGCTATGACAGTTGAAGGATTTCCCACTAGATCTCACCACGCGCAGCTGCACATCCCTTCTTATCCAACCAAGTGACTGTTTTGGATTACCATTTATGATGCTATTGAATCTTAACCAACTCTGATGTGGCAGCTCCCAATTGGTTTGACCAGACAGCTTGTTAGACAACATGGCAACACTATGATTCACCAAGCAATATCCAACCCCTTCCCCATTTGCATATATGAGAAGAGTAGCTCACTTGTTCATGACACAGTAACACTGAAAGAGGAGAGGATTATCTGCGAGACTCTAGACTCAAATCTTTGTTTTCACTCGGCGATTCTCAGCCACTTTTCTTGCTCGTTCCTAGCTACTTCCTCTGATCCACATGTTTGGTCGAGATAGCAAGCTCCCGAAAATAATCCCATCCTTCTTGCTAAATCTTTCAGCCCAAATGGAGAGATGGAAGACTGGCTTGGTCAAAGGAAACAGCTAAGAGCCCCACTGTTTGTAAAAGAAACCTGCCTTAGTGCAGGTTTCTGCAAATATATTGAAGTTGTGCTAAGATTATGTTATTTATTTTTTTGCCCCGTCATCAACAAATCAACCATTAGACCAAAACAACAGCCTATTCACAGATACTGATTGACGTACATGCACAATTCTGGCATGAAAAAAACTCACTTGGTCAGCCCACCAAGTCCCGAGTCAATCCAACCCAGTGAATAACTGGGTCCTGAGTTGGGTCCTGATATTACGAACTAACAGAATTGGAGTTGGAGCAGGAAGTGAAGATATGTCTTTGGAGTGCTGTGTGATCATCTTATGCCAAGTCGACCAACTATGCTATACTAGTGAAGTGCTTGCAATGAAGAGGCAACATTAACAAAGGATGGCCCTTTAAAAAAATAAAATGGAGGATAGAAGTTGTGGAGTTGAGGAAGTTAGGAATGAGGTCATCCGAAGCAACCTCAGAGCAGACCCAATTGGAGATGAAATGATGGAGAGCCAGATAGACAGAGATCGAAAAGATCAAATCTTTGTTGATTCCATCCTACATGATTTAGTTATGAAAAGTTGAAAACTTAGGTATCCTATGAACAGAATTATTTCTGGTTAAAGAATCACTTTCTAGTTGCTCTGGAACAATTGGGAGATTCTCTGGAAAAAAAAATGCCGGGTTTTACTTTTGGCAGCAACATGGTCCTGGTGGTGGTTCCAAATTGGGGCAGCTAAGTACCATAGCTAAAATCACACCTCAACAAATGCCTACATGAACCAACCATAAACCCACCTGATTGACAAGTGAAGGCATGGCAGGGTTCTAAATGGATCTAACGGAGATTTTATAGGCTCTCGGAATTGCAAGGAAATGGGTCCACTCCTAGATCAGAGCGAGTCACAGAGTAGTTGGTTCAGTAGTTCCAATCCTACGACCAGCAGCCGATTTGGCACAGACAACACAAGTAGCACCTGACAGAGTATCGAATACCAAGAGCAAGTATCTCATGACCATAACTAGTCTGAGATCCAGAACTGTCTATCCATAAGAGAAGGTGACGAGATTTTCAATCACGTGATTTTTCAGATGCTGATGGATTGTTCAACCATGTCCTAAGAAAACTAGAGATGAATATGGTAAGGTAGGACTTCAATTGGGATTGAAGGGCCTGAATGGAGACTGAGAGGATGACCTAAAAGTAGTTGTATATAGCTGTTAGATGTGAAGGATTTTTCACCTGTTGAAGATATAGCATGGTACGGGATTTTTTTTCGCAAAACAGGATTTTTGGAGCTGACTCTGAATAGTTGGGCCAAACTAAGATTTTTATATTTTATTTTTTCAAAAAAACTTTTTTATTGAAAGAAATGCATAAAGCTAACGGAAACGAAGTCCCAATGCCAAATGACCAAGACCGACCTTAGAGAACATGTCCGCAATTGAATTAGCCTCTGCCAGCACGGGTAAACAAAACATTTAGCTTTGACGCAAGAGATCTAATTTCACAGAGAGAGAAAAAAAAAAAAAAATCTCCCATGGTTAAGAGCTTGCTTTATTGCCCATTCAATAACATTGGACAAATCTCCCTCCACAATGACTTCCCCATTAAATTGGAAGCCGAACACATGACATGCTTCCCTCAAAGACAGGGCTTTCGCCAGACGCAACTCCAAAGAGAGAGGGTTTTCGCCAGAAGAAACAAGAATGGTAGCATTATGGTGGAAGGAAATCGGATAGAAGATAAGCAAGGTACCGAAGATGAGGTGATCCGGTTTTATGGCAACTTGCTTCAGGAAGATCATTGGAACATGCCAAATTTGGATCATTTGCAGTTCGATAGGCTCTCTTTACAGGAAGCTGCAGCCTTGGAGGAGCCTTTCTCGGCGGAAGAAATGAAAAAGGCAGTGGACGACTTAGGGTGAGATAAAGCAAAGCTCCAGGGCCAGATGGGTTTCCGATTTTGTTCTTCCAATTCTTTGGGATTCTTTAAAAGTGGATGTTTTGGAGTTTATGAACGAATTCTTTAAGAGAGGGCGGTTGTCTAAAGCTCTTGGGGCTTCTTTTGTGGCGTTAATTCCGAAGATTTCAGGGGTGGAAATGTTGAAGGATTTGAGACCGATAAGCCTATTAGGCAGTCCGTATAAGATTTTGGCTAAAGTTCTGGAGTCTCGCTTGAAAGTGGCGATTGGTAAAATCATCTCAACGAATCAAAGTGCGTTCATTCCGGGGTGATAAATCATTGATGGTGCTCTTATTGCTCACAAATGCTTGGACTCGAAGTACAGATCTAGATTAAAAGGTATCGTGTGCAAGCTCGATATTGAGAAGGCTTATGATTACGTGGATGGGGGTTCCTTCATTATATGCTCCAGCGTCTCGGGTTTGGAGAGAAATGGATAAGATGGATGGGGGAATGTGTGGGATCGGTGTATTTTTTGATCTTAGTCAATGGATCTCCAAAAGGTTTCTTTAAAAGCTCAAGGGGGTTGTGTCAAGGGGATCCGCTGCCTCCCTTTCTCTTCCTAATTGTTGGGGAAGCCTTGTCTAGGATGCTTACTAAAGGTCAAGAGGAAGGTATTATCAATGGTTTCAAAGTGGAAGGTATGGATATTCCAGTTTCTCATATTCAGGTTGCGGATGATACGCTTCTATTCTGCGATGCCGAGATGGAAAAGGTGAATAATTTAAGAACTATTATTCGATGCTTTGAAGCTGTTTCGGGTCTTAAGGTGAATTTGTTAAAGAGCAAGATGTTTGGGTTGAATATGGAGGAAGGAGAAATTGGGGAGTTTGCTGAGTCTTTCGGTGTGCGGCAGGAGTTCTTCCGACTTTGTTTGCGGGCCTTCCGCTGTGCATTGGAAAGCCCCCGAAGCGTATGTGGGATAAGGTGATTGAAAGGTTCGAGAAATATCTCTCTAGATGGAAGTGCACATACCTATCGTTTGGGGGGCGTATCACCCTTATAAAGGGAGCTATGTCGAATCTTCCTCTGTATTTTATGTCAGTCTTCAAATGCCCAAGACCAATTTTGGCTACTTTGGAAAAGATAAGACGTGGCTTCTTATGGCATGGGACGGAGGAAAAGAAGAAATTTCATTTGGTGGAATGGAAAGAGGTGTGCAAGCAATTCCAGGATGGAGGGGCTGCTATTAAAGATCTCAAGAATATGAACTGAAGTGGACTTGGAGACTTGGGATTGAGAATGGGGCCCTTTGGAATAAGATAATTAAAACCAAGTATGGTGTCTCAATCGGAGGATGGTGGACTAGAAATTCTTCTGTTTATAGATCTTCAGCTCTTTGGAGAGGCGTTCTTTCCGTTAACCAGGAAGTTTTAAAAGGCGTTACTATCTCCATTGGTAACAGGGAGAATACTCTTTTTTGGGAGGATATTTGGGTGGGAGACACTCTGCCTAAAGAGGAATTTCCGCGCATCTTTCGTCTCGCCCCAGATTCGGCTATCACGGTAGCTGATTGCTTTGCAATGGTTGGGGGAGAGGGTGTGTGGGCACCGCCTTGCAGAAGATTTTTAAGGGATGAGGAGGTCGACGAGTTTGTGAATCTCCTAAATCGCATTCATCTGTATCGTCTAGATTCTTCTTCGTCAGACAGTTTAAGTTGGAAGTTCGACAAGACGGGAATTTTCTCAGTGAAGTCCCTATATCTAGCTCTTAACAACGATCCCTCTCCAAGGGAAGAGGCAGCGACAGCTCAAGTCTCCCGCCAAAGTTTGCGGCGTTTGAATGGCTTGTAGGCAAGAATAAGGTGCTAACAGTGGACAATCTTCGCAAAAGGGGAATGATTATTCCGAATGTTTGTTTATGTTGTATGAGCAATGAGGAAACTGTGGATCATCTTTTCATTCACTGTAGCTTCACTTATCACATTTGGACAGATATTCTATCGCGTTTGGAAGTGTTGTGGGCCTGGCCCTCAAATGCGGCCGATCTTCAAAGGGTCTGGCATGGAGTTAAACTGGGTAAAGAGAGGACCGGTCTTTGGAGAATGTCGCTTCTTGCTGTTTGGTGGTCAGTTTGGGCAGAAAGAAATAACAGCTGTTTTCGAGATGAAAGTCACTCGGTGGAGTTCGTATCTCAAAGGGCCAGATCGCTAATCATAGAGTGGGCTTCTAATGAGAATGGTTTCAAGGATTGTAGTTTGGTGTTTCTGGGTGTGTAGAGTCATCGCTATCTCAGCAATTGCTGCTAGTCTTTTGTAGTTTTTTCTCTTTTCTTTTAATAAAATTTCGTTATCTTTCAAAAAAAAAAAGAGAGAGATGGGACCCAAGTAGGCCATATTGACCATTGCCATCCTTGGCAACCCTCCAATACCTGAAGGGCCTAGATTGCTGCTGGAATTACTTCGAAATAGCAAGTTGCATACATCATTCTGAGGAGGGAGACACTTTGCCAATCTCTCCTTTTTTTTTTTTCTTTTCTTTTCTGAAAGGAAGCACTTATAGACCACCGACAACCAATCTCTAAGAACATTCGATGCAGATATGCACCTAAAAGTCGGGGAAAAGGGCCCAGATGATTAAACTTCGTTTAATTCTTTTGAGCAATGTCTGATCAGATTCTCCCTCGAAATTTTATTTGTTCTTTCCTTCCAAATCTTCCAATATAATGCTATTGTGGCGCCAAAGCACTTTTCCACTTTCCCCAACAACTGAGTACCTCTCCAAGCTTTCCACAAAGATTAAAGAACACAACCCTGATCCAACTAGCAACTGAATAATGCAAGAATGGTGATGAACTGATTAACTCTCCCTCTTTGCACAACTCACATCTGTTAAGAAGGCTAACACCCCTGTTTTTAAAATGGTCCAAAATAATAATTGTCTTATGCTACCATCCAAAAAAGCAGCAACATGAGGGGCAAACAAATTTCCAAAATGGGCTTATCAACGAACTTTCTTCCTTCAACAGAGATCCAAAAATGACTTTGTAGAGAAATTTCCCAATATCTTTCCTATTCCAAATTTGGAGTCGTCCCCTGCTTCTGGAATAATAACTTGCTGGAGGTTCTCTACAGTTTTTGAAAAGCCTCAGCCTCATCATCGATTCATCATTCAGGTTCCTTTTGAAATTTAGATTCCCCATAAATCTACCCCAAATTGTCTTGAAGCATTCATTTACCAATGCCTCTTTCTTCTATGGGACTAAATAAATTTGCAAAGGTAGCCACCAGAAACTCTTTGTCCCCACCCAGATATCTTCCCAAAACTACACTGTCTCCCTTGTTGACCTCAAATCTTATCCTCTCTTTTAGAGTTTTTCCCCACGGTCTTGATTTGTCTCCCATACTTTTCCAATATCACCCCCTTCTGCCAAAGAGCTTGGTTTTCCATCCTCTACTTAGTAGGCTCCAATTTCTTTCCTTTATCCTCCCTCTCTCAATGTCGCCCTGCTTTTTTCCTTTTTGGACCTCATTCCACATGATTAAGTGGAATTTACATCTCTCAATATTCCCTCTAATAAAAGATCCCTACGGATATTTTTGAGCTATCTGGCCACTGACCGCATGACCTTGAATGGGAAAGGTAGTAGACCAGAAGATTGGCCTTGGTGCTTCAATGAGGGTGATACGATCTCCAAAAGACAGGTGGCTCCTTTTCCACAACTCAAGACGCTTTTCAAAATTTTCCACCATGGGGTCCCACATGGAGATGGCCGACGGCTTGACCCCCAAATGAAGAACAAGATAGCGAATCAGAAAGTGCTTAAAAGGACAAGGCTATATATAGGAAAACACATATGTAACCTTTTTAAGCGTCAGTTTTCGAAAACAAGAATGAGTCCTTAGAAACTTGCCAAGTCAACTCAGCTTGATGGAGAACAGGGTTGCCGTAATGAGGTAACCTAGCCTTAAAACCCCAAATAACTTGAACAAGCACTCAGAAATTGAAATTTCAGGTTATTTCACAGGTGTTTTAATCAGCTCGAAATCAACTAGGAGTCAGCTTTCATCAGATGGAGTTGGGTCTTGAGTTTTTCAATATTCATGGCTATTATCATAGGAAGACAATATAAAACTTAAGTCTGATCCTATATTATAAGTTTCTAAAACATGGATTGAAGTCAACAAAATACAGGAACATTGAAGAACATAAAAATAAGATATGAACATAAACTACAGAGAGCATTCATAACACTCAAATGATGAAAGCATTCTTCGTAATTTACCTGCAATTCCATTTCATTTCCTCTTACTCTTCAGTCCATAAGAGGAAATGAACTTCAGAAGATCTAGCAACCATGAAACCATATACCTTCCCGTTCTTCAGGCTGCATTTGGGTGCTATTCTGAATTGAACTGCACTGTTGGTTCAATAACTTCACATACTATTCATATTGAGTGACCAGGCTCCAAATAGGTAACATGTTACTTTCAAGTTGGACTTGAAAGAAACACAAACTACAAGGAGGTCTGCTTCCTCTTCATGAATTCTAAAGCAGGCACTTTCAATTTGGCGATTTCCTCTCTACTGAACTAATTATCGCAATTCAATTCAACTATCATCCAAACACAACCTTTGCGAACTGCATTATTCAAATATAAATGGGAATAGTATCATGAATTGTGGGACTAACAACTCAATTAATTATCTACTGTTCAACAACAAAAAAGGTCTTGACAAGCAAACTGAAATTAGGCATCTGCTGTTTTGAGGAAACCTGTGCACCGGATTGCAATGCCAGTGGGGATGTGAACAATCCGAACGGCCGTTTCAACCTTGTTCACATTCTGGCCTCCTTTTCCACCTGCTCTTGAGTAGCTTATTTCAAGGTCTTCTTCAGGTATGTCAACGTCCAATGACTCTTCGGGAAGGAGGGGCATGACTTCGATACCAGCAAAACTTGTCTGTAGTAAGAAGAAAACAAGAACCTCATTTCCAAGCCTCCCACATAAATCTTTGCAGAAACATAGGAGAATAGGGAACTTGTTTTCCAAGTTCCACGGCACTAAACATATACCTCAGGTATGATAAGAAATATAGAAATTTTGAGAAAACATATAAAATCATGGAGCTCATTTGTTATGCTGCATAGGGACAGCTCATGCATCAACATGGAAAGGTTCGAAATATCGCATACACAATTTCTCCAACAAGAACAGGGGCTGCATCAAAAAGCTTATAACTGTAAAAGGTTCGAAATATCACATAGACAATTTCTCCAACAAGAACAGGGGCTGTATCAAAAAGCTTATAACTGTAAAAGGGCAAGTCAGACTTATGCAAAGACACAGTAACCCCACCAGTAGGTGGGTGCATCGTGTGACGAACTGTGTGGGTGAGTTGCGCAGCTAACAGTGTGGGTTCGTTGCATGACTAAAAAAAAAATTGTAGTTAGTACATCTCACTATATCTCTAAGTAGTGAATACCAAGAAATAACTTGTGAGTCAGGTGTCAGCAGTTAAAGTCACTCGATATACATACACCATCCTCTAACAGCTAGAGCTTTTAGATCAAGTGGTGATTTGACATGGTATCAGAGCAGAAGGTCTTTTGTTCAAATCCCGGGATTAGTGAATATGCTACCGGAAGTATATTCTCCCATGGGGGGCCATTTATGGTGTGAGTTGTGAGTGTCCCTCCACCCTTGCTCAGTATGTTCCCGTGCGGAGTTCCACCCCGAACGTGCGGGGGAGTGTTAAAGTCCCTCGATATACATTGATACACCATGCTCTAACAGCTCGAGCTTTTAGATCAAGTGGTGGTTTGACATCAGCAAGTTTGGTTTTTGAAGTTGACTTTCCAATGCCTTGGTGGTTGACAGCGGAACATGTCTAAGTTACATTGGCTGATCATCTTAATAACCATTATAGTTAGTTTAAAGTCCAAGTGAGATTTTTCAATTCCCAAAAGTTGAATGGAAATTTGGCATATCCCCTGCATCAGTAGGAGAATATTAACAGTTCAGACTAGCAACGGGCAGTGGGCGCATAAGGATCTTCTAATGGAGAAAAGAGAAGGCTAAAGAGGAATAGTTTAGATGCTTCAATCATCACCAATGCAAAATATCAGACTAACAATCTTCATAATTTCAGTCTTGCTGCTACTAAACAGAACTAATTTTCCCCCATCAGAAATGGGAGAAATGTCAATTGTAGTTTCATGAGGTTTGTTCCCATGTCATACACGCACATGCCCACACATACATAAGCAAAAACACAGACATGCAAACATGCATGTGCGCAGCATGCACACATGCGCACACAAAGGTAGGTTCCACCCGTATAGTTTGGAGGTCAAACCAACAGATACATCCATGCATCATCTTATACCTCTTATCTTTATCCCACCCATAGGCAATTTATTTTACTTACCTAGAAACATTATCTTGTGCTTTTAGGCACAAATATTTGCATAATGATAAAGTTTTGATGTTCTTATAGACGTAACTGTATGGGTTTCAACATGCTAATTTTCAAGGCCAGCAGTGTCAGACACCTTGTGTTTGTGTCTAAGTTGCATAGCATAGGAGAAGGTTACCTGGCGAAGACCTTTTGCATTGAAAGGAGACTGCCGAACAATACGATGTGTTCCTTTCTCCCCAGACAAGTAACCATAAGCAAAGCGCCCTTCCAATTCAATTGTCGCTGACTTGATTCCGGCCTCCTCTCCCATAGATTTCTCAACCACTTTTGTTTTGTACCGCTGCTGCTCGCCCCATCTTACATACATTCTGAGAAGCATGTCAGCCCAATCCTGCACTGGAAAATAATGCAAAGAGTCTTACGAGAAAATCGAGCATGTAAAAAAGAAAAGAAAAGAAAAGAAAGGACTTTAGGGAATTTCACAAGGTAGATTGTCATATATATATATATATATATATATATATATATATATATATATATATATATATATATATATATATATATATATATAGAGAGAGAGAGAGAGAGAGAGAGAGAGAGAGAGAGAGAGGAATGTTCACCTGCGCACTAGTTCTCACGAGAACTCGTGAGCACTTTTTTAGGGCTCATCACACCTGACGTGAGCCCAAAATCTGAGCCGTCCACGTGATGCAGTACCCCTAAAAACCCCAGGGCCCAACTTTCAACTTGGTCCAGAACTCTGGTAGGCAATAGCAGAGAGAGAGAGAGAGAGAGAGAGAGAGAGAGAGAGAGAGGAGCAAATCAAAGGAAAAAAACAGTTTCCTTTCGTCATGGCCCACCAAAGTTCTAGATCAGGTCGAAAGTTGCGCCCTACAGGTTTTTTGGGGTGCTGCATCACGTGGACGGCTCAAATTTTGGGATCACGTCATGTGAGATGAGCCCTAAAAATGTGCTCACGAGTTCTCGTGAGAACTGGTGCACAGGTGAGCATTCTTCTGTGTATGTGTGTGTGTGTGTGTGGAAAGGTACCATGCGCTCGACCTCATGGGAAGTTCCCATGCGGTCGAGCTGTGTGGGTCCCAATGTGATGTGTGATGGGCATCCACACCATGCATTTGGTGGGTCCCCTACTGGTTATGGGACATCCCAAAAATCAGCTGTATCCGGAACTCAAGTGGGCCATGCCAACTAAAAGAGTATGAAATCATGCTTATAACATCTAAAAGCATTTGTTGGGGCCCACCTGAGTTTTGGATACAGTTGAAACTTGGTGTGACCTCTGACATGCACAATGGATGGGCTGGATTTCTCAACCACATCTCAGTCAATCCTATAAATGATCATAAAGGTTTCAATGGGTGGATATCCACTCTTAACTGTTGTTTACGGTGTGGCCCACCCAAGTCATGGATTCGCCTAAGTTTTAGGCCCACCACGGAATGGTGCATCTGACTGACAGTGTGGATGCCCGTCACACATCACAGTGGGGCCCACACAGTTTGACCTCATGGGAACTTCCCATGAGGTCGAGCACATTATACATTTTCCCATATATATATACACCATACACCCTCAGGCACAACTGCTGGTCTCAGTGCTGGAACAAAGGCGCAAGAGTCGATGTCATCCGATTCTCGCACACACACACACACACACACACACACACACATATATCTCCTGAGGCAAACTAGGGTGAGTTGAAAGACTTCTGTACAAGTTCATTAACAGCCTGTTTGGATTGGGTGCAAACCAGGGGAAGCATTTACATTGAAAAGACATTTGCACATGCTTGGAAAGTAAAGGATGCCATAGCAAAATGTTTGTCTTTGCCTTTCCCACCTCAGCAATGGAGTAAAACTTTTTTTTTAAAGATGACAAAATTTATCCACGGTATAGCAAAAGGCTACACCAAAGAAAGGAAAAAACAAAACGAAACAAAACAAAACAAAAGCAAGCCGCTGAGTTAGTGGCTCAACTACATGCTCAACAAAAGCATGTCAATTTTTTTTTTTTTTTTTTCAAAAAATCAAATAAAAGGAAAAGATTTTACCATTGATATGACGTTTTAAATGGCAAAATTGGAGGGAAAAGAGGTTTCCCTGTGTGGGATTGCAATCCAAACACTTTCAAAGACAACATTTTCCAAAACTTTTCTTTAGCAATACAAACAAGTGCAAAGGGTTTGCTTCCCCTGGATTGATGTAAGTTGTCATTCCACTAACCGTAATTTTGCTTTGCCTAGCATTCCCCTACTTTACACCCGATCCTAATAGGTCCTAAATATGCAGAAATTTTCAAGAAGAAAACTGGGGGGAAATAAATAAACATCTATTGAACTAAAGAAAATCTAGTTTACACCCAATGACCATTTCATAGTTCAATAAAATCTAATGACCATTTCATAGTTCAATAATATCTAGCATTACCTAAAGAAGGTATTATATGATGCTTGCTAGAAAGAAACAACATTTTTTGCCTTCAAGATGAGGATCGGTGAACCACCACTCTATCCATTGCCCTTCCACTTCTGTAGTGTAGGGGAGCCTGTTTAGTTCGATGGGGGTGCATTGGGTGATGCCATCATCAATGGTGCAGCTGATGTGGGCGTGGCATGGCCAATTGAAGGATTGCAAGAGGGAGTTATCTCTTTGGTGGTTATCCCCGCTCATGATTAGATGGGTGACCAGGGAGCGCAACAATCGGACCTTCTGAGACAAGTGATGATTGGTTGATGAGGTGGTGTTTAAAGTGAAGAAATTGATCTTTGACCGGGCAGCTACAAACTAGATTCTTGGGGAAATTATTGGGATTTTTTTTGGGGTGTATGTGGGGGGAGGGGGGCATCTGGGGTTATCCTTCCCTATTGTATCTTGGATGATGCCTCATCATCCTTTTGCATAGTTTCTTCTTTAATAAAATGTGTTATATTTGCAAATAAATAAATAAATAAAAAGAAACAACATTTATGTTTGGGAAGGGCAAAAATCTCCCATATCAGATGATCCCAACCATCCAATGAAAGTGGACAATTAGAAGCATTGGTCCGCATTTAATAGGGTGGATCGAATCAGGTGATTAGCAAGAGTTCATTGGGAAGATTTTTGGGGGTATCACCCATCTGCCATGGGCCCATTTTATGAACAGATTGGATTGCTGAAAGGTGGGCCTCACATGTACAACTTGTCTAGTTGAGCAAATGCCTGATGGGATACTGTTTAGATCCTCTTCCTATGTATCTTCTTGAAACCTTAGCTATTAACTTGTTGTTAGTGACTCGCTGAGGGATCTCTTTTGCCTTTAAATGCAATGATTGGTCATCTCGACACGGAGAGGTTGGATTTAAGCAACGGTTTGATTGAATGAGATTGAAGGGGAAGCAACAGCATCATTAGAGGATAAAAGACCTATCCACATCCAACACCAGAACATATTTCCATGTCCAAGTCAAATAAATCCCACAATTCATAAAGAAAACAAAACAAAAATTTCAGAGCTTAATGCTTACAATGCAAAAAAAAAATGAATACCTGTGCATCAGTACCCCCAGCACCAGCAGTGATAGTGACAACAGCACCTTCTTTATCATAAGGTCCAGAAAGCAGCTGGTTCAACTCAAACCGATCCAGCAACTTGCTCAGCTCGCGAATGATCTTGGAGGCCTCTTCAAGAAGCCCCGTATCTATAGATTCCATTTCCTCAGTCAGCTTTACTATCATTTCCGCATCCTCGACCTGTGTTAAGCATAGGGATTACTTTTCCATGCATGACAACACATAGATCCTCAGGACAAAGCTTCGACATTTGAAGTACCAGGTTATTTGTATGGGCCTAGCCATATGGTTTAGTAGTCCACAATAACTATAGATCTCACTTTTTTATGGCCTCTATTGCATGCTGAAATAGGGAAGCTATCATTTTTCCAGTAGGTCCCATGCATTCCAACCAATGGCAAGGCAAGAACCAGAGTTCTTGTACACAACCAACCCTTTTCTAGCAAGAATATACAACGTGGAAACACAAGCAGTAAGAGGTAAATTAATATATATGTCTACATGCATATAAGTGTATACACGCGCATAAGTGTGCCAGTTATGTGGATTGTGAAATGAATTAAAAATCAAGAAAAAAGGCAACTGGGTTCAAATTAGTTCCACCTTCATACGTACATGCATGTTTGTGTGTATTTGTATACATGCATGTTCCACCTGTATTCCAGTTAACGGATTAAAAAACCAAGACGAGGGCAACTGGATTCGAATTGGCTCCCTCTTCAAGTATATCTCTTCCATTAAATGTATAATAAATTAAGCAACTCCCCCATTACTACAATCTTAAAATCATTTAGCAAAATGTCTTCATTAAACAGAAAGGCAAAGTGGCAAATTTGGAACCTGGGACTTGAACTCTGTGAGCAGTTTGATTTTATCCTTGACATCAGTCAGGGCCTGAAGGGTTTCCTGTGCTTTAGCAGGTTCATCCCATAAAGAGCTATCTGCTGCCTTGTTCTCCAAAAATGTGAGCTCTGCTTCTAACTGGTCAAGACCTGCAGAGGCCCTGATTTCTTCAACACGTTCTATAGTAGTTTCCACATCTTTCCTTAATGTATAAAAATCTGCCAATAACCAGAAACCGTTGTCAAAACTTTACTCCACTGACTGTTTCAAGATTCAGCGGAGTCAACTCAGTAGAAGGATCGGCTTTATCCATTTAGTCTCCCAAGTTTAAAAGGTTCAGTAAATTCCATGATTCACAAGACCCTATAATCCTGTATTCCCATTGAAACTTAGTTATAAACTATCACGTCTATAAACCCATATACAGTTTCCAATGTTTTTAGTCGAGACTGCAGCTACATATATGAAAACCAATGTTTTAAAAACTGACCAGGCATCAAACATGTTATTCATTGATTTCGGTCCAACCACTAGACCAACCATGTCGAACCATCGAACTAGTACGATCAATGTAATGAATAGCATCTATAGCATAGTGTAGCTACAATGCTACGTAGTGTTAGCAAATAGCATAAATCCCTTGTAGCATACGGTACAAGGGTTGTAGCGTATTAGCTGATGTAGCGCCATAGCGTATGCGTAGCACATGTAGCGTGCACATAGCATATGTAGCGTATGCTACGCTTTTTGCTATAAATGATAATTATATTTTGTATTTTGTACTTAACACTCTCAACTTGTGGGATTTTAATTTCTCTTCATATTTGCAACTTGTGGTTTCAATTACACATTATTAATTAAAGTGGTTTGCTTAGAAAGTTGTTGATGTGATAATGATTTGATTGAGTTTATACAAATGGATTGGCTTTTGATAAATGATAATTAATAACCTATTTGAACATGCTTATACTGGAAAAAATGAATCATCTTTTAGGCATTTTTAATTTTTTTCTTACTATTTATCATTTTTTCCCTATTTTTAAATTAAAAAATAGAAGTATCTTGTAGCTTACACTACAAAGGGCTGAACACTATGCAACACGCTACCATTATTTAAAACACTGAGTACGAATTACAATAAATAAAAAACAGGCTAAACATCCAAAATGCCTCTGGTATGGTGGAATTGGACAGTACCTTTGGCATTTGAAGGGAGATCATTATTCAAGTTTAACCAATGTAAATGTTAAATTTTTAAGGAAATGGGTAACCACCATTTGACCATGTTTCACATGAACTGGACTGTTCTGATCCAACCTGGACTAACCGTCCAGTCTGGTCTTTAAATCATTGGTAAAAACACATCCCCACCCTTTGGTTTTCACATGTAAGAACTTGCTCATGCAGAATGCAAATCAAAGGAATCAAATGAAGCGAAACTCATCATCATCATCATGTTAGCTTTATGGAATTAATTGGGGCCGGCTACATGAATCCTGTTCCGTCATTCCACTCATGTTGTTCAGATTCGTAATAAAGCAAATATTCAAATCCTTGCATTTCATAAGATTATTTTATAGATGCTGTCATTCTTTTCAGGTCTCCATTTGAACCGGAATGAAGAAAAAAGAAATCTGAACATGCACTTGTATTTTAACTTTCTACATTGGTCAGCAAAAATGACTCAAGAGTTTCAAAGTAACATACCTTGCATTTGCCATTCAGCTGTTTCAGTGCTGATTCCTGCACCTGATTGGTTATCCGACGTTGCAAGTGGAACTGAAAGAAAACCAGGTAACAAAGTAAATATGTGCAATGGCTATTATAACTTATAACTTATAACGGTAACATCCACGGTGTTATGCTTATAAACTTTGAGCAGTACTCATAATGGTATGCAAGTAACTTTGATTTTTTTTTTTTTTTTTTTGAGACAAGTAACTTTGATTTTTTTTTTAAATGGCTCTCAATTAAAAATGCAACAAGATTTTTCTTTTTCCCTTTTTGGGGTTTTCCAAAATGGCCATTACAATGGCCATGGGCATTCTGAAAAAACAAGAAACGCCCATTTAGTTAGATAGACAGATAACACTTGAAAAAGAGACAATGCCCATTTCAATAGATAGATAAACACCTGAAAGAGAGACTATGGCAATTCAAATCCTGAAGAAATGTACAATCTACGAATTCAGAAGAAAAGCAAATGGTTAAAATACAGTTTGTGTCTGCCACAATTTACTTGGTTGTTGCAACTCATCGAAGAACATACGGCACACATTTATGTCAATCTAGACCATACATAACATGGACCCACTGTGGCTGGAGTGTATCATGATGATCACACTGATCATGAAACCTTAACAGCCTGAGCTCACCATTTTTTATACTGTCCATTCAATGACCACCTATTGAATGGTTGGGACAATCCCATCATTTTCAATTTTGGTCCAGGCTTCATCCATGATGGGGCCTATGATTCGGACCATTTAGATCAATGAACAAACATGCGGGTAGTAGAAGATTTTCCACAACTTGGTAAATTGCAGCGAACCCATACAATAGTCTAGCTCATTTCCTTTTTAATTTAAGGCCCCAATAATGATAATTAAAAATCCTGCAGAAGTAAAGACATTACAAGTTTACAACAGAAACAAACAAAATAACACAAATGAAAAATCAAAGAAAGCCCAAGAAACTTCAACAGAAATGAATAAAAATTTCCAAAAATAAGAACTGAAAAAAAAAATTCCCACAAAAATTCTGCAAAGAAATTGAAAGAAATACCCATGGCACAAAAGACAAAACAGTAATAATATATGATATAAGAAAGAAATCCCCAAGAAAAAAAAAAGAAATTTCATGAAAGGAAGAACAGAATGGGTGAGAATTCGAGAAAGGAGAAATTTTTGGTCACCAGAAAGAGAAAGCTGAAATGGTTTCGAAGGCTTTCTTGAGAGAATGAGGCTGGAAATCAAAGGCGGATGAGATTGTCTTGTTTTGTACGTATTGATAGAGAGAAGTTGGGTTTTAGGGGTGAAGGTTAAGGAAAGGTGGCGCAGGTTAAGAGCTGCTGGGAGGATTTGCAGACAACACTCCATAGAGAGAGTGGGGGGAAAAAATAACCAGCAAAAGGATAAACAATGGAAGATCGTATGTAGAGGAGATATATGATACTCCGGCAGCTTAGGACACTTGATACTCAGGCACTTACAAATTGTACACGTGGCAGGTATTAACTCAAATTAAACCGACTTAAATGGTAGAATTCATTGTCCCAAAATCAAATTATTTGAACAATGTTAGCCATGGATTCGTGGACACTTGTTTGTTGAAATATGACCATTGGATTTTTTTTTTTTTTCATTTTTAACCGTCCGAACATGGTTTGGAAATTTTAATTTTAATTATTTATTTTCCACGTCATTTCCAAGTGCCTGCGTATAATCCATCATGCTCGGCCGCAGTATCAAAATTTTTCTCTTGCAATTTCGTAGGGAGAAGAGTATGTATTTTCGTGCCTCGAGGTTTGTGTACCACACACGTGTCATATTTGTGTGATGATCCGAAGCAAGAATGTCATAATCCCAGTCATTGATTGGCATCTCACTGAAATTTTTGTTAGCCCAAGGCCAGACGTGTAATGTACGGCCATATCCGGTGTGCGATTATGATAATGCTGGCAAGCCAGAGTCGTACTTAGCAGAAGGGTTAGTCCTTTCTAATCGCATTCTTTTTCCAAAGCTAAAAGAGATTCTTTTAATGGGCAATATATTTCTCGAAATTTTTGATAATATAATATTATACCATTAAAATTAAAAATAAAGATTGATGATTAATTTAATTGGTTTAGAATAAATATCAATATAATTATTGAGAACATAAAAAAAAAAAGCAGAGAAAAATAAAAAATAAATATCTACAATTGCCGGTCCAAATAAACAATTGAAGCTAATATCCAGCAAGATCGGGACAGGGTGATCTTTCAAGTATGTACTCAGTTGAATGGAGATCCAACGGCGAAGGCCATGGATATTTATATTACTCTTATGTATATTGCAGTGTTGGCGTTGGATAATAGCAATTTGAGCTATGTTAAACTCCAAACTTGCTGCAGTATGCATAAACAGAAATGAATGACCTAAGGTTAAAACTAAAATAAGACAAGCTTGTGCTATGAGAGATTTGTGTTCGATGGGTCAATTTATGTCTCAAACTCTTCATTGAGTGCTCTTATATAAACTAGGAGGGCAATGATTGTCTTTGGGCATCCCTTCATTTCTTTTTAATTTAGGAAGTATTCACTTCTTGAATCTTCATAGCCACCATGAATGCATCGATCATTTTTGAAAAGTTTCCCATATTTGATCATGATTATGTGAGATAACTTTGCCAAGCGTATCTGAATTGTAAAAGATTTCATATTTCAATGGAGCTTATATAGCTTGTTGGGCATACTACTTAACCACATGTGTCACTCGTGTGAGGGCTACATGTCCTTCTTGCAATGTCTTGTTTTTCTCATCTGCATGCATACATACATACAGTTCTGAGTCGTTTTGCTTTTGGTATGTGACGTGTCGCTGAAGGAAGTGGGATCAAGAGATATCTTCCATGCACTAATAAGATTTCGTCCGTCATCCGTACGTAGTGCCAACACATGGCGACATTTCACTGGTCCGCATGTACATGCAGGACAGGTGTAAACAATTGAAATATTTCAACTTTTATTTATTTATTTCATCAATGAGCCTTTCCTTCACTTAATGGGGTTGGTGATTTTTTCTTTTCTTTTTTTGTGTATGCCACCAATTAAACAGAGAGAATCGTTAGAACACTGTGATTTTAGGAGCATGGCTCATTCACTATTCGAGATACTAAATTGATGGTTTTGATCTTATTCATGCATACTATTTGTTTATTATTCAATCAAATATGAAGCCACATGTGTTAAGGAAAGCCCGTATCTAGTTAAATGTGTATGATTAGGATAGTGTGAAAGTGCTAAAGTCATACTCAACTTGAGTTCAATTGAACATTTTTTGACCCATCCATTGAGATAGATCGATTAAGACCGAATTTGTGAAAATCAACCGCCTTGTTAGCCACCAATTATTACAGCGATTAAGTGATTTAGAAGGGAAGGGTTGGTCCTTTTGAATGAGAACTTTTTGGCTTACATTGATGACTTTTCTTTCAACAATGATTATAGGCCTTGTGTTTTTTCATAGTACAATAACTAATGGAAAAGACCAAACTAAAGGCTAAAATGTTGACTTTACTAATTTATATTTGAAGTTCAGTACAATTAGCAAATAAATAGATAAATAAATACTTGTGATTTCATGTATGGACAATAATCAAGGTGGACGGTCAACATGATGTGACCGGGGTATGATCTTCAAAATAAGGATTGGGTTGATTGGAAACCCAATGATAGTAGGTGGCGGCATCTTTTTAGTCGGTATGGATGCTAGGACATGTTTAAACTCCACCTATTCAAAAAAACTGTTTAGAATGACGCAGAGGCATAACAAATTAATTGTAAGCAATTTCAGACTTCTCAGGAAATTTTCAAATTTTAAGAAAGGTTCTTAGCATACGTTATAGTGCTTCTAGTTGCACCGGTTCATTAGACAGTGCCAATCGATTGATCTAGACTGTCCATGAAGTCGAAAACACGTATCTCAATCTACCACTCAAGACTCAATCCAATCTTGATTTGGCCTTGTTTTCCATAGCCACCCTCTTTTCAAGCCATGGATGGGATGGCTGCAATTGCTTAATGAAAGTGATTCTTTAGAATCATAAGTAATCCGTGACGGTCTCTAACAAAAAGGTGGATCAAAATTGTTGAATAGACCGTTGATTGAATGGTCCATATCAACGACTGTTGATCAAACGGTTATATTTGTTAAATTGGGGGTGATGCTTGCATGGATGCATATGAAACGTGCATTGGACCTAATGAACAGTCTGGATCAATGGATTGACTTCGTCTGTCTTATGTGGCTGACTTCAATGACCCCATGCGTGGTGACACTCTTATTAACTAGTGATTTTAGACATGCAAATGGTTAAATTATCAATCCAAACCATCCATCAAAGGCAGGCTCTAACTTTTTAGACTTGTGACTAAGAGCTCACACTAATAAAAACACTTTGAAATTTGATCAATTACATGCAAAAGGAGATGGTTTTGCAAAACATGATACAATTGTCAGCAGAGTGACCCATTTGAAAGAGTCCTATCCCATGTTGAAATGATTCATTTTTTGGTTAAAACTAATAAAAGTGTACTTTGAATTTTTTGTCCCATATTAGATGGGAGAAGAGTTTTTTACCTTTTTATAAGTAGGGTGTTGTGCACCTTATTTATGGTGGGAGAGAGGAGAATGGTGGCTTGCGTGTTTCGCACTGAAACACTGGGCTCGGTCACGAGCATGGTGCGAGGGTGTGGGCATGTGAGGCAGTGTGGCTGTAGAGGCGCTAGTGATGCACTTGGCACTTCGCACGTGTCGCAAATTGATTGCGACCTCGCGGACCGGAGCGAGATTGGTGCGATAGAGGCTAGTTAGTAGGTCACGTGGCTAGGTTCGGAACAAAGGAGGTGTTGTGGGTAGGATGTCTGATAGAGAGACCTCTGTTTTTTATATAGAGCTATATGGCTATTTAGAAGGACTTGTGTAGCTACTCATGCAGTAACTGGTCCAGACCATACAGTAACAGCTGCATGTGGCTAGCCCAACAGTCAGAAAACGATAGCCACTGAGTCTAAACAGCTAGCATGCAGGTGTAACTCCCACATGCACAACAGTTAGAAACTGTCAGAAAATGGCTAGTTTCTCCCAATAGCCAGAAAACGACTAGTGCTATTATGGCTCTGGACAAAAACTGTCAGCCACCCTTACCTATATAAACCGGACAGGTCTGGTTCATTACACAAAATCAATCACAACCATCTCGACTCTTCAACTGAACCAGCACCTTCCAAGCTAATTAGCCTCTCGGTTTAGGTTCATACAAACCGAGCTACTTAGACCTAGAGAAGTGATCTACTCGCTGCTAGAAGAACACCGCTACTCTTTTCTCTTTTTCTTTTCATTATCTACCAGATAGTGTTACTGAGTTCCATAGTAGTTTATTTGTTTCTTGCTAAATGCAGAACCACATAAGGCTCGTCGTATCCTGGAAGCAATGTGCCTGCAACCTAACAGCAAACTCAAAGTAATTTGAGTAGGGGCAAATTACACTTTAAGGACAGCGTGTTTTCACGTGCTTCGGCCTTCCTTATTTTCGATTTTTTCCTATTAATTTATTTTCTGATATCAGAAATTCTCAACATTCTACTCATGAGGTAAGTACACCTCCCCATGTTAGGCCTATATATCAAACTCCTTGAAGCAAGGCTCAAGTTAGTCACACAAAGGGGAGAATGAGGGATACTAGAGTGGGTGATGGCCATCATTGAAACAAATTTTGGGTACTTAAAAAAATGAAAATGAAAGAAAAAAATTTAAAAATGGCTTTTTCATCTCTATTGTTCAAAACTTTAGTCTTAAATCGGATGAGGAGACGAGTTGTGAAAGGTTTAAAAGGCTTTCGAGCCTTCTTTTTTTTTCCAAGTACTTGTTTACACTCTAACCAATTAACTCGATGTCTCTCGAGTTAGCCTAACTTTTTTGTCTTTGGGCCTAATGTTGAACTAAATATATTATGGTGGGAGTGAATCTTACATAAACATTATGGTGGGCCTCATAAAAATTGAGAGGGGCGTCCCAGACAATTCCCTTTTCTCTAAATAATCTCTTTTTATCTTTAGAGAGAGAGGGTCAGGTTTATCTTTGGAGGGGCCCATCGTGATGTTTATGCAAAATCCACCCCAACCATTAGGTGTGTAATCCCACTTTAAGCCTACATCGAGGCAAAAAATCAGGCTAACTCATGATTCAAGTAGGTCACACCAAAGAAAATAGTCAGGAGAGAGGCGTCCATCCCTTGATGTTTATAGGGACCATCGTGATGATTACATGGAATCCACTCCAACCATTAGACGACATGTCAAAATTTATGCCTAGAGCTCAAAGATCACACCTATCCGTGATTCATGTGGGCCATACCAAGGGATACAATTTGTAGGACAAATGTTGCCTTGTACACTGTTTCCAATCGTGCGGTTCCACTAAATCATGGATATGGATGATTTTGGGGCTTTGGCCTAATATCAGGTAACACACCTAGTAGTTGAGGTGGATTTTACATAAAAAATTACAGTAGGGCCCCACCAAAATAACCTAGCCATTTGCTCACAACTCACCCAGAAGTTCGTGGAGTGATAATTATAGTGATTGATGAGGTAGCTTTATAAAAAAGATTGTGAAATGTAAATTCCATATTAATTATGTAGCTTTTGTAATATCCCTTAGAAATTAAGGAGAATTCATCTACGCATGTAAGTAAGAACTCATCACCTATGGATAAGATACCACAACTTTATGGGTTGTGTAATCTATGGACACCCCACCTAAGATAGTAGGAGAATACTTTACAGCTTTCAACATAACTTAAAAACTAGCTAACGATCGACCTAGGGAAGCATTGTAAACATGAATGGATCGAATGGTGATGATCCACATGGCCTCTCAGTCCTATCCGCCGGTCTAGATCAACCATAGGACGGGAATCCAATTCCTAACTAGCTGTCATGGCTCACTTGAATCTCCAGGTGGACTGCCAAATAGTTGAGGTGGCAAAAATGCATTAAAAAAAATGTGAAAAAGGCACCGGCAAGAATCTAATTCCGGCCAGTCAAAAAGTCCGCTTACCAACTCAGGAGAGCACCTGTCACTCAAAACATCTCAAACTGCATAAAGATTTTGCCGCCTCAACACCAGCAAGAATCTGATTCCCGTTGGTTTAGTCTATAAAAACAGGGGTCATTTCCCTTATTTGGCATTCGGGAAAATCCGAAGAGTTGAGGTTAAAAAAAAGCATTTGGGGTTAGGTGTTTTGTTGAGTGAGTTAGAGAAAGAGGGTGATGATAGGAAAGCTCAATCAACGAAGGAAAGCTCAATCAGCGGCTCAATTACATTTGGAAAGCTTGATCAACTCTTTCTAGTTATTACGGTCTTTATTACAGAAGTTGACTATGAATTATAATGGAAGATGACTATGAATTGTACATTGTAAAAATAATATTATAAATATATAATTTTGCATCTCCTCCCGTGAATTGAGAGAGAGAGAGAGAGAGAAGACTTTCCAAAATTCAATATCTTCTTATGGTAACAGAGCTCTTTTAAGAGCTTCCTTCTCTTGCATTTTTTTTTCCTGAGAAAGCCATGGTCGTTCCTTCATCTACATATCTATATCCTTCATACATCAACATCACAAGCTTCATCACGTTGAAACTCAAGCAATCCAATTATCTATTGTGGATAACTCATATCGAATCGTTGATTGAAAGCCAAGAATTGTCGGGCTTTGTCAACGGTGAGATACCAACCGTCTCTTTAGATGGGAAGGAATCAACATTGAATCCAACTTTTACATGATGGATGAAAACTGATAGGTTGATTAAAGCTTGGATCACAACCTCATTGTCTAAAGAAGTGTTGGGCCTTGTTGTTGGGCTCGTCACTTTAAGAAACGTTTGGGTTGCATTGGAAGATGCATTTGCACAAGATTCTAAGGCTAAAGAATATGAACTCTTCGCAACTCAAAGTATTAAAGAAGGGTGTGGTGATATTATCTGAATATTTATGAAAATTTAAGCTTCTTTGTGATGAACTTAATATCATTGGCAAACCAATTCCTGATTGGAAGGTCTTTTAACTTATTGACGGGGCTCAGGTCCAATTATAAGGCCTTCACTACCTCCATGCTGAAGCCACTGATTCCTTCATATAATGAAGTCCTCCATTGCTGTAAAGTCATGAACCATGCAGTAGGGAATATGGTGATGATGATGTTAACCCATCCATGGCCTTTGTTAGCCAATGCTCACATAGTGGTGGCCGCGGTTCCAGAGGTCGAGGTCATGGTTATGGTTTTAGTTTAAGGGGTTGTGATTTTACCGAAGCAGGCCAACACAATAGGAATAGACATCAGATGTCCGTTGGAACAAATTCAATCACAAAAATTAAGGGCCCAAGCAAACAACCCAATGTACCAAATCACATCAACAAAGATATAATTTCTTGTCAGATCTGCCATAAGCATGGCCATGATGTTGAGATGTGGAGCCAAATCACATCTGGGGATGGTCGGGCGCCCGGACGGTCAGTGGACCGGGAGCCCAATATTCAGTATTTTGAGACGAATGTCTCTGGACTGTTGTTGGGGTCCCAAAAGGTAGGGACTCTTAAAATAAGCGAAATAGCCAAAGGAATCACGCAGAACGCCTTCCGGTACGCATAAAACGGAAATATACAGGATTTCCCTACTTAGCCAATTCTCCAGTGGGCCCTGCCGATCACCGTGATCGGAACTGCCCGAAAGTGGACCTGCAACCTCATTACCACTCATGATGAACAATGTAAGTGATTGCGCAACCAAACAGGCCCCGCAAACCCTCCAAAATTAAAAATCCAACTGCAGGAGTTCACATTTACGTGTCCACGCACCCATAAATTCGAACACCCCACGCGCCCAAAAAACAGCGAAAACAGGAATTCATCTAAAATGTGTTTTGAGCCCCATGCACCCTGAAAATGGGTCCACGCATCCGTAAATTCCACAAAATTTCAGAAATTAAATTACAGGTGTGTTCAGCCCCACGCACCCGTAAATTAAGTCCCACGCACCCGAAAAATCAAGTATTCTCAGAACATGTTTTCTGGGTGCGTCGGACCTTCGCACATCAATAAACAGGTGCGTGGAGGGTATTTTAAGGATGCGTGGCACGTGGCGGTCTCCTATTGGCCGGCTTCTGGTTTTCTTCGGCTATAAATACCCCCTCCACCCATTCATTTTGAGATCCCGAGAAAGAGAGAGAGTTGCCGCCCGCCAAAAACCCAAAATCTCCGCCAGAAACCCTTGCCGGAATACTTTTCGACCACCGGAATACCCATTCCGATCACCGATACTCCACCGCAGGTCTGAATCCTAAAGATTACAAGTGTGGCCACGCATCCTGAAAATAGTCACACGCATCCGAATGACCGTCCCACGCACCTATAAATCCCGTCCCACACGTCCATTAATTCGACGTAGATAAAACAAAGACAAACGGACTCCCACGCACCCAAATAATGGTCTCACGCGTCCATAAAATCGATGAAATTCAAATTTCCATATTCGGTCCTACGCACCTGTAAATCAGGCCCCACGCATTCGTAAATTCATCAAAATCCGGTACTTAATGTATAGGTGCGTTGAGCCCCACGCACCCGTAAATTAAGTCCCACGTACCCAAAAATCAGCCGATTGCAAAACATGTTTCCAGGTATACCGGACTCAATTTAAGCGATTTTAAGGTCCGTTTGAGCCTATTTTGGGTATTCGAGCATTCCGGACGCAATGGAACGGTCGAATGGATGCTCCGGGAGCTCTAAACAAGTGGAATTGAGCATCTTCGAGGCTCGACCCTGATTCGACGCAATAAATGAAGTAACTTCTCAGAAAGGAGTCGCCAGCATCCAGAACTATGCAAATATGTCACCATTCATACCTATTGTAAAGTTGTGATCCGGTTGGGGTCGAAAGCTAGGCAAACGGGACTATGGTTACCACGATAAACCATGTCAAAGAGTTTCAATTCGCCACAAAGCAATTGCTATGAACTGCCATAACACAATAGTCGATGCCCTACCCATCCAAAATGGTATCCGTCGGTTGGGCTACGCAGGTACACACAACTGTAGAATGGACTTTTCGAGGTCACATGTCCCTACATTGACAGGCGTGGGCCCAGAGTCGTCCTTCTCAGTAATAAACCCTGATAGTCTCAGCCCGGATCTCCGGTCAAAACATGGGACATAGACATCTGGCTAACATAAGGGTGGTGCCAGTACATACCAAAGCAAATACAAGGTCTCTACGACCACAACTTTAAGACCATAGTCCCTGCTGACTAGTCTTCTGCCTTTTAATCAAGGGTCATCGATCATTCGATGTAATTAAGGGCTCGTGCCAGATCAGGGCCTGGAATGTACAAGATCTCAGGATCTCTGGAATAAAATTCGCCTTGTGATATCTCCTCTTGTGTACTTTTGTGAATGCTTGTGATTTTCTATGAATGTTTCTATTTCTCAGAATCCCAGAACAGCAAAACACCAGAAAACTGCGCCCGAGCATTTTTCTAGTTCTAACAACTGTTCTGGGAACAATCGGGCGCCCGGACGGTCTGTGACCGGGCGCCCGATATTTGGCTGATTTTCTTCGTATCTCACTGGACATTTTCTGAAGTGGGCGGGCATCTAACCAAGCTTGATCAGGCGCCTGACCGGCCGCGAACTTAAGTGCAAGGTTTCCTATTTTTTGTTCTATTTTTTGGGTTTACTATATAAAGGGGTGTAAACCGGGATTAGGCTATGGGATTAGGGTTTCTATACGTCCAAGGTGAGAAAAAGGCGAGAGGATTAGCAAAAGGGCCATCTCTGTACATGGGAGCATAGGAGAAGGTAAGTGTATTGCTTGTAACTTTGTCTTCTTCATAGTGGAAGTTTGCACTGTGGTTTTTTACCCTTATTTGGGGGTTTTCCACGTAAAATCTGTCTTATGGTTTGTTGGTTTGTTTGAATTACTCTTCTAGATTATATTTCTTCCTGTTTATCATTTGTGGGTGAGACCAAAGATTGGATCTCTGTTCACTGGCATTCTTGGCGTGCTACGCAACAACTAGTATCAGAGCTATTGGTTTAGTTCAAGTGAGAGCGATGACGGAAGAAGGGAAAACTAGAATTGAGAAGTTTGATGGTTCAAAGTTTGTCTTTTGGAAGATGCAGATGGAGGATTATCTGTATCAGAAGGACCTCTATATTCCTCTAAAAGGAAAAGAGAAGAAACCAGAGAAGACGACAAATGATGAATGAGCTTTAATGGATCGGAAGGCTTTAGGAACGATCCGACTCTCTTTGTCTAAGCGCATCGCCTTCAATATATCCAAAGTAAAGACCATAAAAGAATTAATGCAAGCTTTAGCTATGATGCATGAGAAACCATCAGTGTCCAACAAGGTTCATCTTATGAAATGGCTATTCAATATGAAGATGTCAGATGGTGGGGGCGTAACTGAACATATAAACGAGTTCAATACAGTCACGAGCCAATTGGAATCTATTGGCATCACTTTTGATGATGAGGTCAGGGCGTTATTGATCTCGTCAAGTTTGTCAGACAGTTGGGATGGTTTGGTGATTGCCATGAGCAATTCCTTAGGGTTTATGAAGTTGAAATTCGATAATGTGGCCTATCTAATTCTCAGCGAAGAATCTAGAATGAAGGCATGGAGAGCTTCAGGGGATTCAGGGAATGCTCTAAATGTTGAAGGAAGATGAAGATCTTCAAACAAATGTGGTAATAAACATGGGCCTGTCTAAGTCGAGAAATAAGTCTAAGGGATCGAAAGACAACGACGGGTGTTGGCATTGCGAGAAGAAGGGGCACATGAAGCGTGATTGCAGGGCGTTTAATAAACAAGAAGGAAGCTCTCAAGGTGGGAAGGATTCAGTGAATCTATCTGAGGAGAGCAACACAGAGGCGTTGTTCTTGTCTCTTGATGCGCGGAATGAGTCTTGGGTTATAGACTCGGGTGCATCGTTTCATACCACTTCGTCAAAAGAAGTTCTTCGTGATTATATATCAGGTGACTTCGAAAGAGTCTACCTGGGTGATGATGATCCATGCAGTATTCTTGGCAAGGGAGACGTTCACTTAAGTCAGAAAGACAGAACGGTCATGAAGTTGAAGGATGTCAGACATGTACCGAGTTTGAGATGGAATTTGATCTCAGTGGGGCAATTGGCCGATACTGGATATGTGACAACATTCACTAGTGATTCCTGGAAGGTCATAAAAGGTGCCTTGATGATATCTCGAGGTAAGAAGGAAGGTACTTTGTATGTAACTTCCAAATCGTATAGTTCACTCACAGTCGCATCAACTGGAGTGAACGGGCAATTATGGAATCAAAGGTTGTGACATATAAGTTAGAAGGGGATAAAAGTACTATTGTCAAAGGGGAAGCTACCAGGGTTGAAGGCAATCGACCTGGAATTCTGCGAAGATTATGTGTACGGCAAGTAGAGAAGGGTAAGTTTCAAGAAAACAGGACGCGCTCCAAAGACACATCTATTGGAGCTGTACACACTGATGTGTGAGGACCGGCACAGGTATTATCTCTTGGTTGATCGCATTATTTTGTCTCTTTTATTGATGATGCTAGTGGAAAATTGTGGGTCTATTTCTTAAAGCACGAATCTGATGTATTCGATGTATTTAAAAAGTAGAAGTGTCTGGTAGAGAATAAGACAAGTAAAACTGTAAAGTGTCTCAGATCTGATAATAGGGGAGAGTATTGTTATAAGAGGTTTAAGGAGTATTGTGCAGCAAATGGAATCAAACATCAAAAAACGATTCCAAGGACATCGCAGCAAAACGGTGTGGCTAAGCGCATTAACAGGACCATCCTTGAGCGCGCCAGGAGCATGAGGCTACATGCAGGGTTGCCTAAGACCTTTTGAGCAGATGCTGTGAATATTGTCGTATATCTCATCAATAGAAGTCCCTCAGCACCATTGGATGGTGGGCTATTAGAAGAAACATGGACTGAAAAAGAGGTGAACCTTGTATATCTCAAAGTGTTTGGTTACACTTCTTATGTTCACATTGATGTAGAGCACAGAAATAAGCTGGATGCGAAGTCCAGAAGGTGCATGTTTATAGGCTACGAGCAGCATGATTTTAGCTACCGATTTTGGGACACAGAGAACCAAAAAATCATCAGAAGCAAAGACATAGTCTTCAATGAAAAAGTGATGCATAAGGACAGTGTACAGTAAAAACAGAATAAGGCAGATGAGAAATAATTCGTAGAGTTAGAAGAGTTACCGGACACGGGTGTTACAGTGCCACAGGATGAGCATGCACAGGAGCATGATGAGGCAGAGTTGCAGACACCAGGTTGCGAGGAAGTCTACTCGAGAGAGGAGACCCAAGGTTCGATACTCACCCTTTTTACATTATTTACTGTTGATAGATAATGGTGAACCAGAGTGTTTTGAAGAGGCATTATGGTTAGATATGCGGGTTAAGTGGGAGCAGGCCATAGGATGATAAGATTGACTCTCTTGAGTCTAATCGTACGTGGGAGCTAGTCACTCTACCGAAGGGTAAGAAAGCTCTTCATAATAAGTGGGTTTATAGACTGAAAGAGGAGCACGATAGTTCGAAGCGATACAAGGCTAGACTGGTTGTGAAATGTTTCCAACAAAAGATAGGTATCAACTTCACTGAAATATTTTCACCAGTGGTGAAGATGTATACGATTCGCATGGTCTTGAGTATAGTGGCTACAGAGGACTTACATCTAGGACAGCTAGATGTTAAGACAACCTTTCTTCATGGAGACCTTGAAGAAGAGATATACATGCATCAGCTGACAGAATACGTGGTATCAGGAAAGGAGAACAAGGTGTGTAGACTGAAGAAGAGTCTATATGGCTTAAAGCGGGTCTCGAGGTAGTGGTACAAGAAGTTCGACAGTTTCATGTCGGAAAACGGGTACAGGAGATGTCATGCAGACCACAGTTCCTACTTGAAGAAGTTTGATACGTTGTATATCATTATTCTTTTGTACGTTGATGATATGCTTGTGGCCGGATCAAGCATGAAGGACATCTCAGATCTCAAAAGACAATTGTCTAGAGAATTTGCCATGAAGGATTTAGGAGCCGCAAAACAAATTCTAGGCATGAGGATAAAGCGTGACAGGGAAAACAAGAAGCTAGTTTTGTCACAAGCAGAGTACATAGCCAAGGTACTTGATCGATTCAGTATGGGAGGTGCTAAGTCTGTTAACACTCCATTAGCCAACCACTTTAAGCTTTCTATGGAGCAAGGAGCTAAGACGCAAGAGGAATGGGACTACATGGCTAAAGTCCCATACGTGTCAGTTATAGGGAGCCTCATATATGCTATGGTTAGCACGAGGCCAGATATTGTTCAAGCAGTGGAAGTTGGTAGCAGGTTCATGAACAACCCTAGGAAGGAACACTGAAAGCTGTGAAGTGGATCCTCAGATACCTATTGGGTACTGTGGATGTAAGGTTGTGTTATGGAGGATCAGATATCGAGCTACAGAGCTACGTCGATTCAGACTTGGCAGGGGATATCGACAGCATAAGGAGCACAACAGGGTATGTCTTTACCCTGGGTAGTATTGCAGTCAGTTGGGTCTCTCAGTTACAGAAGATAGTATCCATCAGTATAACGAAAGTAGAATATGTTGTAGCTACAGATGCATACAAGGAGATGGTATGGATGCAAGGTTTTATGGAAGAGTTGGGGAAGAAGCAAGTAGATTGCAAGCTGTACAGTGACAGTCAGAGTGAAATACACTTGGCTAAGAATTCAGCCTTTCATTCAAGGACCAAGCATATTGACATCAGATATCACTTCATACGTTCGTTACTGGAAGATGAATTGATTGCTCTGGAGAAGATCCATTCAAGTGAGAACCCTACGGATATGTTGACCAAGGTAATCACACGGGAGAAGCTGAAGCTCTGTTCAGCTTTGATTGGTCTTTAGGCTTAAAGACGGGGAGGTGGTGCACTCTGAATGTAGAAGACGAGGTTTATGGTGATGTGTCTCCAAGTGGGAGATTGTTGAGATGTAGAGCCAAATCACATATGGGGATGGTCGGGCGCCCGGACGGTCAGTGGACCGGGTGCCCGATATTCAGTATTTTGAGACGAATGTCTTTGGACTATTCTGGGAACAGTCGGGTGCCCGATATTCGGCTGATTTTCTTCATATCTCACTGGACGTTTTCTGAAGTGGGCGGGCGCCCAACCAAGACCGACCGACCGACCGCGAACTTAAGTGAGGGTTTTCCTATTTTTTGTTCTATTTTCGGGGTTTACTATATAAACGGGTATAAATTGGGATTAGGCTATGGGATTAGGGTTTCTATACGTCCAAGGTGAGAAAAAGGCTGAGAGGATTAGCAAAAGGGTCATCTCTGTGCATGGGAGCATAAGAGAAGGTAAGTGTATTGCTTGTAACTTTGTCTTCTTCATAGTAGAAGTTTGCACCGTGGTTTTTTTACCCTTGTTTTGGGGTTTTTCCGCGTAAAATTTATCTTGTGGTTTGTTGGTTTGTTTAAATTACTCTTTTAGATTATATTTCTTCCTGTTTATTGTTTGCGGGTGAGACCGGAGATTGGATCTCGGTTCACCGGCGTTGTTGGCATGTTGTGCAACAGATGATGCCTCACACTGCTAGAATAGATTTAATCACAGCTTTCACAAGCTCTCGCCACTATACAGATTTCTGATGCACATGATAATGAGTGACTTCCATACACTAGTGCAACATCCCACATGGTTGGTAATGAAGGTATTATTCGTAACCTTGTTCCTTATACTGGATCTGATGCAATTATGGTAGGCAATGGAGAAAAATTATAAATTTCAAATATAGAAGACATCTTTATGTCACACCTCAAATTTGATTTTTTGTGTCCATTCGCTGTGGCCCGAATTCAGAAGGTGGCAGCCTCCGTAGTAGCCCAATCTTGGCTCCTAGCTCTATACGTCAGGTTCTGATCCTAGCACAAGGAGGATTGTAAGGTCTGATTTTTTTTCTTTTCGTTCTCATAACATGAGCATCACCATATGACTATCATCAGAGACAAGCACAATATTTTTACTAAATCATTTATTTTACATACAGTACAGGAAGGTAAATATAAAAGTTGCACACAATCCAGCACCTCCTGCTACTTGCATTCTATAATAACTTGAAAGTTAAACCACGAGTAGGACAAGCCTACAAGGTATGATAGAAGACACAACTCTGGCTCAACGTTGCTAATACACCCTGGTATAACCTGCAGCGTAAATAAATGTGCATAAGCTTCCTACGAAGCTCAGTAGAGTGCATGTGTGCATGCAGAATGCATATGACATGCATGATAAACATCTGAGTAAGTAGTAAAGTATGATGATAAGTCTAAACCATAACTCAGCCTAATCAGGCTACACGATCATGTGATATGGATAACCAGCATACTACGGCTATGCAAGTGTGCAATACAGATAACCAACCTACCAAGACTATACACTCATACTATGCGATAGCCTACAGGGTCTAATGTCATATGCAATGATTCAATGTAAGTATGCAAATCACCACATCCCAGCACAAAAGTACTGGTCTATATGCGAGCAATCATATATTTATACCAAAAACATCTCTGAAATGGGGCATCACTTGGGTCTAATACACAAGTAAGAGATCTCCCATCCTCTCTACCAGGTACAAACATTATTACTCACCCAACCAATAGAATGCCAAAGCCTACCTGGTGGAGTAGCAGACCCACTGATCAGCTGATCAGACTTAACCCCCTTTGCTACATACTTTCGGCAGGTCAGGTCAGACCTCATTCCAAACTGACCATGTGTAGTGGAAACACCGTTGTCTGGTATTCAACGTATTGATGCCTGATAAAACCACTCGGTCATTGAATAGAGCACCCACCTTGGTATCAACGTGATCAAAGACTTCTCCCTCAAGGACGTCTAATGCATCCAATTTAAAGATCACATGTTTTCTGGTGCCCAACCATCAATGATGGAGTTGTGGTTACAACGTAATAGCCATGCTATATGCAGCACAAGCAGACGGTGCGGAATGCAACTATGCATGCAAACATGAGACAACATGCCCGTGCAAGTCTTCGAAGAGCACCATAAAACTGTAGGGCTGAAATACAAAATTATTATCAATTGATAATGAAGTGTGCAACAATCATGACCGCACATGGTCGAGCATGATATAATATAGTCATATGAGCCAAGAATACATGATACGATGAGTGAAGTATATAGTATGAGTGCCGACATGTGGTCAATCTACCACGAAGGCAAGGGGGTAATCTAGTCCAACTTGTTTAAGATAAGCTTAACATGAGGGGACACATATGAATGGTCAAGTCATAGTGTGGGATGTCGCTAGCCAAGGAATCTCACACCAAGGGATACAAGACATGTTAGACCATTCCTAACAGTGGTGTAAGCCAGGATGATAGGCTTTTGTCCTCAAATAGTCCCTTACCTATTGGAGAGGTTCATGACAGAGGGCACATGAATTATATTTGTGCGACTAGCAGTCCCCAACTATCAATTGGTGAATCAAGATGCATACTCATCACATATGCGAGATGGTTGTCAAAGCATATAATATATAATTTTTTTTGTTAGTCATGCAATGCACCCACATGGTTAGTCACACGATGCACCCACCCCACCGGTGGGTAGCATAAAATATATAAATGGCATGAAAGTATTTCAGATAATACTACGAGCGACAACAAGTTATACTAAAAAACAGCATGAAAAGGGGATCCACATATAACACAAGCACATATAAATGAGGTAGGATCATAGATGGACAATATATAATAATATTACAAAGGAAAATGTTGGTTACAACGCATCGAAGGTAGACCATACTCAGGCGGTAAGAATAGAATACACAAAATTGTATTGGGCCCTAAATCTATATGAACTTTCAACGGGTTGGGTAGGCAACTTGAGATCAAAGTAGGCCACTCTAACAGGCTAGATGGCAATTAAACATTACAAAGGGCCTACAGAAAGGTTTCAATGATAGAGACTCAATGGCTACCATTAGGTGTGTTCCACTAAGCTTAGATCTGACTCACATGGGGTAAACACATGTATCTAGGCGGGCCACACAATGATCATATGGCAAAGCCAAAACACACACAACATGCAAGCCACATGGTAGAATAAGATACAAGCATCATATTGATTCCATACTTGGACAACATGGATATAAACCACATACATCTAGGTTGGTCCAAAGTGTGGATGGTTTGGATTGAGCCCAAAATCAAGGTGGTCCCGATGGACGGCTAGAACATGCATAAATACTATGGTGGTCCATGGCCAACATGAATAACACATGCATATAAAGAGCAACCTTGAGGTTGGGGATGACCCTACAAACAGATAAGATGGCAAATAAACATTACAAAAGGCCCTTGGAAGGTTTCCAATGATAGGCACTTAATCGCTAATGTCGCCATGGTGTAGTCCACTTAAGACTTGGGCCTGTCTCACAATGGGGCCCAAGACCCTACAATGGCTAGAAATGCAGATGAATAATGTGAGTATAACACACACATCATGGTGGGCCTCATAGGGCAACCCACAATGGGCGCCCCGATCCAACTTTTTATTGCCATGTGGAGATTGGTTTTTTGTCTGATTTTCGCGGGGGGTCCTAAGGTGGGACCCATTTGAGGCCAGCAAGTTTTGAATCAAACTAATATTTATGTTTTCCCCTTCATGCTGACCTATGCCAAACAAACATCAAGGTGAGCCCTAGGAAGGCTTCAACGGTAAGCATCATTGCCCTCACTGTTGTTTGTGGGGTGGCGCATCTGGGATTTAGATCTACCTCATGATCTGGCCTTGAGCCCTAAAATGAGCTGGAAAAATAGATGGAGGGTGTGGATTTATCACAACCATTAAGGTGGGGCCCACAGCTGCCCCCTGCTAGTTAGTGTGCCTAGGCACGCTGCCATGTAGCGGTTCCACACGTGTGGTCCCCAAGAAGCTTGGATCAAGCTGATAGTTGTATTTTCCCTTCATCTTGGCCACACATGGCCAAGGTACAGGTTACGTGTGACCTTACCCAGGTTAGATAGCAATTAAACATCATGGTGGGCCTTAAGAAAGTTTCAATTGGGAGATGTCACTATCCCCACTATTTTCTATGGTGTGGCACACCTAAAATTTGGATCTGGTTCATATTTAGGCTTATGACCTAAAATGATCTGGAAAAAGGAATGAACGGTGTAGATGAAACATAAACATTATGGTGTGGTCCACGAGTGGGACCCTCATTCACGTCGAGGAGGGGTTTTCGTCTCCGCATGGACGTTGGGCAGCAGCGTCTGCTGGACGTGTTGTTCTAGCGTCTAATAACATAGATTATTTTACTAATAAGGTAGGGTTCACCTGAGAAATCCAATCATAGTTGGTATCAGAGTATAAATTGGGAGCTACCTGTGAACAACACAATGTATGTATTTAGTGTTTTGGGATTAGATCACCCTCGCTTGTTAATGTTTGTGAACTTAGAATCACTAGAATTCCCAGTAGCATAGTTCTTCGATCGTAATATGTTTGCAGTATGTTAGTTTCTTAAGTATAAAGGTTCATTGTCCCTTCTTTTTAAAGATGGACACAACACCAGAAGTTAAAGCTAAGGTTGGGGTTGGTACCTCCAAGCCAGAGATGACATCTATCACCCTCATTAACGTGGAGCGGTTCAAGGGGATGATCTAGTTGATGACCGCTTTGTTCGAGCAACGGCAAGCACCCCCGAGTAGTAGCAAGAAGAGGAAGTTCTCCCCCAATAGCTCCTAGACGATGCAATTATCAAAGAAGGCCCCACCATGGATCTAAAGTCAATGTTTTCAAAGAAACAATGACCTGAGATGTCATTGTTTCTTCAGAAAGGACTGCCCCCAGCGGTCGAGAGCACCTAAGTAGCAACTGAAGAAAGGACCTCCCCCAATGGTCGAGAGCACCTAAGAAACAACCATGACGTAGAGCACCAATAACACCAACCTCTTCGATTGCAGGTTCTCATAGCACCAGGTGTGAAAGGAAGGTTCATCCACAAAAGTCGCCTATAGCACTAGGAGCACCATCCCTACAAAGACCATTCAAAGGCATTTGTGTAGGATGCGGTGAGACTAGGTATCAAATTAGGGACTGCCTATCCTGTCAACAACAGTAGAGAGTTGCTCCCTCGACCCTGACATTTTGCGGCAAACACCAGAGGAGATTGGCATCATCAAGAGGCGCATGCGTACTGCATGAAGTTGACACCATTTTGTGAACTTTTGTTTTAGTTTTTTTGTTAAATGATTTTTAGTTTCTATTTTTATATACATGTATTTTTGTTTGGCTTGGTTCGGTTATGCAATTTTGAGGACAAAATTCTTATAAGGAGGGGAGAGTTGTAAGACATGTACCCTGATTAACCAAACGTTTAGTTTTCAACGCTGACACGTTCCGAACGGACCATATCTGTGATTTCTGATCATGACCTTATTTTAGTATCATAATGATAAGAAACCTATACCCCAGTGATCGCGTAGGCGCTGAGATTCCAACGCCGCGTGATACGCCTAATTGTGATACCTGAGTTAGAAGTGACAGTCGTTGGCGTAATTCGAGGTGGACCGCGTAATGCACGCATGACGCGGGCCCCACTTGCATGAATCTCGAGGTAGTCCAATCAATCTATCTATTAACCTATCAATCACCCCCCCTCTCTCTCCCCATTAGTTAACCAAGACTATGCTAAGCCATCCCTTTCCATTCCCTCTCACATGCCTTGCCCATACTAAGTCACTCCTCTCTCTCATTTTCTCTCTCCATTATACCCATCCATCTTTCCCCATTTTCCTCTATATAAAAAAATCGCTACCATAAAGCCCCCCAAATCCCTCTCATTTCCACCATTTCCTAAGCAAGAGAGTGAGAAGAAAAGAGAGAGAAGAGATTAGAGAAAGAGAGAAAAGGGTTAAGAGAAGATTAGAGAGAGATAGAGAAAGAAAGAAAGATTAGAGAGGAATTAGAGTGAAAGGGTGATATTAGAGAGGTTGTTTGAGAGAAAAGAGAGAGATTAAGAACTTAAGAGTGAGTGAGAGAAGATTAGGGGAGGAGGCTAGCTTGGTGGACAATCCGACTATCAATCTGGCCCGGTATGACTGTCTATTCACCATTGTGAGTGCAAGAGAGGATAAAAACTCCCATTTTTTCCTTGCTTACCTTCATTTTCATGGGCCCACAAGGGTGAGCTCCACCTTGTTTATGTGGTAGATGTGTGTGGAGAGCTCTATAGTGGTAGGGGGGGCCATCTGACAGCTCGATCTCCCCCTTCCTTCCTTCCTTCTTTCCTTTTTCATTCTCTTCCTTTAATATTATGGACTGTTGAGAGGCCCACAGTATGAGACAACATGGACCACCTTGTGTGGCCCGCCGTGATTTTTATTTGCCATTCAACTTATTTTTAAGATCATATAGATTTAGATGAAGGAAAAATAAAAAGATTAGCTTGATCCAAAGCTTTTTTAGCACACCATATGATAGCTAAACATATTGATGGAGTGGATTGTCCACATGTGTGCCCCACTTGATTGAAAAGCAAAAGGCCCCCTTTCGCTTTTTCTTTTTCTTTTTAAATCAAGTGGGGCCCACACATTGACAATCCATTCCATCCATTTGTTTGGCCATCATATGGTGGGCCCAAAAAGCTTTGGATCAAGCTAATCTTTTGATTTTTCCTTCATCCAGATCTATATAATCTTAAAAATAAGTTGAATGGTAAATAAATATCACGGCGGGCCACACAAGGCGGTCCACACTGTGACAACGTGCCCCTGTGGTCCACGTTGTGACAGTGTGCGAGGCACGTTGTCTCACAGCGTGGCCCACTTGTGGGCCTCTCAACAGTCCATAATATTAAAGGAAGAGAGAAAAAGGAAAGAAGGGGGAGATCGGGCCATCAGATAGGTCCTCTCTCTCATTCTCTCTTTTCTCTCAAACAACCTCTCTAATCTCTCTCTTTCACTATAATTCCTATCTAAGCTTTCTCTCTCTCTCTCTAATCTTCTATTAACCTTTTTCTCTCTTTCTCTAATCTCTTTTCTCACTCTCTTACTTATGAAATGGTGGAAATGAGAGGGATTTGTGGGGCTTTATGGCCGATATTCTTGGATAGAGAGGGAAATTGGGAAAGATGGAGGGGTAGAATGGAGAGAGAGAGAGAGAGAGAGAGAGAGAGAGAGGTGTCTTAGCATGAGAAAGGCATGGGCAAGCATGGGAGAGGGAATGAAAAGGGATGACTTTGACTAATGGGGGGAGAGAGAGGGGTGTGATTGATGGGTGATTAATTGATTGATTAGACTAACTCGAGATTCGTTCAAGTGGGGCCCGCGCCATGCATGCGTTGTGTAGTTTACCTCGAATTGCACCAATAGTTGTAACTTTTAACTCGGGTATCACAATTAGACATCCCGCGTGGTGTTAGAATCGCAGTGCCTACCCAGTCGCCAGGGTATAGGTTTCAGGTCATTACGGTACAAAAACATGGTCGTGATTAGAGATAGTCGATCTTGTTCGTCTAGGACATGCCAACACTGAACACTAAGTGTAAGGTTAGTTAATCAAGGTACAGGTTTTACAATTTTATCTACAAGCTCTTCTCACATACCTCTACATGATATTTTATTCGTTCTAGACATGAAAAAAATCTAATTTTTGTTTCACAACTCACTTATGAGTTTTCTTACTATTTTGAATTCACCTCACCTGGGTTTTCTATAAAGGATCAGAGAACAAAGAAAGGTACTAGTATTGGGGAATAAGAAGAATGGACTATATGTGTTGGATACACCAAAATGAAAATAATCATTTTCTCATCTAGATTTTGGATGACATCTGTAGAAATTTGGCACCAATGCCTTGGCTACCCACAGTCTACAATAATTTGTTTGCTTAGTAATAAGAGCCTTATTAAAACCACAGATTAGAATAAAAATAATTTTGCTTGTTGTATTTTGAGATGAGTAAAAGTAGAAAATTACATTTCTCTGATTTTAAAGATATTTGTCATGAACTTTTAATGAAAATACATTGTGATCTTCGGGGACTAGCCCCAATTAATTCAGTTCAAGGATTTAAATATTATGTGATTTTTGTAGTTAATTGTTCTCGATATACATGGCTTTATCCTTTGCGCAAGAAATTTGACTTTCTTCAAAATGGTTGAACTACAATTGGATAGAAAAATGAAAATTTATTAATCTAATGGAGGAGGAGAGTTCTCTAACAAAGAGTTTCTTAATCACCTAGCTATTCATGGCAATGTACACCAGATCTCATGTCTTGGGACACCAGAACAAAATGGTGTTGCCGACTAAAAACATCTCCACATCGTGGAGCTTGGATTGGCTATGTTCTTTCATGCCTCTGTTCCTAAGAAATATTGGTTGGAGGCCTTTTCTACATCTATGTTCTTAATAAATCGCCTGCCTACAGTGATTCTTGGAATGGACTACCCCTATCATGTTCCCTTTTCACGAGATCTCGACTACGAATGTTTACGTGTCTTTGGTTGTCGGTGTTTTCCTTACTTGCGCAATTATACAACAAACAACTTCGAACCTCAATCCTTGCCATGTGTATTCATGGGCTACATTGATAAGCATAAAGGTTACCAATGCTTGTATCCACCTTTGAGACAAATCTATATTTCATGACATGTGGTATTGAGCGAGACTATTTTCCCTTTCAAAATCCTAATAAGCTCTTTGATGTTTTAAGGGATGACAAGGAGCTCTCCACATTTATCGATTGGGTTCATCATACTTCAAATTCGGGTAGTGATGATGGCATTCACCCTAGTACCACCTCTTCTCAAGTTGACAATATTGGTGCTCCTCCTATTAATACTATGCCTCACATCCCACCTGAACCCACACTCACCTTGTCCTTACTTATTCCACCAACACCCTTAACTATTACACCAGAACCCGTCACAGTCATGCCTAATCCCACCACCCCAACCATATTCATTGATCACAACATAATCTTCTCAACTCGTGATGCCCTTCCACCTACTTTGGTGCCCCTACCCACCAGTGTTCATCCTATGCATACCCGTGCTAAAGATGGGATTTTTAAATTGAATCTAAAATACCTTCTTACTTCAGCGGTATATATTGATGCTCCTATCGAACCCTAGTTAGTCCGTGGAGCCCTAGAGCATGATGGTTGGCATGTTGTCGTGATTGAGGAGATCTACGCGCTTTCCTCTAATCAAACATGGGATTTGGTACCTCGCTCTTCTTCCATGAACGTTGTTAGCTGTCATAGGGTATTTAAGACCAAACTTCACTCTAATGGGACTCTTGAATGGTTAAAAGCTTGCCTCTTTACTAAGGGTTATCATCAACAACATGGAGTAGATTTTAATGAAACCTTTAGTCTGGTTATCAAGCTCGAGACCATTCAAATTGTTCTAACTTTAGCCACTGTTCGTCAATGGCCCATCAAGCAGCTCGATGTCAAAAATGCATTTCTACATGGCTCTCTTCATTAACCGGTTTATATGGAGAAACCGTTCGGCTTCACTAATCCAGAACATCCTGATTATGTGTGCAAATTGAAGCAGGCTCTCTATGACCTTCAATAGGCCCCTCATGCATGGTTCGTCACTTTAATGACTTCCTATTGGGGCATGGATAATTTTGCAGTGCAGCAGATTCATCTTTGTTTGCATGTAATGCCTCTGATGGTGTTCTCATACTCCCCTTATATATGGATGATATCATTCTTATCGGTGACAAACTGACCCTCTTGGATTCATTTATTACTACTCTTGCTCACGAGTTCTCTATGAAAGATCTTGGTTCGCTCCTTTATTTGCTTTATTTGCTTCGGATTGAAGTCGAGCGTACACAAGATGGTTTAATTCTCTCTCAAACAAAATATGCTCGTGATCTCTTATCTCGTTCTCAAATGACTACATGTGAGCTAGTTTCTACACCTATGGTTGTCAAGACGAATGCCTTACTCGCCAAATCAAACGTTTTTCATGATCCCTCTTACGATTGTAGCATTGTTGGCACTTTACAATATTTAACTATGACCAGGCCTGATCTTTCATTCTTTGTCAATACTTTCTGTCAATTCATGGATAAGCTCATTATTTTTGTCATTATCAAGGAGTTAAATGTGTACTCCATTATATTAGTGGAACCCTTGATTTTAGGCTTCACGTTCTTGCTAATAGTACCCTTATGGCTTCTCTACGCTGATTAGGCAGGATGTTCCCTTACTCTACGCTCCACCACTGGATTGTGTACCTTTCTTGGTTCGAATTGCTTTATTGTGGGTGCCAAACGACAATCCAACATTGCTTGATTTATTGCCAAGGTTGAGAACCGTGCCATGGAATCAACTTCTGTTGAGCTCACTTGGCTTTCCTTTATTCTTTAAGATTTCAATGTCATTCTCTCTCACCCTGCCATCTTGTTTTGTGATAAGCTCAGGGCCCTCTATATGATCGTTAATCAACTTCTATGCTCACATAAAGCATATTGAGATTGATTATCACTTTGTATGAGAGAAGGTCGTTCTTGGTTCACTTGTAACGCGGTTTGTGAATTCCTCTCAACAACTTGTTGGTGTTTTCACCAAACCACTCTCACGTGCTGCTTTCTCTAACCTACGGACCAAATTGGGCTTATGGCCGGAACCTTGACCCAGTTTGAGGGGGAGTGATAGGAAAGCTCAATCAACTCTTTCTAGTTAATCCGGTGTTTAATATGAAAGTTGACTATAAATTGTAACAGAAGATGACTATGACTTGTACATTGCAAAAATAGGATTATAAATATACAATTGTGAATCTTCTCCTCATGAATTGAGAGAGAGAGAGAGAGAGAGAGAGAGAGAGAGAGAGATTCTTCTAAAAATGAATATCTTCTTAGGTGAGTCAACTTGGGAAGAAGATCTTCTAAGTGATAAGTGAGCTTAGGAAGGTTGTTAATTTTAAAGTTTTGCAAGCTACGGAGCGGGGTCAGAATCGGGGACACTTGGTCCTCTCTTTTTACACAAGAGTATTTGGTTTCTCTTTTTCTGTCTCACATCTCCACAAATCTACGTCAGCATCCCATACATTGCATTGCGCATTTTCTTTTCTTTTCTTTGTTCTTTTTAATTTGACATTTGTCTACTTGGACCCCTAATATAGCCTCTTTAAAACTCTCTGAATCTTTGAAAAGTTCAAAATCCCTTATAGAGATTGCACATTGTGAGTGTGAAAAAGGGTGCCTAACCCCTGTTGTATTTTAAAAGAATCTTTTAAATCAAAATATGTTTCAAATTTGGATTTTCCTCCATGTTTCTCTTTTGAAAAAGTTTTGTCTTTTAGTGCTACCCTTTAGTCCCACATCGAAAATGAACAAAGGAAATCTCAAAGTTATAAAATGAAATTTTGGCATTGGGCTTGAGCCCCTAGAGTTCCTTCTCAGGGGGCATGTGAATTTGGTCCGATTGGGGGGGGCTATGCCATTAGCTCAAATCTATGCCATTGACCACAAGTGCGCCGATGTTGGTGCCGGGCTCGGGTTCGGGTCTGGGTCTGGGTCTTGGTCTATGTGCAAACTGAGAGTACACTCGTACTAAACAATTTTTTACAAGTATATTCGCACCTATCTTTTTACGCGAATTTTAAAATCAGAGAAATGCATTTGTTCGGGTGGTCGCTTCTGTTGGGTTTAAACCCAACAGACTTAACCTATTTGAAACGGTGTTTCAGGCACCCAATCAATGTCTATATATAAACCTATCCTCTAATCCATTTTCATCAATCATTTAATTGTTTTCTTTCTGGTTCTTCAAAATCCTCTCTGGTTCATTACCGTTTTGCCAACTGAGTTTGCAAGCGAGTCAATCACTTCAGGTTTAAGTTCTGCACGCTGGTTCAAGCCCGTGTACAGTGAGTGCACCATTGGGACTAGGCAATAGTCATTGTATCCTGGAGGCCAACTGTCCCAGAAATCCTATTGCATTTGGGATGCGGCCCAAGGAGGGCAGATTTGGTTTTAAGCCGAGTGACTTAGTCACACCTCGACTCAACACATAAGTCTTTCTTTCTTAAGTATTTTATTTTTAAATCATTTTATTTGTATTTTTTATTTTTCATCTATTGTTTTCAGCAAATAATTCCAATAATCTTGAAACCAAAACTTCTTTATTGTTGGAAATAATAGATATTTATTTCAATATCTGTTCGAAAACAGAAATACTTTTCTTCTTCTTTTGACTTTTCTGAAATCAGTGTTTAATTGATTTACTGATTCTATAATTGGTCAAAAATCAAGTCACAACCAGATTTCTTTTGTAATCAATAGCCACCATCACAATCAACCCTATGACTGAACTGTTCAAAATCGAACAGTTCGCTAGACAGAATTTCAAACGATGGAAACAAAATATCAGTTTTGTACTGCAAACTCTAAAGGTCTCGTACATTATTTCGGATTCATTTACTGTTGATCCAGCCAATGAAACTAAGTTTAGAGATGCCAATAATTGTAAACACTATATTCTAAATACCTTGTCTAATGAACTATATGATATATATGTTTCTTATGAATCTGCTAAAGACATTTGTACTGCACTAGAAAAGAAATACGTGCTTGAAGATGTAGGTTCTAAGAAACATGCTATCGCAAATTTTCTTCATTATGAAATGACGATAAACCTGTCACGAACCAGATTCATGATTATCAAAATCTGATATATGAACTGACAATTGAAGGAATAAAAATAGACGAGGTATTCCTGTTAGGAGCACTAATTGAAAAATTACCTCATTCCTAAAAAGAATATAAAAATAAAATAAAACATAAGAAAAATGATGTCTCTTTAGAAAATATAATCATACATATAAGGATAGAAGAGGCCAACAGAAACATGGATCAGATTGAGAATGCAAACGGGTCAATATCTAAGGCTAACCTGGTCGAAACAAGTCAGGTACAAAATAATCAAAAGAAAGGAAATTGTTACAACTGTGGAAAGCCTGTTCATCACTCTAAAGAGTGCAGGCTAAAAAAGAAAATAAATGGACAATTCAAGAAGAAGGGTCCTGTAACTATTGTAAAAAGCCTGGACATCATGAAAATCAATGTAGGCTTAAGAAAAAGAATACGAAGTCACAAGTTAATCTCACTGAAGCTGAAGAAAATCCAGACATAGTTGTCACTGCAGTGTCCGAAGTGTTCTTTGCAAACAATATGGAATTGATATTAGACACCGGAGCAGCTCGGCATGTATGTAAGGATCGAAGCATGTTTACCTCCTATCTGGTGACATGGAATGAAGAACAAGTGTTCATGAGAAATGCTCGATCCTCTCCAGTTGTTGGAAAATGAAATATTCTTTTGAAACTTATATCAGGAAAGACTTTGTTGCTAAAGAATATACTACATGTGCTTAATATTCGTCGCAATCTGATATCTGATTCGCTGCTCAACAAGGCTGGAGTTGAACTAGTAATATATTCTGATAAGCTTGTAATGACTAAGAACAGAACTTTCCTTAAAAATGGTTACTGCAATGATGGTCTGTTTGTTGTAAACGTTTCATATGATAATAATAAGATGTCATCTAGTTCTGCTTATATTATTAAATCTCTTTCATTATGACATAGTAGATTAGGCCACGTGAATGTAAAATCTTTGAAAAGAATGAAACGAGTATGATTACTACCTGACATTTTAATCGATAACATAAAAAATGTGAGACTTGTATAAAATTCAAGTTCTTTAAAAAATCATTTAAACTTGTTAATAGAAGTTCTGAATTATTAGAGTTAATATAGTGACTCAGGTGATTTTAGGAATCACATGTCTAGAGGAGGCAAAAGATACTATGTAACATTTATAGACAACTATTCTAGACACACTAGAGTATATCTTCTAAGGAATAATGATGAAGTTTTAGAATCCTTTATTAAGTATAAAACAAAAGTTGAAAATCAATTTGGCAGGAACATTAGAAGACTTAAATCAGATGGAAGAGGTGAGTATAAATCTTTCCAGTTTCGAGAACTTTGTGAAAAAAAGTGGGATAATACATGAAACTACTGCTCCCTACACACCAGAACAAAATGGAATAGTTGAACACAATAATAGAACATTAAAAGATATGACGAACGCTATGTTAAATAGTTCTGGTTTGCCCCTAAATATATGGAGAGGAGCCATTCTATCTACTTTTTATATTCATAATAGAATACCCCATAAGAAGAATTGTAAGACACCATATGAATTATGAAAAAATCATACCCTGATTTACAAACACCTTAAATTACGGGGGTGTCTAACTAAAGTAGGGTTATCTGAAACCAAGAAAAGAAAGCTATGTCTTAAAACATCTGATTGTGTGTTTATAAGATATGTAGAAAACAGTGTAGCATATAGGTTTCTAGTCTTGAAATCTAAGGATTACATTCTAAATCCAAACACTATTATAGAAGTTAGAGATGCAAATTTTTTAGAAAATATCTTTCCCATGAAGTCTAGATCCGTAGAAATAAAAGACATTAGTGGATCAGATGTTGCTTCAATAAGTAGAAGTATGGATATTAGTTATAAAGTAGAACCAGAACATAGAAGAAGCACGAGAGCTCGTAAGGAGACCAACTTAGGAGATGAGTTTTTTACCTTCTTATTAGAAGATGATCTTAAGATCTATCTAGAAGCTATTAATTCTCTTGATGCATCCTTCTGGAGAGAAGTTATAAATGATGAATTAGAGTCGATTATATCTAATAACACTTGGGAACTTGTATATCTTCCTCCTGAGAACAAGCCTATAGGGTGTAAATGAGTGTTTAAGAAGAAGCTTAAACCATATGAATCTATAGATAAATTTAAAGCTAGATTGGTCGCAAAAGGCTCTAAACAAAAAGAATGATACAATTACTTTGATACCTACTCACCTGTAACTAGAATTACAATGATCGGGGTATTAGTTGCAATCACATCTATATACAAGCTAGTAGTACATCAAATAGATGTTAAAACAACTTTTCTAAATGAAGAATTAGAAGAGGAAATTTATATAGAACAACCTGATGGTTATATAACTCTTGGAAAAAAACATAAAGTTTGTAAACTAATTAAATCTTTATACGGCTTGAAACAAGCTTCTAAATAATGGAATAAAAATTTTGACAATGTCTTAAAGTCAAATGGATATCTTGTTAATGATGTGGATAGATGTATATATAATAAATTCACTGAAAATGATAGTGTGATAATCTGCTTATATATAGACACTATGCTATCTTTGGAACTAATGTTAAGCTAGTTAATTTAATTAAAGAGCTCATGTCTTCTAACTTTGATATGAAGGATCTAGGAGAAGCAAGTGTGATATCAGGTATTCAGGTAATTAGGAAAGATTATAATATTATTTTGTCATAATCTCACTATGTTGAGAAAGTACTAAAAAATTTTAATCATTTAGACTGTTTACCTATTAGTTCACCATATGATTATACTGTGCATTTAAAAAAGAATACAGGAAGTAGCGTATCTCAGCTTCAGTATTCTCAAGTAATTGGTAGCCTAATGTATCTGATGAACTGTACTAGGCCTGACATTGCATATGTAGTGGTAGGCTAAGTAAATATACACATAATCCTGGATATGATCATTGGACTGCATTGAATAGAGTACTGGAATATCTAAAAGGTACTATTGCATATGACATTTGTTATACAGGTTATCCTCATATGTTAGAAAGATACAGTGATGCCAATTGGATCACTGATTCAGATGAAACAAAATCTATAAGTGGATATGTTTTCACTTTTAGTGGAGGTGCAGTATCCTGAAAGTTTACTAAACAAACTTATATTGCTTGGTCTACTATGGAGTCCTAGTTTGTCGCCTTAGAAAAAGTAGGTTTAGAAGCTGAATGGCTTAGAATCTGTTAACAGATATACCATTGTGGCCAAAACTCGTGTCTGTTATTTCTATACATTGTGACTGTCAAGCAGCTATTGCCAGTGCTAAGAGTAAGATATACAATGGCAAAAGTAGATATATTAGACTGCGACATAACATCGTGAGACACCTATTGAATGATGGAGTCATAACTATTAACTTTGTAAGATCAGAAAAGAATCTGATAAATCCTCTGACCAAAGGACTGTATAAATGATTAGTCATGGAAACATTGAAGGGAATGGGGCTGAGCCTAACCGAATGAACTACCAGTGTCGGCAACCCAACCTATATAAGTAGAGATCCCATGAGATAGGTTCAATGGGTAAACAACAAGACACTAGGAAACTGTGAAGCACTGTAGAGAATTTACCCCTTCCTATGGTGTAGGCAGTGCAAGCAGCAATGTGTGAGAGGATGAGTTTTTGAACTCTTAATGAATCCATGACCATTAGTGGTATGTATCCAGTTGTTGTGTACATTGGAATGGAATTCACCTAAATGAGTGTGGAAGTGGGGTCTCTTTCTATGAGAATATATAGGTTGTCTCTCTAGAGCACTCATGAAAATTCAGGTAAAGGTCCATGGCCAAAAGGCACCAAACCGCAGAACCAACTGTAGCCGAAAAGTTGTGTGAGTGGCATGTATGGTCGTTTATGCTAAAAGGGTCAAGTTAAAGACCGATAGGCACCTAATTCCTATAAACCTGTCTTGCTTACTTTAAATGTCGATTAAACTCGGATAGACATTGACACTATTACATAACTCTTCTAACTGATACCGAAGTGTTTTGAATTTGAAACATGTGGGGGATTGTTGTATTTTAAAAGAATTTTTTAAATCAAAATGTATTTCAAATTTGAATTTTCCTCCATGTTTCTTTTTTGAAAAAGTTGTCTTTTAGTGTTACTCTTTAGTCCCACATCGAAAATGAACAAAGGAAATCTCAAGGTTATAAAATGGAGTTTTGGCATTGGGCTTAAGCCCTTTGAGCACCTTCTCAGGGGATATGTGAATTTGGTCCCATGGGGGGGGGGGGGGGCTATGTTATTAGCTCAAATCTATACCATTCACCATACGCGCGCACCCGCCACGCCGTTGCCGTCGCTGTAGCTGGTGTCGGTGCTGGTGCCTATGCCAGGCTGGGCTGTGGCTCGGTCTGGGTCTAGATTCGGGTCCGGGTCTGGGTTCGTTTCTGGGTCTGGGTCTTGATCTTGGTCTATGTACGGACTGAGAGTACACCCACGCTAAACGATTTTTTGCAAGTATACTTGCATCTGTCTTTTTGCGCGAATTTTCAAACCAGAGAGATGCATCTGTTCGGGTGGTCGCTCCTGTTAGGTTTAAACCCAACAGACCTAACTCATTTGAAATGGTGCTTCAGGCACCTAATCACGGTCTATATATAGACCTATCCTCTAATTCGTTTTCATCAATCATTCAAGTGTTTTCTTTTTGGTTCTTCAAAATCTTCTCTAGTTCATTGTCGTTTTGCCAACTGAGTTTGCGAGCGAGTCAATCACTTCGGGTTTAAATTTTGCACGCCGATTCGAGCCCGTGTACAATGAGTGCACCGTTGGGACCGGGCAATAGTCGTTGTATCCTAGAGGTCAACTGTCCAAGAAATCTTGTTGCATTTGGGACGCGGCCCAAGAAGGGCAGGTTTGGTTTTAAGCTAAGTGACTCAGTCACGCCTCGACTCAACAAATAAGTCTTTCTTTCTTAATTATTTTATTTTCAAATCATTTTATTTCTGTTTTCGATTTTTCATCTACTGTTTTCAACAAATAACTCCAACAACTCCTTCCTTTTCCATCGCCAAAGCTCTTACTTAGAATCCTTAGCTATAGAACAATTGCAATAGTCACTTTTGTTAGAGGATCTTTGATTCTCCAACCCTCTAAGCAATTTTGCAGTCTCTAGCCGACCATAAATTTTAAGCTTTCATTGGTTAATAGTAACTCCAAATCATGCGCATTATTTTATAAGTAGATAAACACCCCTAACCGCATTCAAACATTGAAAACAGAAAAGCCCAAGGTGAGTATGCATGGAGGCCCACCAGCAAGTCACTTGTTTATGACATTAATCCTATGAAAATGGTGAGCCCCACCATGAAGTTAGTACACTCAATAGGAAGACCGAGCCATTGGAAACAATGACATATCCATGGTATAGCTCAACGTACAAATGTGTCACATCTAGTGGGTGGATCAGTGTGGTTTTGAGAAGGGTGATGCTCATGGTGGAGCCCACCATTTTTATGGTGCTGATCCTTCCATAAGTGGCACGTTATAGCTGGAAAGATGTGCGGTATTATAAGTTATGGTACCATTACTTACAGGTGATCAATTCTCTAGATAAGTCTTTAGGGACTATATGTTTTAAGAAATGGATTTTTACCATAAAATTTCTTGTAAATTCAAAAATTGTAAAATAATACCTTACGAGAAAAGTTATTTTTTTACCATAAAATTCCTTAGGAAGTCAAGGTTTACAAAATAATGCCTCCAAGAATAAAAAAGAAAAGAAAAAGAAAAAGACTATAGTTCTTCTAAGAGATGAAGTTACAAAATTGCCATCATTAATTTTTTTCTTTAAAAATGTGATATAGTAAAAAAAATAAAATTGTGAGGCCAACGTATATCACATCCAACCCATTCAATAGATGAATCCTATCACAAAGATTAGGTGAATGAATTTCTAGCAGAGCTAACCAGAAGAATATATACCGGCAAAAAACATCCAAATTTATATATAGCCCATCAATCATTTAATGGACTATATCTTTTGTTCAAGTAATCATTACTACGGGTGCATATGTTGGACAAATTGGATGTCATACAGATATAATTTGGGTCTCATAGTTCTCAATGTTATCATTTTCTAAAGAAAAGATGGGGGTAATTTAGTAATTTCATTCCTTGATGATCACTACATGATAAATTCAGTTCGTGGAGGCTCAATTACCACGCAGAAGATATAATCGTATATCCACTTGGCATGCACAACAGTTGATACACAGCGACATGGTAATTGTACCATCATAGTTGGCAAAATGGCTAACGTTATTTGCATTTAATTTGGTCTTGATTGTCAAAAGTATGGTAAAAGACAACTAAAGCGTCGAAAGTAAAAGTGAAATATTCATGTTTAATACGATATGGAATAAAAAAACGTAGTAAAAAATGCTATATGCATGTATATATTTGTATGTATAATATATGCAACAAGGCTAACATTGCGGTATGAGTAAACAGGGTGGGTGGGTGTACTAGTGTGTACTATCATAGTTGGCAAAATGGCTAACGTTATTTGCATTTAATTTGGTCTTGATTGTCAAAAGTATGGTAAAAGACAACTAAAGCGTCGAAAGTAAAAGTGAAATATTCATGTTTAATACGATATGGAATAAAAAAACGTAGTAAAAAATGCTATATGCATGTATATATTTGTATGTATAATATATGCAACAAGGCTAACATTGCGGTATGAGTAAACAGGGTGGGTGGGTGTACTAGTGTGTACTAACCCCCCCCTTAAAAAAAGAGAGGCTAAAATAGAAAAATCTAATTAAAGTAATTAGAACATATTTAGGCATGAACAATAATTTAAATTGGTAGTTGAACAACACTCTCCGCCCCCCCCCCCCCCCCCCCCCCCCTCAAATAAAACGTATTTTATTGAAAATTATGAGTGTTTAATTTTATTTTGTTTGCCCTCAAATATTATATTTTACGCTTATCTCCCAGGGCCTGTTTGGACCATTGGATTAAATGGCATGGAATTGCATTATATGGAATTGATACTATTATTGCACAATGATTACATGCATGTAAATATCATAGTATTTTGACCGTCCAATCCCACGCTTGGGCTCAAAATCTTCCATTGGGAAATGCATTGTATTAAGTAAAGCTTGGCATTTAGTGGACCATATAATTGTAATCAACGGGCCACATTTCACAATTGATGCTGGTCACTTGTACACATATGCAACTTGAATGTCACATGTTAAGGGCACATATGGATGGGCGGCATGGATAAAACACACGACTTAATATAGGGCCCATAGATGTAGTGGATTTCAAAATCTTGCAATATGTACTATTGGCTCTGGATGATACGATACCACAATTAATAATCCTTCCCATCATTTTCAAATGGTTAATTGAATTTGCATGAGACCAAATGCAATTCCATACCACCTAATACCACACACTAAACAGGCTTGAAAGTTGTACACATTTTTCTTGGTGTTAGGCAAAGATTTGATACATTGAAGTGATTTCTAAAAAAAATGTGGGTAATTCTTTTATAATGAAATCTGATGAGTGAGATATTTAACAAGTGTAATATGTTGTGTTTTTATACTAAAAATAAATTCAAAAATAAAAAAAATTATTTTTAGTAAGTAAATAAATATATTTATTATAAAAAATTTTCATAAAAAAGTTCGTATAGCTAGATGGTAAGATGATGTTTTTTTACTAATGGAACCAAGGCTTGAATCTTCACAAGGATGATGCTTCGTGGCTGAGACATTACTATACACACGGTAATGGTGTCATATGTCATACATGTGGTGATAGTTATATTGACTAAGATTTGGCTACATGTTGGATAATTGTCTTTGTAAAAAAAAAAAAGGGACAGAAATAATTGCCACAAGACAAAAGGTCATGTCCTTTCATGATAGATAGTCTATTGCTGTGAATAGGTGTGAATAGTTTAAAGTGGCACTCAGGTGTCTCTTATGGAAGGACACTATGCCCTTTAATTTTTATATATCCTAGACATCTTAGTCTAGAGGATATATTCCTCTTGTCGTGTCTTCTTCATAATGTTTTAGAGGCATATTAATGTCAAAACTAAAGATCTATCAGATATGCGAGTTCATTATATTTTATAGACGATTTGTCATTTTCCTTCTTTTGCACTTGTTAATATCTCTAGAAAAGGATAACAAATTTGTCTTGGGATATTAACTATTTAAGCTGAGCATGCATTGAATCTACTAGATCTAATGATCTCATCATTATATTCTTCTTTCCTTCATTGTGTACCATATTATTTAGATTCTAGCGGTAAATGGTTGAGTTTAGAGCGAGTTTAGCTAAAACCAAACCCGCCCATTTATTAAATGGGTGGGTCTGGGTTTGGGTCACGTTTGAGTCAACCCCATCAAACCCTATTTATAAGAGGTTTTGGGTCTAGTAGAAGGAGATCCACCCAAACTCATTTATAAATGGGTCAGGTCTAACGAGTTTGGCTAAGAAATATCCAAACTCTAAACCAAACCCAGTTATAAATGGGTCTAATGGGTCTAGGTCCCCTTGATTTTATATTAAAATTAATCAATGTGATGTTTGTGAGAAATCCACCTCATCCATCCATTTTGCCAACTCACTTTAGGACATGAGACAAAAAATGAGGCGGATCCAGAACTCAAGTGGGCCACATGAGAGGGAAAAATGTGGAAAGAAATGCCTATCGTTGAAACCTTCCTGAGGTCCACCTTGATGTTTATATGCCATCTAAATCGTTTATAAGGTTGTGTCCACTGAGATGAACTGAAAACATAAAAAACTTGGCTTGATATAAAACTTCTATAGTCATACGAATGTTTCAATAGTGAACATTCAGTGCCCGTTGTTTCCTCTCGCATGGTCCACTTGAGTTTTTGATCCGCCTCATTTTTTGTCTCATGTCCTAAACTGAACTGGTAAAATGGATGGACAGGGTGGATTTCTCACAAACATCATGGTAGATGAGCCCCACTTAGCATCCCAGCGCAGGAACTTCCTACAAAAGCCTTTTACATGTAATCTGCATGCATCCTAATTTACTAATCCCACCATCTTTGGTGCGTCGATTTGGATTCCGTGGTGACCTGTATTTTCAGCTGGACATGGGAGTAGATTTCTCATTTTCCCATGTTACTTGTCAAGGTATGCAAGCATTTTTTTTCCAAGCTTAAAACTAGGTTTAGACAAGTCTAGGTTTGGATGGGTCCCCTGCAACATAGACCAAACCCGCCCATTTACTAAATGGGTTTAGTTCGGGTCGGGCTGGGTCTAATATAAAAGAAACCATGTCCAGACCTGTTTAGCAACTGTGTTTGTTCTTGGACCCAAACCCGTACCATTTAACAAACAAGCTGGGTCCAAAATGGATCAAGTCTAGGTACCCCATCGGTCCGGATACCCCATCAGTCCGCTGACCCATTTACAACCCAAAACATAACCCATTTCACAGTGAATTTTCAGCTTATGCAAACTCTTCTTTTATCATCATTTCTCCACCATCTCTCTCACATCCTGCAAACCCTTTTCTCGTCTCCACATGCATTACATCCGCTATATAGATATTATTATTAATTTCTAGTTAAACTTGGTATTTATTTAGTTAGGCCCACATGGCCAGGCCAGAACGTAAAATAGTGAGATAATGCCTGATATATCTGTATTACAAGGGAGTTGAGGCATTACCTAATGCAGCCATGTGGTTTGAAGACTCAATGACTCCACCTTGAGCTGAGTCGTGACTCGCTTGAGTCGGTCCAACCAAGTCCAAGGAGCCGATTGGAAGCACATCTGAGTCTTAAAACCATGCACTACCATCATTTTTGGTCCATTGCAGTTGTTGTCTTGCTAGTTAATATCTATTTTATTGAACCAATGATATGGTTTGATTATCTAGACCTTGATCTGTTGAGTCCCATCATTGATTGAGTATGCCCCGATATATAGTGCCATAGATTGGAAATTTTGCAAGCACAATGAGTATGGCCTTTTAAAAAAATGAACACTGATAATTTCTATTTTTGATCATTTCTCTCAATTGCCAATATGCCGATGGCCCACTACTGAAGGGTCAGGATTCAAACATATGCATACCTTTGGGGTATGGGTCATTCATATAGACAGGTAGTGAGTTATTTGATACTTTGCTATGGTATGCTCTCCATGCATAGGCAGTCAAAAATTATAAACATGGTACATGTTACTTCAAATTAAATCGACTGAATTGTGGAGAAAGCTATCACTAAGCCACATTCCTAACACTAAATCAGTTGACCAATCCTAACCTTTGAACTGTTGCCACTTGTTTATTCCTAGGTAGTTTTCATTTTTATCCATCCAATAAATATTCACCAATCCAATAATAAGATAATTGAATAAGCACAAGTTCAAGTGAATTGAGACCTAAGAGATTTGAAGACGATGAACTTGGTGCTTTTGGACAAGTTGTGGTGGCATTTTGGGACGCAGGGAAATTCTCTATGGAGAAAATTGGCTGCTCCCAAATATGGTTGGGAGGAAGGGGGATGGAGGATGTTAGTGTGTATATACATTTGTGGTCCTATGGACTACAATAGGATTCATTCTATATTGAGATTTTTCCGACTGTAAACCTCACTTTTGACCATTATTCCCATCTAAACCTCTGAAAGTTTTCTTCTCCAAACTAAACTTTCATTATTTTTTCAGACAAAATTGCCCTTCTTCCTGTCGAAATTCAACGCGATCTCGTTGAAATTCAACGAAACACATCATTTCATCTCATCTTCGTTCCTATTCATTTTTCGGCTACAATCTTTGTTTTATTTGGAAATTTTTGAATTTACATGGTGATTTTAGTTCCTCCATCCAAGAAGCTTTGGAAAGGTATGGTTTTTTTATTTTCTCTTTTGATTTTTAGTTTTTTTGTTTGAATGCTTTGAGCAGGTTTTCTTTTGAATGTGATTAGGATTTTGTTTTATTATGAAATGATGTTTAGGAATGTTTTTTTTTTGTTCGAATGATGAGATTATTTTCCTTTTTGGGGGTTGAATATCGGAATAAAGATTGGAATATTAAGGTTTGGTTTGATTTTGGATACAAGGTGTTTGTTGAAATGTTAATGAAATATTGAAATGTTGAAATTCCAATATCAAGGTTTGATTTTAAATATAAGGTGTTTGTTGAAATGTCAATGTAACCTCGAAATGTTGAAATCTCAATATTAAGGTTTCGTTTTGGATATAAGGTGTTCTTTGAACGTCAATGTGGAATGTCCAACTGTGCTCGCCCAATATTCAACAAGCATAGTGTAAAATCAACCAATACTCATTAGAAATTCAACGAGCATAACGACAATTGAACGAGCTCTCGTTGAAATTGAACGAGATCTTGTTAAAATTTAACAAGCACAGAGACAATTCAACGTGATCTCGTTGAAATTCAATAAGCACAGATAAAATTGAATGTAATCTCGTTCAAATTGAACAAGATCGAACGAGATCATCTCGTTGAAATTCAATGAGCACAACAACAATTCAACGCTATCTCATTGAAATTCAACGAGCACAACGACAATTTAACACAATCTCGTTAAAATTCAACAAGCACAGATAAAATTGAACGCGATCTCGTTGAAAATGTTGAATTATTGCTGCTTATTGAATATTAACTAAAGGTTACAAATTTTAACCATAGCCATAGAGATCTCGTTGAAATTTAAACGATTCACATTTCACTATGCTCGTTGAATATAAGGATTACTGTATGACTACTGTAACCTTTACTTAAAATTAAACGAGATCGCGTTTAATTGTCATTGTGCTCGTTGAATATCAACGAGATTGCGTTGAATTATCGCTATGCTTGTTGAATATTAACAAAAGTCTACGGATTTTAACCGTAGCCATAGAGATCTCGTGGAAATTTAAACTACACATTTCACTGCTCGTTAAATACAAGGATTACTTTATGGCTACGGTTACAATTCGTAGCATTTAGTTAAAATTCAACGAGACTCGTTAAATTGTCACTGTACACTGTGCTCGTTGAATATCAACGAGATCTCGTTGAATTGTTGCTGTGCTCATTGAATTATTGCCGTGCATGTTGAATTTAACGAGATGTTGAATTCAACGAGATGGAGTTTTTCAAGCGTATAAAGAAGATTCAACGAAGAAGAAATGTAGAAAATGAAGAAGAAGAGTTTTTTCAAGAAGAATAATGAAGATGAAGATGAGTTTTTTCAAGAAGAAAAATGAAGAAGAAGATGAGTTTTTTCAGAAAGGGAAACGAAGAAAATGGGCCTTTTCAATAAGAAATACGAAGAGGATGGGTTTTTTCATCAAAGAAAAGGAAGATGTTTTTTCAGCAAAGAAAAGGAAGATGGATTTTTCAGCAAGAAAAACGAAGAAGAAGAGGGAATTTGGAGGGCATTTTCATCCGAAAAAAGGCCATAAGTTTAGAAATGTAAACTAAACTTTTGGAAGTTTAGCTGAAAATTTCGATCAAAAGTGAGATTTATAGTCGAAAAATTTTCTTCTATATTTGTCTATGTTTCTTTCTTTTTTATACACAAGATATAGAGCACCATGTTTGTGGAGGGGCATATATATATATATATACACACACACATCAAGTGTGAAAGCAAAATTATTTAGGAAGGGAATAGGGTTCTTTATTGGAAATGGTGAACATATTGGATTCTAGAAGGATGCATAGGTGATTGAAACTCCCTTGATGAATGAGTTTCCAAGTTTGGCACAGTTTAATTTTGTGTCTCACCTTCTAACCGAGTTGGAAGATGCTTAGGCGTTTCGATAGAAGGTCTCAGGTTCGAGTGGTAAGGAGACACTAACCCCATTGATGGGTGGGTGCATCATGTGACTAACCAAGTGGGTGCATTACCCAGCAAACATGGTGGGTGCATTGCATGACTAAGAAGAAAAAGAAAAAAAAAGTTCGGAACGGTTAGTAACGGATGCTAATATGCTGAGGAGTATGTCACCTCCTCATTGTCGGAACTTGTCTGATGAAGAAGTAAAAGACCTAGTTTTGCTCTTTCAGAGAATTCTTCCCCTCAAGTGGGAGCAAGACAGTACGGTGTGGTGCAAGGACATCTTGGGTTGATTTTTATTTAGCTCCTTTTATAAGTTGCTTTACCACATGTCTGTTTAGTGCCCGGTCCCTACAGCTATGTTATGGTGATGACAGCTGTGTTATGGTGCTATGAGGCTTATCTGAAAGTGGTGGCCTTTGCATGGTTAGTAGGGAGAGGAATAGGGTCTTGAATATTGACCATTTTCATAAAAGATGAATCGTGATCTCCAACATTTGTACTTTGTACATAGGCAATGTAGAATTAATAAATCACTTGTTTATTAATTGTACCTTTACTTTTGAGATTTGGGGTTGGATTCTCTCTTGATTCAACCTTCAATGAGTTATGTGTGCTTGGGAAAAGAGTTTGTTGAAGCAAGCTCTGGTGGAGTAGAGATTGCACACTTTCCGTGGCTCTTTGGAATAGGTGGAGAGTTACAAATGGAAAATGCTTCCACAACATTAGAATAAGGGCTCTGATATTATCCTTGGGGAGAAATCTTATTTAGCTGATTGGGCTTTTTGAGTTACTGTATTTTTATATTTTGAATGGTTGTATCTTGCTATTTGCTTAAGTGGGTTGTATGTTTTGGGTGCAACTTCAGTGTGATGCTAATAAAATCTTCTTTATCCACTCTGTCCATCTGTTCCGCGGAATCATCTTAGAGCATTATCCTTAACATGAGGCTGATCCAAAGTTCAAGTGGACCACACCATTAGAAACGATGGAGATTGAATGACCAACGTTCAAACCTATTTATGGGTCACAGAAGTATTGGATCAAGCCAATATTCATATTTTCTCTTTTTCCAGGTTGGAGTCACCTCATAAACAGGTTAGATGGCACATAAACATCACAGTAGGCTCTATGAAGGTTTCAACGGTATGCATCTTCATCACACCCTTTCCTGTGGTATGGTCCACCTGACCTTCAGATTTACCTCATGTTTGGACTCATGTCCTAAAATAATCAAACCAAAAGGATGAACGGAGTGGATACAACCCATACATCAAGGTGGGCCCCAGGGAGCCTTGTGCTGCAGGCAATCTCTGTCCGTTTGGGACGGATGGTCCGACGATAGGGGCCACTTGCCCTGCTGGCACCCGAACAGTTAAATTTCCGCCCGAGCATTTTTGAATAACAAACACGTCGTCGCTCGAAGTGTCTCGCGGCCGTTTGAGAAGCAGCTTTTCCATGGAAACTCTCGTTTTCCTCCGTTTGGGAGTCGACATTTCCATGGAAATCCCTCCAACAAAAGTCATTTCACCAGCACACCTTTATAAGAAATCGAGCGGTAGGGTTTTTCAAACGCTCCTTTTTTGTCTTTCTCATTTTCCATTGCATTTCCGCCTCTCTCAGGTATGATATTCCACGTTTTTTCTTTTAATTGTTGATTTATGATTTGAAAAGTTTTTATTGGATTTCCTTTTTGGGTTTTATTTCGCTGCCTGAGATATCAAGATGTGCTCATTTTCATGTGTTTTGCTTGGATTCTTCTTTGGGATTTTAGTTGGTTGAAATGATCTGTAGATGTGCTGCTTTCTGGGATTTTCTTCTTCTTCTTCTTCTTCTTCTTCTTCGTCTTTTTTTTTTTTTTTTTTTTCATCTATGATATGAGATATGAAAATGTGCTGATATTTCATGGATTTTTTTTTAGAAATTTCTGATTTATTATTATTACTGTTGCTGCTGCTGCTAGCGTCCCAAACATTTTGAATGACATGTGGGACGCCCAATCATTGATCAGGACGGTTCATTCAATAGTACCAATGGGATCAAGTGATGGTTTGAAAATCACACTGGTCGGAGGATGATCGTAACCCTTTGAATGGGGCCAATTTGTTACCATCTTCCGTTGCTTACAAGCATAGATCACATGGTTAGAATCATCAAACTAAAGTGCCACTTTGGAATCATAAGGAATACAAAGTGGGATCTATCTAGTATATGTTTTAAGATAATGATTGGAGCTATTTTGTTTCTCTGCTCAATCTTGGCTGTCTGTTTTCCATGCTATTGATCTGACTCTTAGGGTCATCTAGTTGGTGTGATTTTTACACAATTACTTGTTCCTGGTTCTATGAATGAATGAATGGTTTAGATCGATGATGGGTCACCCAATGTGCCATTTCAAATTTTTATGTCACTGCTTAGTTTGAGCCCATTTTCAAGTCCCACAAGAAGCGTTTGCAACCAACCATCATTTGTGGTGGGAATGTACAAATACACCTTAATGGACTATAAGGGTTGCCATCTGCCTTGTGCATGAGGGCAACATGTGTCATGTATGTATGATATACGAGACATTTGGAAGGTGGGTCCTGCAGTAATGATTGGCTGGCGCAAATTTATAGCCAATCCACTGATTGGGCGGACGCATGTTTGAAAATAATGAGCAGCTGACTTTATGCACACAATTGTTATTGATGGTTGGTGTGGCCCACCTTGTGAATGGATTGGCCCTTTTTTATTTTTTTTGCTAACTGATGTTCAAGGTGGGTTTGGGCTTGTGGATGGCCCAGATGTTGGACCCGTGTTGTAATGCTGGCTGTAGGCCCAAAGTGGATGGTAACTTTGATGTAACCAAATTGAAAGAGAGGAATTTGAATCAGTTATGTTCCATTTTTCCAAATGATTGAAGCATGGAACTTCCTTCCTAAAGAGATATTTAGCACTATGACAGATAGATATCACAAAACATGCGAATAATCTCTGCAACTGATGTGGTGGGAAGAGAAACTCATGCTTTAAAACCCAAGGTTTTCTTTCTTTTTTATTATTCAAATAACTATGATCTAAAAATACCATAAGCCATGAGTAAAATCTGAAATTGATACAAAAAAAAAAAAAAAAAAAAAAAAAACCCATTGATTACTCTTTCAATGAGGGAAATAAAGAAAGAACCATATTGGATCTGTAAAGAAACTTTTTTGTAAACTTTCCTTAGAAACTGATAAGAAAATTCCAAAAAGTTTCTATTTATAATATGACGCTGAGTTCTCTATTTGTTGAACTGGGAACTTCCCTGTTCTAATTTGTAGATGTGGGGGCCATGGGTGCTCTATGCAAGCCATTGATTTGGCGGCCCCCATAATGGATAAACCATTCATAGAATATCCATTGTTGGTATGCAAATATGTGGTAAAAAGGAAATGCACGAACAAGTCACATTCAATGGAGGAAAGATCAAAGAGTTGATGGCTAGGATATTCCAATTTGGGAGATTTTGGGTGAATGGTCCATCCATGATGGGGGCCTTCAGATCAATGGCTTGGGTAGAGCACCCATGGGTCTGCATCTACAAACTGAGTTTCGAACAGGGAAGTTCCTTGTTCGGAATAAATAGGGAACTCAGCCTCCTATTATATACATTTGCTTTTGATCCTTGGATATACACATGTAAGCGTTTAGGGTTATACAATTTTTTTTTTTTTTTCTTTCTTAAATCCTCCACGGGCATACGCAAAGACTCCAAATCTCATAGAAACCCTCCATATTTTGACCCTATGGCCTTTTTATTCATGCATGTAGGCTGACACTTGCTGTACATACTGGATACAAGTCCCATAGCTTGAGTGTGCTGATATAAACACTTCATACAACTGGTGTAAAGAGTGCACCATCTGATCTCTCTACACATCATCCATTTTCACTGTATGCACAACCACAGGGCTTAGAAATCCCATATGGACTGTAAATAATGTATTTATCACAAACTTACAGTTGAATACTGCCGTGTTGGTAAATACATACAGAACAGAGCCATCACCTGATATTTAGGACTGAAAATCATGACCTGATTGCGTCCTTGGGACCCGCTGTCATATTCTTTGTGGTACTAGATCTATCAATGCATGGTCTGATGAATGGCCTAGATGCATCCTGGACGTCCCCCATGTTCTTAGTCAACGCAAGTGGACTAGTAATTGGGACCAGTGAAGTGATTGAATCTATCAATGCATGACCTAATGAACGGTTTGGTAATTGGGACCCACAGTTATATATTCTGTTTGGGATTAGATCTATCAATGCATGACCTGATGAACGGCCTGGATGCATTGTGGATATCCCTAATGTTCTTAGTCCACACAAGTGGCCTAGTAATTGGGGCCAATGAATTGATTGGACTGCTGTTGATGGGGAATTTCCCTAAAAACCTCCAAATTGGAACATCCTGGCCATCAAATATATGGCCAATCCATCTCACTGTGAATGCTAGAAAAAGAGATTATCTGATCCCCATGGTCAAGGTGGGGGAGGTGCTGACTGAAGATTGTGCTAAAATTAAGAAGGCTTTGCATATTTCTTTTTCTTTTTCTTTTTTTCAAATCTTTATAAAAAGGACTTTGTTGTGAGATTGAAACTTGATGGGCTTGGGTTTGATAGAACCTCTCCTGATGGGGAAAATGAGGATGTTTAAAGAAGTAAAGAAGTTTGTGGTGGGGCTTGGGAGAGAGAACGTTCCTGGTGCTGATGGTCCTTAGGGTTTCTCTTTCGGCTCTTCTTCTTTGGAGGTGATTAATAAAGACATCAGTGTTTATATCCCTTGCTCCAAAACTGGATGGTGGAACCTAAAGAAATTTGGATTGAGGGCCTCGAGGGAAGTTTTTAAAAGATCCTTATGAAGACCTTAGTTCGCAGTCTCAGGTAAGTTTTACTAGAAAACATTCTGAGTATTGGTGTCTGAGGGCATATTGGTTGTTTCCAGACATTATATGATATGGGGTGTATTGGATTTGTATCTGTGATAATTTTGTTTTTATAAAAATGTTAAAAAAAGGAAAATGAAGAAAAGGAAAACAATAATATATCATTTATTTTTGTTTTTGACATGTTTTCAATGGTGTGTCAGTCTGTTCTTTGGTAGGAATTTTGTTTGTCACCTTGATAGCCCTGACCTGCCAAATACTGAGCTTTTAGGTCCTTGGCCTCAAAATTTGGTGTTGAGAATTAGAAATTCTTTGGTTGCTTTCCAATTCTAACCATAACGGGTTTTGTTACATATTTTAAGTTCTTAATCAAACATCATGGGAATCAGTACAGATTATCCAGATTCGAAATATGTGAGATTTCTATCACAAATATCATGAATCCAATATAATGAACAATATATCATTATAAGTAATTAACTAATTATATACATGTCAACCCAACTTAATCCAAGACCATGATGGAAAGGTAGGCATATTTCACCGCCCCCCTAGGCAGGGGTTTGGGGCAGCACCGCTATAATGTGGAATATATTCTATCTCTTTTTTGTGTAAGAATTGTAATTTATCTGTTCAATATGAACAATTCTAGTTGCTATATTGTTGTTAACTTGTTATAAACATGACAATTAGATGAGTTTATCTCCTCTTTGATCCATCGAATAACACTCTAATCTTGTGTTCTGATTTCCAAATCAGGCCTAAATCTAGTAAAAATGACTCCCTACCTTTACACTTGAAATGAAGAAAATACAAGAAAAATGTGAGAAAAATAAAAAAATTGGCCTTTTATAGGCGCATTTCTGTGTCATGATATACAGGATTTGTATTGTGGCCAAAACAGCCCATATTGGCGGATACAGACTGATGCACCTACCAAATTTTGGAACGGCCTGTTTCACTCTTGTTTCATGTATTGGAATTTGCCAATACAATATTGATATTTGGAACCTTGACTGGACATTATTGCTTCTCACCAACGGAGCTTTCTTTGGTGGTCGTCAAATTCTTGATGCCATTCTAGTAACCAGTGAGTGTATTAGCGAGGTGCCAGGAATTTTATATAAAATTGATAAGGAGAAAGCCTATGATCATGTCGTCAATTGGGCTTTTCTTCATTCTTCAGAGGATGGATTTTAAAGAAAAATGGAGGTCATGGATAAAAAGAGTTTGTTTTTCAACTTGTTCCTCAATCTTGATCAATGAATCTTTCTTTCGGTACCAAAGTAGCTCTTGGGGGCTTCAGCAAGAGGACCCTTCAACTCTTTCCTCACCTGTTCACGATCATGGTGGAAGGTAGAAGCAGGTTACTTTTTTAATGTTGAGTGTATTCACTCTAAAGAAGTTAGCGAGGTGCCAGGAATTTTATATAAAATTGATAAGGAGAAAGCCTATGATCATGTCATCAACTGGGCTTTTCTTCATTCTTCAGAGGATGGATTTTAAAGTAAAGTGGAGGTCATGGATAAAAAAAGAGTTTGTTTTTCAACTAGTTCCTCAATCTTGATCAATGACTCTTTCTTTCAGTACTGAAGTAGCTGTTGGAGGCTTCAGCAAGGGGACCCTATGACTCTTTCTTTACCTGTTCACGATCATGGCAGAAGGTAGAAGCAGGTTACTTTTTTAATGTTAAGGCTTGTAGTTCTTTAGTACGCTTTGTGGTGGGTAATCATGAAGCAAGTATTTCTCATTTCTAGTTTCCGGATGATACCCTGGGGATATATCATACATTGGAATCCCGGGTTGGCAACCTGAGAAGTATTTTGAGATGCTTTGCAGTGGTTTTTGGGCTTCACATCAATTTTAGCAAAAGTGGGTGATTGATCTTGCTAAAAAAATGGGGTTGCAAATCTGAGTAATTTCCGAGCATGTTGGGGGGCAATGAGAAAACAACGTTGTTTAGGGGCTGTTTGGATGGGAGTTAATAGAGATAAATGGGTGGAATTGGGAGTAAATGGAGGTAAATGGTATTTGGGGCGTGTTTGGATGGAAATAAATGCATGTAAATGAAATGAAATGGAAGTAAATGTGCATGCAAATGAAATCCTCTCTAGAGAGAGGATTTGGAAGTAAATGGGGTGAAATGCCTTTTTTAGCTCCCTTGGAGAGTCGCCGTGTAAACAAAGGTGCCACTAAGCATATGTCCGCCATACATGTGTCACGCTAATGACACTCCCCAACAATCCAAATATCGGCTGCATCACTAAAATCACATCAAAAGAATGGCCTAAACCATCCAAAGGATGGACATCTAAATGGACGGTTAAAAAACATTCGCAAGTTGCTTGTTTGTGATCCTTCCGTTTGTGGCCTACCGGAGGCTCAAAATTTCCTTATTTGTTGCCGAAGTACATATTTCAATGGGCTTATTACAATCATTCTATAAAATATCGCATATGTATACTAAGTTGGGATATTAAAGCTTATTTGGGATATCACATATATTCCTGTGAATATATTGAAAAATTCAAATGCATTTCAATTCCTCCCATTTACTCCCATCCAAACAGAATATTTTGATTTCAAATGCATTTCATTTACTCCCATCGAAACACAACTGTGTAAAGCCATTTGCTCCCAATTCATTTACCTCCAAATCCATTTCCCATTTACTTCCATTTACAAGCTCCTGAACGAGCTCTTAGGAATCGGGTCATGGAAAGATTTGAGATGAAACCAACTACACGGAAATGTAGTAATTTTTTTAAAATTTTTTTTATTTCCTCTGAAGGATAATCAAGATTTATTTAGAAAAAGAAAATAGAGTACAACAAGGAGCAGATTCTGGTGAACCATACAATAGAATGATTCTGCAAGCGCATGTAACTGGCACAGTGGCACCTAACCATTTCTGTGGTTAAGCACCATTAGATCTTAAGTCTTACCTCATGGCTCCTTGCTTATCAAGATGATCAGCCAGGTCCTTTTCTTCTCTGTCAGAGTAGGAGAAAGTGATTTGGATGACTCGAATCAGGTCTCAATCCTCCTCAAGTATGTCAGACACATTCCATGGGCATTTCCCTGTAGCAGCCCACCTGATCACATTTTTGGAGTCACCCCCTCCACAATTGCCAGGATGAAATTATATTTGGCCAACAGCTTCTCTACCTGCAAGTGCGTGGCTGCCTCTGTGTAACTGAGCCTTGAACACCAACGGGCCCTGAGAATTCTAAGAGTGGAGCACCATGTTGATCACGAATGCACCTGCCTATTCCTGCGTACCCCAGGTTCCCGAAGGAGCAGCCATCAAAATTGGATTTAAAAGAACCAGCTGGGGGTTGGGTTCATTGAATTCTATTGCTTGGTAGCCACATTACATTTACAGAAGCAGCTCTTTCTAACCACCCTATTTATTTTGTTTCTCTTTTCAGGATCTTAGCTTCAGTGGTTAAGAAGCTTGAAAATTTTCAAGAGATTTCCTATGAGAAGGGAAAGGTGATGGACAAAAATATCTCCTTGAGTGGAGTGGTGTGCAAAAAGGTAAGGAGGCAGATTTGAGATAGGAGGATAAGGGAAATGAATTGTAGTCTTCTTTGCAAATGCTGGTGGAGATTTTGAGAAGAAATACTTCCTTGGAATTTTTGAGAAGAAATAAATGCCATGTGGAGATAAAATATTGCAAGAGAATATGGGAGATCAATAAGCGTTGGATCAGGTGGTAGAGATGTGGAAAAGGTTCCATAGTTGTAAAAACATTTGTTTGGGCAAATTAAAAAAGAGTGTGGGGAGGTCCTTAAAGAAGGCATTATATTGAAAGTAAGGAAGGATGATAGGGTGATGTTTCAGAAGACATAGTGGTAGGAGAGAATTCTATTGCTTTAGTGAGTCCAAAGATTCTGTCATCAAGTAATACCATGAAATTCACTTGGTTTGGGTGGCATTGATGTTAAAGGCGAAAAGGTGGGAGACTTTAAGTCAAACAGATGTAAATGTTATATGATCTCTTTGTGCCTGTAAGGGGGCAGGATAGGAACCTGTGGATGTGGAATCTGGTGGGGATTTCTCTTTTAAATATTTCTTTCATGTTTTACAGTAGGCATTAGATCTCCTCCTGCCTCATTGTGGAGTTTGCTACTTTCCCCAAGGGCCAAAGCCTTTCTTTGGAGTCCAGTGTTTTAAATAGCGAATAGCGTGTAGCATAGTGTTCACTCCTTTGAAGCGTGAGGTGTAAGCTACATAGCGTGTAGCGTAAGCTGCACACAACTACTAGGTGCTTGGTTGCACCAATGTCATGATATTCTGTACCAAATTAGACCTGATTAATAATGAAATTTTAACAAAATTTAATGAGTATTGGTGCAACAAATTGGAACCTAAAGTAATAGGAAAGGGCAATGATTAAGTACAAAGGTAAAGAAAGAGCAATGAAACTGATTTAATGTTGTTTTTTTATATTATTTTACTAAAAGCATTAAAAGGTTCAACAAATTTTTATTGGAAATTGAAAATGTAATAAATCATTGAAAAGATCATGTGAGCTCCATAGTGTGTAGCGTAGTTACATAGCGTGTAGAGTATGAAAATTAGAAAATTATCATGTAGCGTAGGCTACATGTGACTTAAGCTATTTTCATGAACTACATAGCATTAAGGCCATGCTACGCTATGTAACGTAAGCTACACGCTACATAGCATAACTATTTAAAACATTTCTTTGGACAGGTAAGGCTGAGAAAGTTCTAACCAGAGGTAACGGTTCACCACTTACTCGTCCATTGTCATGCAGCGCGGAAAATATGGGGGCATTTCTTATTTCTCTTCAAAATGGCTTGGACCTTTCAATGAGATGTCTTGAACGAGTTGGGTGCAGGCCTTTTTAAAGATAGGGGAATACTCTGGTGAATGCTCCCTTTTTCCATTCATTGGGAAATGAAGGAGAGAATAAGTAGATCTTTAATTATAAGAAGGCTGCTATATAAAAAGCCATTGTATAGGTTATCATGGAGATTATGATGATGAGATTTTGAGTTAAAAAAATAAATTTGTTTCTTGTTTCCTATGATAAATTCAAGAGACTAGAGGAATGTTGCTTCTAGAAACTTTGGTGGGATTCCTTTAGCAGATTATTAATATTATTATTTTTTTGAGAACTGGATTCTGTGGCAGTGTTACCTAGACACATGGGATGGGTGCACCAAGTGCCAAAGTATTCTAAAGTGTCCATGATGCGGACATCAATCCCTTTAGAGTTTATCAGCATAGGAGGCGAGCGACGCATGCATCTCTTTGGCCCGATGAAGGGCTTGGATCATTCATGATGACATGAGGAGCATTGAAGGCCCTACACATGTGGTTTGGTACATAGAAGACCCCACATTGGGAAGACACATGTGTAGGATGAAGAAGACCTGACTGGAAAGTTGGACTGGCTTGCTGGACAGTTTTCACTGTCTTCGAGCGCCTGATCGGGTGCCTGACGACTATTTATCGGGCGTCAGACCGAGCGCTCCAAATTCAGCCGCTTATGTGTTTTAGTCGCTAGACGTTTTTGAATGACCACCGCGTGAGATATTTTTTTAAGTTTTTTTTTTTTTTTTTTTTTTTTTTTTTTACTTTAGGATATTTTAGTCTTTCCTTATTTCTTAGTGCTTATTTAAGAGGATTTAGCCCTAATTACGAATTTAGCTTGATTATTGAATGAAAAGAACAACTTGGTTGCCCCCCTCTCTCTCTCTCTCTCTCTCTCTCTCTCTCTCTCTGTGGACTTCATCTTTTTCTCTTTCAATCTTCTTCTTCTTTCTTCTTCCTTTCCCCTCCAACATTCTTCAAAGGTACTCTTCTTCTTCCCTCTTCCTTTTAACCTATTTTTCTCAATTCTCTACAACCCTAAATCTGAAATTAGGTTTTAAAACCTTAATTCTTAGATTTTGATCATCTAATACGAGAAATCCTTCAATTCCCCAGACTAGTGATTCTCATTGGTCGTTTGGATCTTAACCATGCAAGATCGGGAGGTTTTATCCCTCGCTAGATCTAATCAATGCAATACTTGAAATCTATGTTTTGTGGTTGTGATGACGGCCCACATTATTGCATATGATCCTTTTGATTTTCTTAGATTATGATGATAGATGCTGAAGTTTTTATTGTTATTCTTTTATTATTCCGCTAGATTAATTGTGTTCATGAACATGCATCATAGTTAGGGCATCCTGCATCAGTCCAGCACGGCAAACTTTAGAAATCTAGTTACGGGGACTCTTTTGTGTGAAATAGATAATAATTGAATTAGATAAAACATTGAAAACATTAAAGCTGAAGTAAATTAGAAAGAATATTTACGTAATTCCAATAGAAACAAATTACTAGTGCTTTAAACTAACAAATAGTTGATTATCGAAACATTGAAAATCATGGATAGTCATCTCAAGAAAAAAGTAGTTTTTGGGAACATCACTGATTTTGTTAAAACACTAGAACCGTGCAAAAGAACAAAAGAACAAAAAGACAAACAAAGCTTGTGCTTTTTTGTTATATGGGTCATGGTACCTGTAATGGACAATAACTGGAATGTAGAGAGAGTGTGACACTTTTCATTGACATTACTTTTGCACTTGGTCGGCATGAGTTTCCAGGCCAGGAGTCCTTGAGTTTCCCTGAGTGTTGGCATGACAGTATCATAGAAAGTAGAAGTGTCCAGGCCAGGAGTCCTTGAGTTTCCGTGAGTGTCAGCACACAAAATTCTAGAGAGTAGAAGTGTTCAGGTAACACTGCTCCCTAGACCTTTTTTGTGAAGCGGTTCTACATAGCTATCTTTATTTATTGTTATTTTTCACTTCCCTACTGACTTAATACATTGGAGCATCTGGAGATGGAAATAATTGTCCTAAGTAATAATTATTCTAATCTACACACTTAAAATTCAATTTCATCTTTGGTGCTACATTAGCATGTAAGTGGCATTTGGTAAACATACAAGTGGACTCCCTGCTATTTCGTGCCGCCAACTACTGGAACACGTCCTTACCACTTTTGGTCTGATGGTGGTACATTTGTGTGCCTTCCTGCCTAGCAGTTTGCCTGGCAACTGCCCTCTACAACCCTACCTCTTGCTTGCCCTTCGGGGTGTTTATGTGATAGTTGGGCTGGGGGTCAATATTGCATGGGGCTGTGCTGGCATGTGACTGTGTTTATGGGAGCATCTGCCATGGCCGGTTCCTAGTGCCTAGCTAAAAGAGGAAGATTGGTGTCTGGTTGGTGGCTAATCGCACATTTTGTTTTTATCTACTATGTAACATCTGACCACAAATTGGTGGGAGAAAGGTCAAGATGGTGGCAATGGTGACAGCAGTGATGATGATGATGTGGATAGAGAGGCGAATGGTTTACTGATGTTCTGGTTAGAGAAGTCATTTGTTCTTATTTATGTTCCAGGAACTCTTTCCCTCTTTCTCGAGGTATTTTCTCCTCATTTTTTGAATAAAATTTGTTATTTAGAAAAAAAAAATTGATCAGGCAGATTTTTGTTGAGTGTTGTATACAAGCCGTGTCCATCAGTTCAACAGTCTGGATCAGTGGAAGTTGTGTTCCACTTAGACAGAGATGTACCGGGACTTCATGTGATGCGTCAGAATCCAATAATTCCTCTCTTCTTGAAGTTGCAGTACATATTCAAAATTTGCTACAGTCACATCCCACTTTCACCACTTTCAATTAACTGTATCATGAACCTTCAACTGGACCTTAAGTATATTTTATTTTATCAGTTAAATAGATTCCTATAGAAAAACAGGACAGCAAAAAAGAAAAAGAAAAAGAAAAACATCCATCTCGGATCCTGCTAGACAAAATAGGCACTAAAATGTTGACTTGGCAAAAACTAACCCAGAAATCCCCCCTTTTGAGAAGTGCTTCTAAATGGACCCTTACTGTCACTCTCAAGAACATTATATGAGATTTTCACCTCATACGGCTGTTCATTCAATTCTTTTGAAGTAATTGAATCCTTTTCATTTTCATTGCTAAAACTCAATTAGCAGTGTGCCCCTTGAGACCACATCTTCCCATACTATGAGTGAGTGTTAACAATAATAATAATCATAAAAAAAAAAAGAAGAAGAAGTCTGAGCAACGCTCTCCATCCGAACATTTATTCATGTCATGTAGTTTTCAAATCTGCAGTATACAAATATTACCTTTGAATGAGTTGCTTGTCTATTCCTTATATTGAAACAAGAAAGCTACTGGTCTGTGTAGCTCTTGCACTTCATTTTCACATGTAAGATCCATGGCTTTTGTTCAAAATGTATCTCATGCTTGATGCTTTGGGTGGACTCAATTAAAAAATGACAGAGGATGATATGCCAAAAATGACTAATGAAAAAAATGGCAAATTCTAATGTGTATTGCAAACATGTAGATTATCAAGAGAGAAAATTTGAGTTATTTTCTTTATTTTTTTTTTTCCTGAGGAGTTCAACAGATCAATCCGAAACGAGTAGTGCGGTAATACGCTCATGGCACCTAATTCAGGAGAAAGCGATAACTTTGAGATTATGACGCACACTTCTGTTCATAATGACAATGGGCATGATGACATGCAATCTGATTCATCGTCCTCAGCATATTCGACTGAGGATTCAGAAGATGCATCTCCGCGGGCTAGAGTTCAAGGTATGGAAACGATTGCATCCTCTTTGTGTAACCTGGCGTCAGTGATGGGTGATGTGGCGGAAAATATGGGTGGAGGCTGCTCCGTGAATAGAATGAAGGCTTTGGTTGAGGAGGTGAAGAAAATTCCGGACCTCACCATGCCACAGTTTCTTAAGGCATGTACTTTTCTAGCCAAAGAGAAAAACCTGGCAGCTATGTTCTTGGTCATGGGCAAGGATAGGAAGCGTGAGTGGTTGTTGTGGAATCTTGAGAGGGTTTGAGCATTCATTGCTGTGTTTGTTTCGTTTTGGTTGACAATGATACAACCATCGAATGGTTTTGGATATTTTATTGGTTGGGCAAATCTCACCACCACCCAATGCTTTTGGATATTTTGTTCTGAAACTTGTGTGGTTGGGCTCATGGAAACTGTGTATGGCTCTTCTTTTTGTAATGGTGTTGTTATGTGGATGGAAACATGGTGGATATTTTGTTCTGAAGCTTAATGTAGTTGGGCACATGGAAACCTTATGTGTACTACTCTTCTTTTTGTAATGGTGTCACTATGCGGATGGAAATGTTTTTTGGCTATGTGATTGTTTTGTTTTTTTTAATTGGCCTACTAGGCTTGCATGTGATTGAGGGGGTAGATTACTATTTTAGTTCAGCACCATTTAAAAAATGCCGGTCTCTTCAACCATATGAATGACATAGTTGTACTGCAATCTAGATCTCCCAAAAAGAGCATAACCCAAAAATTACACCAAGCAGATGATATTATCTGAATTTCCACTTTGTATTTGAACCACCTGTTTTACTTTTGATCATCCATTTGGTAATCATCAATTGGATGGTTAGGATTGCTTGATTAGTTTGATTTTAGTGATTTGATTCATTCAGAATGTGAACCACAATTTGGATGGTCTATATAGTCGTACTAAATGAGTCACACCATTTTCAAAATAGTGAGGAACCATGACAGGAACTTTTGTTGGATGCAAGTAGGTTTATACTAAAGTATAACCTTGATGGAACTATTGTTCGACATAAGGCGCGATTGGTTGCCAAAGGTTTTACACAGATTTGGAGTTAATTATTATGATACGTTCTCTTCTGTTGCAAGGATGAATTCTATTCGTATTATTCTCTCTATTATTGCCCATCGACATTGACCGCTATATCAATTGGATGTCAAGAATGCATTTGTACATAGCAATATTCATGAATAAATCTATATGCATGTCTCCTGGCTTCCGCCCTCAAGGTAGTGAGGGTAAAGTGTATTGTTTCAAGAAAGCATTATATGGTCTCAAACAATCTTCACGTACTTGGTTTGAGCGCTTCAGTGCCTTTATCTTTCAACTTGAATTTTTGTGATGTTCGGTTGACAATTCCGTACTTGTTAAGTAGAAAGAGAGTTCTACTACAATTATTGCACTATGCGTGGATGATATTGTGGTAATTGACAATAATTCTGATGAAATTGCCTTGGTTAGGCATTTTCTTACACGAGACTTTAAAATTAAAGATTTGGGCCATTTACGATACTTCCTATGCATCAAGGTTGCTCGTTCTACCTGCGGCATCTTTATATTTTATAGAAAGTATACTACAAATCTCCTTAATAACATGGGCACGCTAGCTTGTCATCCCTCAAAGACTCCCATCAAAGCTAATCATCATCTGTTTGCTATTCAGTCACCTCCTAGTAATGATCCAGAGTAGTATTGTCACCTAGTTGGAAAGTTGATCTATTTAACGATCACTTGTCCATATATCACTTATGATGCGGGTGTCGTTAGTTAGTTTATTCGACAATGATGCTCCCACCATCTTGATGCAGTCCATTGCATTTTTCGTTACCCAAAGCGAGCTCCAGAAAAAAAGGCATTCTGTATTCTGATCATAATCATCTTGACATTTGTGCTTATTCTGATGTCGACTGGGTTGGTTGTGCAACTAATCGCCGTTTTGTATTTGGCTTTCGTACGTTTATCTAGCTTTCGTACGTTCGTCGAAGGTAATTTAGCAACATAGAAAAGCAAGAAACAATATATTGTTGCCTGATCATCTACCAAAGCTGAGCATTGCTCCATGGAACATAGTACCAATGAGATGCTTATAGTTTTGTTTGTTTCTCTATGAATTGGGCATTGACACTTCGTCTCCAGTTCTTTTTTTTTTTTTGTGATAATCAAGTGACCATCCATATTACCTTCAATTCTGTATTTCATAAATGTACTAAGTACATTAATGTATGACTGTCATTTCGTGAGGTAGAAGTTATCTAATGGTATAATTTACACTACTTATCTATTGTCAAAAGAACATTTTGCATGTGTTTTTACCAAGAGTGTTAGTGAGCTTGCCTATTTGACAGTCTCGAAGTTGGGCTTTTTTAACATTTGTACTGAAACTTGAGAGGGAGTGTTAGTGTATGTTCGTATGCTTCTACAAACCACCTTATACCTTTTACCATATTTACTTGTACACTTATTATATTTTATAACTATTACTCATTATGAATTAACAGGAGAGGAGAGGAAGAAATGAAACTTTTCCCTATCATTCATTTTATTATCTATTTGTTTTATTTCTAAATTTTCTTGAATGCATTTATTTTTAGTTCTATCCTTTCTTGTCTCGTCACTCATTTATCCCAACTACACTTTTCCTATTTAACTTAATTTTTTTTTTTTTCCACCATAACATTTTAAGCAAATTCAAGTGCTTTATACATTTGAGTCTAGCATTGTTATTCTTGATAAATAGAAATAGAAGTGCTCATCTGGATGCCGCACAAAAACGTTCTCTCTTTGACAGGCGCTGATAAGTGATGTTAACATCACCTACCATTTTTGTGTTGAAGGAATGATATGACCCAATAGTCTTGAAATTTCAAGGAACGGCCTTCTCTGTCTCATCACTCTAATGGACGGTCAGAATCTAACATGTATCGCACATATACACATGCTCAATAGTTTTTTATTAAAAAGAAAAGAAAAAGAAAAAAAGAAATCTCCCGGCAAGTGTCACAAATGACATGGATTTAAAATTAAATAAAAAATAGGTGGCACCCAGAAATCCAAAAATATCTTCATGGGTTTTCAATTTGCCAAGTGGGGGCCAATGTTCATTAATCTGGACCATTGGTATGTTGCTTCCAACCTCGGATGGCCCATTCCAATAAGATTGCAGGACACTCACACACGAATCTTTAAATGGTACACTTGGGTTTTCAGTTGAGTGGAGCCCACGGTCCGGTGATCAAGACCATTGTTATTGATGTGAAATATCGTGGATCGTCCATTTCGTGAGATTATCCTAGATTGGAATATTCCATCCACTACTCCTTGGACTTCCAGTTGAATGTGGACGCTGCTGTGTTTCTCTTCTCCACCGTCTATTTGCGGGCGACAAACCAAAGGTTAGGATTGTTCTGTCGACGCATGATATATCCAAGGCAGGACGCAAAATTCAGACGGTTTAGATTGCGAGATCACGGGCCCCACTTATCAGAACCAAAGGCCAAAACATTCAACGGTGCAAAGTCTCCCTATTCATGTGGGGTAACTTCCAATGGTTTTGTATTAGCTATTGTGATTTTCTTGTAATTCCTGCAAAAGACCCAAATCAATCTGCAATCCACCGTTCATCACATTGTAGGTGATTGGGTCATACATCCAAAGGTCATCAGAGCTCAGGATCTGTAAATATCAACACATGAAGGTTTTCAGAAGCTGTAAATTCATTCTTGGTACACGTGGAATGCATGTATTAGATCCTGACCATTCATCTGTTGGGCAATGCAGTAGATGGGCCATACACCAAAAATCACGCTGGTCAAATGATTCTAGCTGCCGATTAGAAGATTCTATCTTACTGAATGCTGGTCGTTCGTTGAACATCTTTTACTGCCGGATCGTGCAATCAAAAGTCGTCCAATTAGTGCCAGGATGGAATGGCCGGATGAATGAACGGTCAGGATCTGCGAACAATTATAGGGTCCTGATACAACAGAATTTAAATCGTGCCCCACTTCCTCCATTTAGTACAGGTCAGCCATGGTTATGTGATCTGAACCGTTAAATTGATGGCCCCACCATGGATGGTGAAACCACCCTAAAATATTGCAGATCCAAAATCTTTTCCTGGACCATCACTCCTAGTCACCTTCACAAAGTGTTAGAATCTACCCTGTTAGAAAGATTTTTGAGCATTCCTCATTCATGTTGGTAACCAACAGATTAACAGTTCAGATCACCTAAATGTGGGGTCCGCTTGTACTAATTAGCACATTAGGAGACTGATATTCGATACTCTGGATTCATATGACCCTTGATGCACAGCCACTTAGAAACGGTAAACTTAGAATTAATTTGCTCAAATCAAACGGACTAAATTGTGGAACTTCCCGTATGTACCGTTGGATTTTTTTCTTTGTTAACTGTCCAATATGCACTAATCTGATATTTAGATGATCAAATAAGTGTAATTTTGGTTCACTATACATTTAAATGGTATACGTAATTTGGACAGTTTAATTTGAATTAATCGTATTCCATTTATGAAATTTCTAAGTGCCTGCGTATCATCCATCACACTCTTCCAGAGTATCAAAGTTTAACAGTCTCCCAAAGTAGTGGGCCCTTTTGTTTCATCTGGGCCAGCATCCCAGCCAACTCCAAATTGTTTCTCTGGTGGGCCCCATCATGGAAGGGCGATGTACCACTGTGGATTTCTTTCCGTTGCACATGGACCGTTAGCTAAATCTTGTTTTACCATCCATTCTCCAAGGTCTGTCCAATGGGGGGCCCCCACCAAAGAGACGGTCTGGAACTCTTGGTCACTTGAAGGTGTAATCAACCATGTTACTGTGCTCCTAGTTGCATTGGATTTCGGCCCTGAGTTGAGTTGTGACTCGGTCGAATCAGGCTGAGTCACTCCTTACTTCAGTTCCCATGGACTTGCAGTGTGGAACCAGATTGGGCCCGACCGAGTCTGAGTTGACTCGGACGAGTCTCTTGGGACTTGTCCGAGTCTACAAATCTCGCTTGGACAGTCTGATCGGTCTGGATGGTTCTGACATACATTACATGGGCTACCATGCAAACATCAAACGGATCAAACCATTTTTAAGCGTCGGATCAAGAGAACGGATTGCATTCGGGCAAGGAACCACAACTTATGGTACTGCAACATCTTTCGAGCCAACATGCTATTTGTGTAGGACATCAACACCGTGAAAACCGTGGCCCCCACAATGAAGATCTTCTGGGACTACAATCAGCCTGGTCCGCTAATAAGGTGGGCCACGTTGTTAGAATCAACAGACAACCAGTGGTCCGACTCAACATACAGTTGTGGCCCATCTAGTAAGACGATCAGCCTTATTTTTGGAGAAGAATGATCTTCATGGTGGGCCATACCGTGTTGATGGTACTGATGCCCTACAAAAGTTGCTCGCTAATGGGAAAGATGATACAGTACCACAAATTGCAGTACAAAACCTGTATGTGATCAGTTTTTTGGGAACAACTTCCAATAAAAGGTGGTCAATCCTAACGATCATAACTGTTATTTAATTTCACATAACATGACAAATGAATGGCCAGAAAAATAACTGTTAGTTCACTTTGGACGTTGTGGTCCACCTGAAGAGTGAAATTATCTGGTTTATTTATTTATTTTTTATTTTTATTTTTTTTGTGTGTGTGGAAGTTCTAAGAATGATTTCCAACCTGATAGAAGGCTCAGATCTCACATGCGTTTTTATATTTGCACATGCTGCGATCACATGTGGATGTATAGAGCTGGACACTGGCACCAAACCTCTAATAATAATGATAATTTGGGTAAGGTGTAGATGGCTGAGGCTTGTCGAAGGTGGGCCCATGTTGTAAATTCAGGGACATGAACTCATCCCATTAGATAAGAATCTAGGTCCAAGCCCACCTCAACCATCTAGTCCGGTCCACTTTCAAGCCTTCAGTCATGCAAAGCACCTACTCAGTCAGTCATGCAACGCACCCACTGATGGTGTTAGCAGCATGGATATTTCATCACTAATGGGTTTTAAGACTGAGGCCTTATTGAAACTCCACAGAGTCTACTAATGAGGCAAGGACCCGAACCCAAGTCTAGACAGAGGCTAGACCGGGCTAGTCCAGCCCACTTTCAAGCCTATTATTCATGACTCGGCCATTTGACTCGATTCGTTCAGGTATGGTCAAGTCACCACTTGCCTGAGTTGGGGGAGCCCGAATCAGGATGTCCAACCAGATCAGTTCCGACTGAGTGTGATTCGACTCGTCCGAGTCGCATCCAACTCGTACAAGTCATAAATCTAAGCTCAACCATTCCGAAAACAAGCAGCACTTTGGGTAGTGTTTCTCATACTCACATAATCTCCACCTTCAAATTTTCTCTTACTCATCTTGCTGGGCCATGGCCTTTCAGATCAAACCCCACATAGCCACTGCAAGACCCTTCTCCCGCCGCCGACGATGGAAGAATCACTGGCAATTCCTCGAGTTCGGAGACAAAGACTTGAAGAATTTTCTTGGGTAGATGGATTAAATGGCACCCAAGTTGGATTTTGATCCAAAAGTCCACGATCGCAGACGTTGAAATCAATCAAAGAGCACACACCACTTGCCTTGAGAATTCCATTGGAAATTCAGTGACTTGGGCTGAACAGGCATTGCCAGAGATCGAAACAAGCGAATTTTCTGATTGGAGTCAAAGAAGCTGAGATTGTAAGGATAATCAGAGAAGAATCTCTCCATTTTCAGGCAACGCCAGAGCATTCGTCTTTATATTAATAGTAGAGAACATGCTTATATATTATGCTCAGATGGAGTTTGCCAAAACTAAGATTCTGGAAGCCCAGTTCCTTTCCAATTATTAATGTAGAATAAGTTTATTCTACAATGTGAATATGGGGCCCACATCCAGTCCCTCCATAAGGTTTGTGTGCCCCTTTTAAGTTCACCCTGTTTACCAAAAATCAGGTTGATTCAAAAGCACAGGTGGGGATGGGGATGCCCACTATCCAAACCTTCCAGATTATGTGTGGGCCCCACTTTGTTTAGTATTTTCCATCTAATCCATTCATGAGATTCACCCACCAGGATGAATGGACAACCAAACAATCAGGATGTTCTAGAGGTCGGGTGGGCCACACCGCGTGGTCTTAGAGATTTCGGGCATGATTTTACATGGTGTGGCCCACCTGAGTTCTGGGTCAGCCTGATTTTTTGTCTCTGAGGAGAACATGAGGAGTAAAACATGATGGATGGAGTGGATGTTGTGAACACATCATAGTGGGGCACACACATTGTTGTAGAATGAGCTTATTCTAATAATGAAGAGGAACCTGCCTATAGATTTTTATACATCTGTATCTTCTATAGCTGTCCTTTTTCCCAAACCATGTATTCTATGGTTATGATTGCCTAACCAAAGTAATTCTTTAGAATCATAAGCAATCCGTGATGGGCCTAAAAGTAGATGGGTCAAGATGCTGATTAGACTTATTTTGTGTAAACGATAATGACCGTTCATATTAAAGGCCATTGATCAAATGGTTTTATTTTTTTAATCAGCGTGATGTTTGCATTGTTGCCCATGAAATGTGTGTTGGAACTAATGAACGGTCTAGATCAATGGATTGGACTATGGAAGTGTCCCAATGAAACTAGGAACACTGTAACTTATAGTGCTCTAAGGGCATGGAGCATTTCTCAAAACATTTCCACCCCTTCCATAACTAATTAATAATTATTGTTGTATTCCACAGCGAAAGCACGAGTTAGCTAAGCCTACACACGTGGATAAGGTGAGCACGTATTAGGCGATGCAGGGGTAACAGCATAGTGGGTGAGGCTCTAACCGTGGGGCCCACCTAGATGTATTTGTTGTATATCAACGCCGTCCATCCTTTTTATCAGCTCATTTTGGAGCATGATACAAAAAATGAGGCAGATCCAAATCTCAGGTGGACCACACTACAGGAAAACAGTGGTGATTGAACGCCCACCACTAAAAACTTACTAGGGCCTACTGTAATGTTTATTTTCCATCCAAACTGTTGATAAGGTCACACAGAGCTGGATGAAGGGAAAACAAAAATTTCAGGTGGCACCCAAGAAGTTTTTAACGGTCGGAACTAAATCCCCACTGCACCTGAAATTTGGATCTGCTTCATTTTTGGGACCATTGCCTAAAATGAGCAGGCAACACGTATGGACTACAATCGAGGTGGGCCCCACGGTCATGGCCTCACCCACTAAGCTCTGATCCCTGCCTCACCTAATCCGCATCTGTATAAGGTATCCCATCTAAAGGCCAGCACGCTCCAGTGTTAGTCACAGGTGCAAGATCCAAGACGTTCATCAGATGGATCCGGCTGGATGGGTTACGTGGACTAAAGATCATGCTTGTCCATTATCAAGTGGGCCACAACATTAAAAACAGATGGACGGGCTAGAAAAACTGAGGCCGTTTCATCTCAGCTGTCCATTTACTTCATAAGGGCAGGAAACCTGATTACTGGACCAGCCTTATTGTTTTTAATAAGGGCATATAGACATCAGAACCTGCCTGATGGACGGTGGATCTTGTACCGGTGTTCCATGCTGGCACATACCATCCATTCAAAGGGGGGACTTCTTTGATGGGCCCTGGTCAACAGTTGCACCGGTTCAACGATCCAAATCATCTGGACTGTGGACATTTTAACAGTTTGTGGCCACCCAAATGTAGGTTATGATTGAACATTTCAGAACATATGATCGGTTGCATTTTCAAAATGCAGGCATTGAAGAGGTGTCCCACCATTTGGACGGTACTGATCAATGTAAATATGCATTGAACAAATAGTAGCTTAGCAAAATGATACATTGCACCTCAGTGCATAATAATTTATACTGCCCTTGTTTACATTGAGACACTTGTCCAGCCCAATAGATTAATCAGATCCGTCCATCAGGTCCAGCAAAAACTTCAGGGGCCACCATGCAAATATCTCACCAATTAGATGTTTTCAGCCATCTGATCAGACCAACAAAATGGGTGGTCAAAATCATCTACGGAAAAAAAATGATCCAATCAATAACGTAAACCATCTTTTTGTTAGGGGCCATCATAACCATCAATAACTTAAACCATCTCATGGTTCTAAAGCATCACTTATATCAGACAATCCTAATCATCTGATCCATATACAAATCACAGAATTCCTAAATAATAAAATACTTCAATTTTATTATTTATTTTATTATTATTATTAATTTTTTTTGCATGTGCTGTATTGGATTATTTTTTCAGACATAATCCAGCCGTCCATATCCTACTAATCCAACAAACGGATTATTTAACGGCTTAAAAATTCGGCTAAGGGGAATAATTAGTGGCCACGATTAGTCTACGTAATACAGCTTAAGATATGATTTGTTATAATGATCGAGGCTTGCACGAAAGGGTCAATCAAACCGTTGATTAACTAAATAGGGATTATTTAAGTGCCGAAAATAAGGTTAGGCCGTTAAAAAATTCTCTGGCCATGCAGTTGATTCCTTTCATCTGGGATTTCTAGCCGTGTGTCCCAGAGAATGTGCCTGCATCGTCATGGACGGTGAGGACGTGGAGATAGTTTTAATTTTTATAATCATGCTTTGCAGTGTTATGATCTTGATATCGGGCGGGCCTGATGTGCATGTGGCCCATCTAATGAGTGGATTGGCCTTGTTTTCATGGGAAGTGATCGTTTTGGTGTATCCGATCTTATGTATGGCTCAGATGGAGTGTACGTGTGACATTGGCTTAGAAAGATGGGGTTGTATGTGAAAGTTCTCGTACAATGTCTGTATGTGATTGGTTCTCTGCAATTGGCTTACATAATTAGCAGTTAATAGAGTCGAAAGTGATGATGAATGGGCAGTCAACCGTGTACGAAGAGGCACATGATTTCGACGTGTGGACCCCACCAAAGGACACCATACTTAGATGTGTGGGGTCCACAGTGCATATGGACAGTTGGACATGTGGGGTCCATGGCCTACGTGAACCAATCGAAACAGCAAGTGGACAGCTTTGCTACATGGCCATCTGGCCGAACATTCCACGGACTGAATGAATCCTGACCCTTCAATAGGTGGTCAACAAATAGACAGCTGTGAGGGAAAATATAGCAGCTGTTCACATTCTACGTCGAGGAAAGGTCAAATAATATACGTCCAGAGCCTTTCAATATGGTACGTGTTTTATGCATGGCCATGCACAATGAGACCCGTCATATAAACGGTTTGGATCATTGAACCATATGGCGCACTTGTACAAACTGAAAACAGCAAAGATACTATGTAATTTTCCATTTAAATAAATGGTGGGAAACCACAACAAGTGCGAGTGAAAATGCCGGTTGAACATGGACCGTGTTATGGGTAGGCTGAGCTCATAGCAAAGAAGGATTTTCACTTTTACACAGCAATTCAGTATTGAAGTGGCAGTCAACTACAAATACGGTCATGAACAGAGTATTTAAAAGAGGAAGCTAAGTCCACCTCGGCAAAAGGCCTCGCCTATCCTCCTTGGCCTCATTCGCCTCAGTTTATCCCTTGAATAAGATAAAGAAAGGATAAAATATTATACCAAATAATCTATTGGACATCAGGGTTATCCAACCTTATCAAAATCCATAACGATCAAATCCAAATGTTCCGCCGCTCTCTCAAAGTCGACGTGGCCCTCTAAAATTCTTATAAAAGGTCCTAACCTAACTTTTCTCAATAGTTGCAGATACTCTCATCTATTCCATTCCACCTCAATTGAAAATTTTCTAATTTTAAGATTGCCTCAAAAAATAAAAAGTTTAAAATGGAGTTTTGCTAACTAGGCTTGCGACTTGACTCAAGATTGGAGTTGGTATGTGTTGCTAAATCCACAGTAACAAGTGTGGATTTTAGTGACTCTGCTGAGATGAAAGCATTGTCGAGCTCTTCTTTTTATTGATAAAGATCTTAGAAGTCTTCTCCAGAGATGTCTTCCTGGCCCAAGCAGCTCTATGCACGTTTAGGGAGCTGCTTTTTGGACCACTTTGATGGTCATGCTCGCATCATCTGTAAGAGAAATCATGCCCTCATTGCTAGGATGGCAGGTGCCCCTTATCACCAGTTTCCCCGCATCATCTCTTTTACTGAGCTAGCTAGGTTTTCTATTTGCTAATCTGCTGGTTTCTTGCTCTTGAGCCCTGCAGGTGATCTTCTTCTCTTGTTTCCCTAGCTAGGGTGTGAGTCCTTTTGTTTTCCTTTCCCTTCGCCCAAGGTGTGGGCTTTTCTTTTTTGTTTCTCTGACTCGGGGTGTGGGCTTCTCTTTTTGCTTCATTGGCCCAAGGTATGGGCTTTCCTCCTCTGCCTCCTTACCCCAGAGATGGGCTTTTCCTTTTATCTCCCTAGCTTGGAGTCTGGGCCCTTCTTGCTCTGCTCCTGTGCCTTTCAAAGTAATAACATTTTTGCTGATAAAGATCTTAGATGTCTCAAAATTGTGCAATCTAGTAACCGGTGTACAATGCTCGCTGGATGGCTTGAAATCCATATTGGTTTAAAATGCCCAAAAATCAGGAATTACCTCCAATCCTCATCATTTAAATGATGATCTCTGTGGGGAGTGAAAATAATCTACTATAAGATGATCATTGTATCTCTAGAGGTTTCAGATTGTTCCTTGAACATGCTTGAATGTACTGTTTGCTCCTCTTGTAGATCGCTTGGAATCCATATTGGTTTCATTTGGAGAGAGAGAGAAAGCTCATGCCCCTAATTAAAACAAGCTGTAGTGAGATGTTTCGATGCCAACAACTCTTATATATTCTTGAAGAAAACCCACATTGTTGGAACTTGTAACAAATTAAGAATGTTGTCATTTCCCATGGAAACTCTTATATCATTCATATCCGTTTTGGAATTAGTGGGAACAGACCAAGGCAATGTTTGGCTGTGACTTAAAAATGATTTCATCTCATTTTAGTTCACAGTAATTATGTAGTAGAGATTTTGGCAAGGATTAAAAATGATCTTGAAAACCCATAGTTTATATAAAATATGATCTCTAATACAAAATAATTACTGTAAACAAAAATGAGATGAATCATTTATAGGGGGCAACCAAACAGGTTCTAAGAGTATCAAAATTGAAATGAAGATAATTTTAGAAAACTTGTGATAAGATCAGTTTACTCACTGAGGATAGGGTCCAGGTAATTGTTGGCAAAACATGACAAATAAATTCAACCTCAAATAGGTCGGTCAACGATATGATGGCAATGATATAATATCATGGCTGGAAAAATGGTAATGGACAAAAGGAAAAAGGTGGGGCCCATGATATTCTTTTAATAGTTTCAAGGTTTATTTATGTAATTTTCAATGAATAACAACATTCTATTTAAATAATGGCCGGCATTTTTTTTTTTCTTATACCAAAAACAAGGTTATATTCCATATTGTAATACGAATATATTTAAAAGAGAATGATCAGGTAATGCACTCAGTATCATAACCTTACTGGACTGCACAATTTTTCTGGCCAACAGATCATTTGTACAAGACACTTGCGCCACAGAAAAGGTCAACTCCATTATGATGACTGCTCTGTGTGAAAATCAGGTCGACCCACTCACTGGATGGGTGATTGTCCATTGATTTAGATGATTGGGCCCACCTGATGATTGTATTGACCTGATTTTCAAGACCTGGTCTTTCTAATGGTCTGGGTGTCTGAAGCAGGTGATATGTTGGCAGGTAAGATGGTGCAGTATGGAAATCTTATGGTACTGGAGTGTCCACTATAAAATCGGCTGTTTTCTGTGATATAACATCTTGTAGAGAAAGTAACAACCATTATTTTTAACATCAATGCAAAATTGAGGATCATTTCTGGTGCAACAGGCAGATATTTAACAGTTTTCGAGACAAAGGAAACTACTGAACACATCCTATGACATTTGTTACAAGCATGATCAGGTTATACTTACAATTCATCTCATGAACTGGGTATCTCTAGCACAATGAACTGGACATATTCGTTAACACGTGCCACCTCATGAATACCCCAGCAGTGGATAAACCATTTTAGACAGCAGCTCCACGTGGCAGGCTGTGGAACAATCTGATCATTCTGCAAGTCTGCAATATGCAAGTCATCTGACCAGCATTTATAACAGTTGCAGTTCAGCAATGCCATCTTTTTTTTTTTTTTTTTTGGTATTTGGTTCCACTTGCACTTCCCCTGCACTTGCACTTCCCCTGCAGCAGGAGTTGAATGTAGCTAACTTTCATTCAATCATCCGGCGTGAGAAAATCAGTAAGTTTTACGCCCATCACCATAAATTAGGTGTTTCTGTCAACCACTCTTTCTTTCAAATCAGATCATCATATCAGAGCCTTTTCTGTTTGATCTCTCCTTTGTTTTATAGGTAGTTAAACAAATATATAAAGGGAAACAACAGTAACTCAGCATAAATAGCTGCCAACCAACATTTCTGCCAAAGAATGAAGGCAACTCGTGCCAGAACTTGCTAATCTATCAGTCTACGAAGTTAGCCCTGCCAAGAACACGGGAAAAAACCCAGATCTCCTTTAATTATTGTGGTCAGAGAAAAGGGTTTTTCAAGAGCTCCCACTTACGAGCTGCACCACCAAATGCATCATCCTTCACAACTATAGCATATAACTATCCTGTTTGCATCTCATCGGAGGGCTTGCCCAAACAGAGATCGACTATTTTAGCAAGCGCTGGCGATCTATATTTCGGTGGTTTGTTTCTGCACAGGTAATCAACTGTAATGTGCATAAGAAATTCGAAAAATTGGCTTTTCTCTGATTCCCCTTCTGAATTTTCAGCATCTTCTTGCATGTCACGATAAGCCCTTTCAAGGATATTACGTGTAACATCATCAAAAGCAAAGGACACACGATCCAATTTTTCTGCCCACATTAAGGCTCTCTGAGCCATCCCTTGCTTGCAGAAGTGAGAGAGCAATAGATTAACTGTAACAACGTTGGGAACAAAAGCCATTTTAAGAAATCTTCCTGTCAGAATCATAGCACGATCGAGTACGTCATTGCAAATACCATTTATCATGGTGTTGTATGTTACTGTGTTCGGGACAATACCCGTCGAAATGAGCTCATCCAGCATCTTGACAGCTCGATTCATCACGCGGCTACTACAAAGACCATGAATTCATATGTTGTAGGTTGTAATATCTGGGTCACAGCCATCGGCGGACATCTTATTCACAAAATCCACAGCATTAACCATGTCAAAGACCTCACAGTGTGCACTGATTAAAGTATTGTAAGTAACAATATCAGGGGTCAAGCCACTGCTGTACATGTGCATATAGACGTTATATGCCATCATCATTCTTCCCTGTTTACAGAGCCCATGAATGATAATATTGGTAGTGAAAATATCTGGAAGAAGCCCTTTTTGCCTCATTTCACTCTCCAACTTGAGTGCTTGGGTCATGTTACCACCCTTACAAAAACCACCAATCAATGAGTTGTAGGTGAAGTTGTTCAGCACCAGTCCTCTACTTGACATTTTGGCAAAAGTCTCTTGTGCCTCGTCCATATAATTCGCTTTGCACAGACCATTTATCAAGGCCGAGAAAGCAACAACGTCAGGAGAGACCCCTTTCTGTTCCATGTCATGCCACAAGCATAGAGCACCCATTTTATCACCTATTCTGAAATACCCATCTAAAAGAATCGTGAAAGCTGAGACATTGATGCAAAAACCCTTCTCTATCATCTTATCCATCAGTTTACCAGCCTCTCGCAATCTCCCTTTCTTGCACAAACCCATAAGCAATGAATTACACGTAGAAGCCGAAGGTGTCATGCCCAACTTCACCATAAGCTGATAAGCATCAAAGGCATCATCTTCCAACCCTGCTTTGCTAAAACCAGCAATGATTGAGTTAAATGTAAAAACACTCGGGGGTACTCCCTTATCAAGCATACGCGAGAAAAGCCCAACGGCATTGTCTAACTGTCCTGTCCAACAAAACCTTGCAATCAATAAATCTAATGCACGGTGATACGGAAGGAGACCCGTTGTCAGCACATCTCTCAACAACTGATCCCCATCATCTTCCTTCCCAAACTTGCAATGCCCGGCGACAAGAATGTTATATGTATAGCAGTTGGGCTCAAAACCTTTCTCCTTCATTTCTAGATAAACTGACTTCGCATGGTTGACTTCCCCTGCTTTTGCATACCCATCTATGAGAATGTTATATGAGAAGGCATTCGGCACAAAACCCTCCTCACACATCTCCTCGAAGAATCTCCTCGCTCTTGACATATTTCCTTCTCTACAGAGAGCTTTAAGGAGGGTAATGAATGTAACAGAATTCGGGCAGCAGCCCATTTCAATCATCAAATTTAGCAACCCGAAAGCATCCGAAGATCGCCCATAAACACATTGCGCGTCCATGACAATGTTATACGTGAAACAATCGGGTTCGCATTTGAATTTCCGCATTACATGAAGGAGACTCTTCCCTCTTTAAAGATCCCCTCTTCGGCAGAATCCGAGAACCATGGTATTGAAAGTACGAGTAATGGGGCGGGGTCCTCTACTGAGCATATCTCTGAAAAGTTTCCACACGGTGCTGAATTCTCCCCTTCTGTACAATGATTTTATCAAAATGCTCATGGCTGACCCGCTCGGCTTGAATCTTAGCTCCTGAATCCAACCCAAAACCTGGATCGCAGATGAAAGCGCATTTGCACTTAGGAAAGCACGGAAGACCATATCAAGAACTGAAAAGTCCGACCCATATGCTCGACGGTGGGTCCACATTAAATCCAGAATCTCGCTGCAGCGGTGGGGCCCAATTCTCATAACTACAGGAAAGGACGTCTTGTGCCAGGAACCGCAGATCATTCGCTGCAAGGAGGTGGGCCGTGATACACGCTGATCGGACGGAGCTCTCCGAACCGTCCCGGAATGAGAATTTGAAGAAAGCAAGGGACGACCAGTGATCATCGAAAGACTTCAAGATTCTTGCAAGGAACGATGGGGAGAGTTCCAAAGGGAAGGACTTTAGCGCAACGCATTGCCCTCTCTTGATGATTTTCGACAGGCCAAGGATGATTCCGCGCCGTTCGATGGGGTTGATGGGCGACGGACGGTGATCGATAGAGGGGAGGAACTGATCGAGGACATCGAATTTTGTGGCGGAAGAGGAAGAAGAGTGGGGCCTCGTTTGGAAATCTAGGGTTTGGAAGTTGGAGGGTTTGGGGAGAAAGAGAAGAGGAGCGTATCGTACCTTGGGAGAAAGGTGCGAGCTGCGTAGGATAGCAGGCATCGGCAGTGGGCGCACTGCACCTCATTTCTCGGCTAGCGGAAGCAAGGTGCTTGTTCGGCGAGGTCGGCATTGGCGCCGGATAGCGTTAACGTGCGCAGCATTTGGCGCATTCTCTTGCAGGTTCTGGGGAGGGGAAAATCTCCTCTCTGCTCTCCTTGAACTTGTAGGGCGCGGCTTCGGTGGATCCTGGCCCCTCATTGTAGGGCTCACAGTGATGTATGTGCCTTAAATCCACACCGTCCAACCATTTTGACAGCACATCTTAGGGTATGATTCCAAAAATGAAGAGACTACACAAATATCATCTTGATCCAAATCTTTTGTGGCCCACAAGAAGTTTTTAATGATCAATTACCACTGTTTCGTGTACTATGGTCCATCTGAGATTTGGATCTGCTTTATTTTTTTGGATCATGTCCTAAAATGTGCTTCCTATACGGATGGACGGCGTGGATATAGTCACATGCATCACCGTGGGTCCAAGAGATCCACCGAAGTGGCGCCCGAACTCGTAATGGCACGCGCGAAGCACGTGATAGAGACTAGGGTCCGGATTGTAGGGTCCCGAGCGGCAGACACCGTCGATGCGGGCCCATGATTCGGGGATGCGAATTTCGTTGGAGAGCGGCTTCCGTACTGAGTAAACTTTGTGGGGCCCAACCGTGATTTTTGTGTTTTCTCCTTGTTCTCCATCCGTTTTTTCAGCTTATTTTAGAGTAGAGCCCCAAATTGATGTCTACTCAAAGCTCGATTAGACCACACCATAAGAAACAAGGGATAATGGCGTCCACCCTCGGCCTACAGTGATGTTTATTTGCCATTTATTCTGCTCATGGCAAACATGGATGAAGGGAAAATACAAATATCAGCTCAATGCAAAACTTCCGTGGCCTTAGGAAGTTTTCAACCGTGGACATTAGATTCCCATTCTTTCCCGTGGTGTTGTCCATTTGTGCTTTTGATATGCTTCAACTTTGGGCTTATACCCTAAAATGAGTTGAAAGAATGGATGGACTATGTTGAAATTCTAAGCCCTTGACAAATCCATATCAACATTAGATATTAGAAATTCGAATCTAATACCACCGTATATCCATGCACTTTGTTGAAGCAGGGATAATAAAGATAGAATAATCATAATAAACAATAGATAACCAAAACAACCATAGACAAACACAAAGTATTTAAAGTGAAAAATTTTTATGGAAAAAACCACGGATCAAAATCCACTATAATCAAAGTCTCAAAGATTGTACCACTCACTTTTTTGGATTATAGACAAAACTTGAATCTCTCTTTGTGATGCGCACTTAGAAAAACTCTTTTGGTCAATCATGCAACCCAGTCAATCGCGCAACACACCCACCCAATCAGTCATGCAACGCACCCATTGGTGCTGTCAGCAGCAGGAATTTCAAGTGTTTAGAATTCTCCTTTTTAATCGCAATTAGGCTTAAATGATAAAGATCCAAAGTTGGTCCCCAATCAACTTATGTTGACGATTTTTAGCGTTAATAGATTTTTCCCCAGTCCCACTGTGGGGCTTGACTTTATCTTTTTCTTTGTCATTCAATCATTCTTCACCTTATCAATGAAGCAGCTCTGCCATCATTTTCAATCAGTTGATCAAGGGTGCTTCTCTACCGTCTAGATTATCGTCTTCAATCCAATAAATGGGAGGCCGCCCATAGCTCCAACCAATCATACGTGCAAGAGCGGCCGTTAGCTGATCGTGCCTCCAATGTTAACCAGCCCATCAACAGCTAGCAAGGATCCTCCAACAGCCATCCACTCCAATCGTCAGGAAGACCATTAACGTCCCCACACTCCCTGCTCATGTACAGCAACTGGACAATTAACAGTCCAGCCATGTGATCCCCACCTGTATCAACGTCCATCAATCTCCACCGTGAGCAGCTTGAGGACATCAACCGTCCAGACTCTCTAGCAGGATCTCACGATCAACCATCTGATGGAAGGATCTCACTCTATCTCACTTCCAACACGTCTATATCTATGCAAGAGCCGGACCTGGACGTCTTTAGTGTTGGGTGCGTTTCACACAAACCTTCGGATCTCGCCCACCAATACACTAGAATTATGGACTATGATAATGCAATAATCAAGAATAAACATCAACCACACGACACAAGGAGTTTTTATTTGAAAAACCCTCTAAAGAGGTAAAAACCACGGGACCTAGTCCAGATCAACAATCCACTATCTCATGGAACTGTTACAACCGATCTTAAGCACACACCGCTTAGATCAAACCTTCCTCACTCACGTAGGAGTGGATAAACAATAAGAGAATAGCAAAAGTAGAGCGATCTCACCGATCCCGAGGACGTAGAAGCGCTGAGAAGCAGTTGCGCAGAGGAACTCCTCTTCAAGCAACTTCTCTCTTCTACAAGCTTCCTCTTCCTCTCTTTTCTCTTTCTCTCTTACTCTTTTTCTCTCTTTCTCACCTTGGACGTGTAAACCACTCAATGGGATGCACTAATCCCGTTTTAGAACTCCTTAAGTAAGAAAACGGAGGAATTAGAGCCCAATAAGGAAACTGCGTATAAGCAGTCCGCGCCGGGTCAACCCAAAAACCGTCCAGCGAGCAACAATGAGAAAAATACCAATTTCGGGCGCCCGGACTAATATGGTCGAGCGCCCGGCCAGGGCATCGGGCGCCCGGTCACCAGACCGCCAGGCGCCCGCCCGTTGTCAAAACAGGCCAGCAACAAAGGCATTCATCTGGGGAATTTCGGTCGCCCGACCAGGTTTGGTCCGGGCGCCCGACCATCCCAGATTGCACTCTCTCTCCTCCATGCTGAGGAGGAAAACTCCATCATTCAGCTCCTCTCCATTCCATTCAAATGTCCATCCCGGCTTGTCCACATCCAACTAACTGATGAAGCACCATCACTATCCATTTGCATCCGTTCCAGTTATGGGAGATGACCCACCTTCCACACATACATGTTTTCATCTCACGTTCAAGACCAGTTGCTGCTCCATCACACAACTGTCTATGTGCACGTCATCGACCATGAAGGAGATCTGATCTCCATTCTCTCCAACAGCAACAATTAAGGAAATTTGTCTGTCCTTTTAAGTCCAACAGAACTGGACGTCAACAGCCCCACGATCTTCATGTCTCTTCTAATAGCACTCTCATATGGTTGAACAATCAATTATATCAACACTTCCAGCTTTCATCTCCAGCCGTCTCATAATCCAACCATCCAATGGCAGTGGGCCACACCTTCCCCAACACTCCTGGCTCTTTTGCAACACCAAGCTGATGGACGATCCGGATCTCAAATCTAAAGATCGCATCTTCTCTTATACATAGATTCGTATCTCAATCTCGACTACGCTTCATCGATGGACATGCTATTCCATCACCAGAATGGACCCGGCGCGAATAGCGTGGTCCTCGTGCAATCTAAGCGACGTCCAGATGACGGGGTCCATACTTACATCAACACCACCTCCACCATCAATGCCACCGCCACCATCGATGCTACCTTCTACTGCATGTCACTCCTTTCTTTCTCTAGAATATCACAGGACCCCAAATGGAGTCGGCAATACACACGATGTGCCTGGCTTTGGTTCCTCAAGATCATTTGGATTTGACATAGTGACGTGTATAAGGCCCCTCAAGCTTCTCTTACCAACTAGCACTCCCAACCTGCAGGTCGTGCATCTTTACCATGTAAACCATGCCTTTTACAAGAACAAGGAGAACCCATCACAGATTCGATTGCACCATCATCCACAACGGCCGACAAGAAGTCAGACAAGCTCACCTTGATCCCCTCATCTTCCCCTTCATCTGGAGCATCCCAGAAGCGCTCATCACGCCACCAAGGCAGAGGAGTCATAGCTTCTGCTGAACTTGAGCCATCTTGATGGAATTGCAAGCGGTAAAATAATGGGGGTATTTTGCAAGGTCAAGGATTCCAAGCACTTCCTCTTGAAACCTTGGAAAAGAGTCTGGATCGTCTGCTCACCCTCAACAGGATTTTCCTTGTTCGCTGACGACCTGATTGGTCCAGCTAAGCACTGACGTTGTCAACACTGCTGCATTTAATGCAGTGCTGATGTATATTGAGATGGACCAATCAGGCGTCCTCAAATAGGAAAATCCTGTTGAGGGTGAGCAGATGATCTGGATTCCTCGGAAAAATGCATCACGTCTTCGAGTGATCCTTAAGATATCCTCTGATCATCTGCTCCTAACTTTTCTTGGTGGCTTCTAATGTCATTAAGATGCAAGGACTTCTGACACTGATGAATGTTATCAACAAGCGAAGACGGTCTGTGAGAATTGGTGATCGAGACTTTTCTTTGGCACTCGGCTTAGGCGCACTCGACACTTGGCTGCCTCGCCTCGGCACTCAGCCTTGAGCACTCGCCATTCGGCCTCATCCACTCGGCTTGGTCTCGGTTCACTCGGCTTCGGCATTTGGCACTCGGTCGCTTCGGCTCGACTACAGGCATTGGCACTCGACCGCTTTGGCTCGGCAATAGGCTTCGGCCTTGTCAGCCCGTCACTCGGCTCGGCCTACTCAGCCTCATTTACAGGCCTCCGGGCCACATCAATGGAGACTCAGTCTGCAGTGCCAGCTGCCCAAGCGAGGGACAATGCTGACTAAAGTGTCCCCTAATTGAATGCAAATTACATTCAGTTGGCAGCGTCAGCTACCCGAGTGAGGGACAATGCCGACCAGGGCGTCCCCTGACTAAATACAGTTTGCTAGCCAGACAACTAAAAACAGCAAAAACATAGCCTCCAGGCCGCATAGCCTCTGGGCACCATCTACTACAACAGTTAGCGCATATAGTGGCAGAATTATCCGCCGCTATAAGATATAGCGACGGTGCAGTGGCGGATTCTAGATCCGCTGCTAAGTGTGCCGTATGTGTAGATCCATCGGTGGATAAACGGACCGCCACTGTAACTAGTGGCGGATAAATTGTCTCACCGCTATAATAAAATATAGTGGTAGATTTAACGACCAGGAATGTTATGACGGATAATACAATTCACCGCCATATGTTTCTTTAGAGACGGATACTTCCGTCGCTAAATGGTATATTAGCTACGGATATATCCGCCAGTAAATTGACTTTTAGCGGCAGATTAAATCCGTCGTTGAATTTGGTTACACCGACGGATATATTCACCGCTGTAATGATGTGCGAAGCTAACAAAACTATGGTCACTATATTTATAGTGGCGGAAATATCCGCCGCTAATAAATTTTTAGTTTACTATAAGGGCGGAAATATTCGCCGCTAGTAAAGTCTTTCCTTTTATACAACGGCAAATATATCCGTTGTTATATGATATGCTTTTTGTCATGTAATTTTTGTTTGTTGGCTCCTGAAAACCTATTTAAAAATCTGATAATCACAATTAATATATAATTAAAAAATATCTAGATTGAGAAAATTTAAAAAAAAATACAAGCACATATAATAAAAACACATCAATCATCTAAAATTTATAATGAAATAAAATACAAATACAAATATAGAAATGTTATAGTATACAACATCCATAAAAAATAAAAATATGGCGGGGCAACTCAAGAATCAGGCTGAGTAGCATTTTGCAAAGGAGCATTGGTATGATCAAGCGAAGGAGTGCCGCTACTACTCATTTGTGGTATCTCCTCCATGTCGATTGGACCGCCTAAACATTGGGCCATGTACTGTAGCATCGCCTGAAACACGAACAGAATTCAATAAGTTCACGCTTTCATTCATTTCATTCCACAAGTTCATTTCAAGCACAAATTCATTCATTTCATTTCAAGCACAAATTCATTCATTTCATTTGTAGTGTATTTTACCCATTTAGGAGGCATCATGTTTGAAATGATGTATTTCATTATATTTATAGTGTATTTTACCTTAAGCAACATTTATTATTTACTAAAGCTATTTGGGGGCTGTACGAATACGAAAACAACAACTTTTTACATGAAAAATGAGACTATACTTTGTAGGTCCCACCATGATGTATATGTCTTATCCATTACATCCATTCATTTGGTCATATCATTTGGAGGATATACCTCTTAAAATGACACATATCCAAAATTCAAGTGAGACACATTACTAGAAGAACATTTATATGGTTAGCATTTAATTTTTACTATTTTTTATTGCGTGGTCCACTTGAGATTTGAATCTACCTCATTTGGGTCCATGCCCCTAAAATGATCTCTACTAATGAATGAATGGCATGGATACAACACATGTTTTACCTTAAATTCATTAATTTCATTTCAAGCATAAGTTCATTCATTTCATTCCATTCCGCAAGTTCATTCATTCACTCATTCCATAAGTTCATTTATTCAGTCATTCACCCATTTATGCATTTCACAAATATATTCATTTTAGTATCATTTGACAAGTTTATTCATTCTCTTATTTCACAAATTCATTCATTCGACAAGTTCATTCATTCAACTAATCATTTATTCATTCTAAAAGTTCATTCATTCATTTCAAGTTCGAGTTCGGCCCAACAAGAACTGCATGCAACAAGTTCAGCATTCAACCAAATCATACTAAAAATCGGATAACTAGCTGCGTTTAAGTTCGGCCGAACCCGAACCATATTCGACAAGTTGACGCATTCAACCAAACCAAACTCAAAATCAGATAGCTAGCTACATTCGAGTTCGGCCTAACCCGAACTCCATTCAACAAGTTCATGCACTCAACCAAACCAAAATCGAAATCGGCTAGCTAGGTACGTTCAGGTTCGGCTCAACCCGAGCCGCATTCAACAAGTTCATGCATTCAACCCAACCAAAAGCGATATCGAATCGCTAGCTAGATACGTTCGATTTTGGCCCAAGTTGAACCGCACGCAATAAGTTCATGCATTCAACCAAACCACACTAAAAATCCGATAGCTAGCTGTGTTCGAGTTAGGCCGAACCCGAACCACATTCGACAAGTTGACGCATTCAACCAAACCAAACTCAAAATTAGATAGCTAGCTATGTTCGAGTTCGACCCAACCCGAACCCGGCCCATTTAATAAGTTCATGCACTTAACCAAACCAAAATCGAAATCGGCTATCTAGGTATGTACAGGTTTGGCCCAACCTAAGCCGCATTCAACCTAACCAAAATCGATATCGAAGCGCTAAATAAATACGTTTAAGTTTAGTCCAACCCGAACCGCATGCAACAAGTTCATGCATTCAACTAAACTACACTCAAAATTAGATAGCTAGTTGCGTTTGAGTTCGGCCGAATCCGAACCGCATTCGACAAGTTGACGCATTCAACCAAACCAAACTCAAAATCAGATAGCAATCTACGTTCGAGTTCGACCTAACCTGAACCTCGTTCAAAGTTCATGCACTCAACCAAACCAAACTCGAAATCGGCTAGCTAGGTACGTTCAGGTTCGGCCTAACCAGAGCCACATTCAAACAGTTCATGCATTCAACCCAACTAAAATCGATATTGAATTGCTAGCTGATACGTTCGAGTTTGGCACAACTCGAACCGCACACAACAAGTTCATGCATTCAACCAAACCACACTCAAAATCGGATAGCTAGCTCCGTTCGAGTTAGGCTGAACTCGAACTGTATTCGACAAGTTGACGCATTCAACCAAACCAAACTCAAAATCAGATAGCTAGCTACGTTCAAGTTCGGCCCAACTCGAACCCCATTCAACAAGTTCATGCACTCAACCAAACTAAAATTGAAATCAACTAGCTAGGTACGTTCAGGTTCAGCCCAACCTGAGCCGAATTCAACAAGTTCATGCATTCAATCCAACCAAAGTCGATATCGAATCGCTAGCTAGATACATTCGAGTTTGGCCCAACCCGAACCGAACGCAACAAGTTCATGCATTCAACCAAACCACACTCAAAATCGGATAGCTAGTTGCATTCGAGTTAGGCCGAACCCGAACCGCATTCAACAAGTTGACGTCTTCAACTAAACTAAACTCAAAATCAGATAGCTAGCTATGTTCGAGTTCGGCCCAGCCTGAACCCTATTCAACAAGTTCATGCACTCAACCAAAACAAAATCAAAATCGGCTAGCTAGGTACATTCACGTTCAGCCCAACCCGAGCCGCATTCAACAAGTTCATGCATTCAACCCAACTAAAATCGATATCGAATCACTATCTAGATACGTTTGAGTTTGGCACAACCCAAACCGCACGCAACAAGTTCATGCATTCAACTAAGCCACACTCAAAATCGGATAGCTAGCTATGTTCAAGTTGGGCTGAACCTGAACCGTATTCGACAAATTGATGTATTCAACCAAACCAAACTTAAAATCAAATAGCTAGTTACATTTGAGTTCTACACAACCCAAACCCCATTTAACAAGTTCATGTACTCAACCAAATCAAAATCAAAATAGGCTAGCTAGGTACATTTAGGTTCGACCCAACCCGAGCCGCATTCAACAAGTTCGTGCATTCAACCCAACCAAAATCGATATCGAATCGTTAGCTAGATACATTTGAGTTTGGCCCAACCCGAACCAAACGCAACAAGTTCATGCATTCAACCAAACCACACTCAAAATCGGATAGCTAGCTACGTGTGAGTTAGGCCGAACTCGAAGCACATTTGATAAGTTGACGTATTCAACCAAACCAAACTCAAAATCAAATAGCTAGCTACGTTTGAGTTCAGCCCAACCTGAACCCCATTCAACAAGTTCATGCACTCAACCAAACCAAAATCAAAATCGGCTAGCTAGGTACGTTCAGGTTCGACCTAACCTGAGCCGCATTCAACCCAACCAAACTCAAAATCAGATAGCTAGCGTTCGAGTTCGGCCCAACCCAAGCCCTATTCAACAAGTTCATGCACTAAACCAAACCAAAATCGAAATCGGCTAGCTAGGTACGTTGAGGTTCGGACCAACCCGAACTACATTCAACAAGTTCATGCACTCAACCCAAACCAAAATCGATATCGAATCTCTAGCTAGATACGTTAAAGTTTGGCCCAACTCGAATCGTACGCAACAAGTTCATGCATTCAACCAAACTACACTCAAAATCATTATAGCTAGCTGCATTCGAGTTCAGCCGAACCTGAGCCGCATTCGACAAGTTGACGCATTTAACCAAACTAAAATCAAAATCATATAGCTAGCTACATTCGAGTTCGGCCCAACCCGAACCCCATTCAACAAGTTCATGCACTCAACTAAACCAAAATAGAAATCAGCTAGCTAGGTACGTTTAGGTTCGGCCCCACTCGAGCCGCATTCAACAAGTTCATGCATTCAACCCAACCAAAATCAAAATCAAATCGCTAGCTAGATACGTTCGAGTTCAGCCCAACCCGAACCGCACGCAACAAGTTCATGCATTCAACCAAACCACACTCAAAATCAGATAGTTAGTTGTGATCGAGTTCGGCTGAACCTAAACCGCATTCGACAAGTTGATGCATTCAACTAAACAAAACTCAAACTAGCTACGTTCGAGTTCAGCCCAACCTGAACCCCATTCAACAAGTTCATGCACTCAACCAAACCAAAATCAAAATTGACTAGCTAGGTACATTTAGGTTCGACCCAACCTGAGCCGCATTCATCCCAACCAAAATCAAAATCAAATCGGTAGCTAGATACGTTCAATGCTCATAAACAACCAGAGCCGCATTCAACAAGTTCATACATTTAACCAAATCAAACTCGAAATCAGATAGCTAGCTATGTTCGATTTTGGCCCAACCTGAACCACATTCGACAAGTTCATGAAATTAACCAAACAAACTCTTGTCGTGGTTGTACCACTTTCAACCAGTTAAGAGAATGTGACGTCAAACCCCTCTAATGGGTTAACCTATCCATGAGGATTGCCTAGTTCAAACATTAGTTTCATCTACTCATTGAGCGAACCGCAACATAAGAAACAATTTCTAGCAAAATACAAATTTGACATCACTTGAAAAGTGGTTGTGGCTGAATTTTGCTAAAGGCGATCCTCATGCTAGGGGAAACCTAGCCCACTACGATGTATGTCAGACATATAAGGTCTACCTTGATGTATTTGTGGGTGTTACCCTAACCATGTAGGGCCTACCTTGATGTATTTGTTGTATATCCATGCTGTCCATCTGTTTTTCCATCTCATTTTAGGAGGAGATCACAAATCATAAGAAGATCCAAAACTCAACTGTTTGGTGTACATTCAATCACAACTATTTTCCAGTGTTGTGGCCCACCTGATAATTGGATCTGCCTCCTTTTTAGCTTCATACCTTAAAAACATATGATACTGAATGGATGGAAGGAATGGATAGAACGCATACATCATTGTGTGGCCCAGGGAGCCCTTTGGAAAATTTAAGGTAATTCAATTTCAATTTCATCCAAATCAAATTGATCGAATCGATGTGCAGCCCTATAGGAAACATACATGTCGGTGATGGGCCTATGGTAACCTTGAAATTACAGTTGAAAACGATGGCAGACAGTTGAAATCACAGTTTATGACTATTTTATTAATTATCAACATGTACAAACAACCTAATAATATCTATTACATACTAGTAACACACAAAAAATAATATATACTACATATACATCCACATATACAAAAACAGATCAACCACGGATAGCTCTAACGCACATTCAAGTATCCTCCATCAATTCCGGGCTTTTACACACAAACATGGGCCTGTCTAAATGGCCAGGCCACCCATCTTGTTGTCCATAATAAATGTACAGTTTTATCATTGTCTTAACAGCGGTTCCCACCTTCCAGATACCCCTGCTCAACATTCATTTGGATCCACTACGATGTAAGTGTTATATCCACACCATCCAGATCATTATATGAAACGACCTCAAGAACGAGGCATACCCAAAGTTTAAGTGGGCCCCACCCCTTGATGACGTGGATAGATAGATGCAACACAATGGACCCAACTATTAACAACGGTTCTCACCTTCTAGAGACCCCCGCTCAACATCCTCCTCCACATATATATATATATATATATATATATATATATATATATATATATATATATATATATATATATATATATATATATATATATATACTTTTTAATTTATATGCTGAATCGCAAGTATCATTCATCATCCAACACATACATCCACATATCTGAAAACAAATCCAACCACAGATAGCTCCGACGCACATTCGGGTACCCGTACTTAATTTCAGGCTTTTATTGTTGTCCATGGCAAATGTATAGCTTTATCATTGTCTCGACAACGGTTCCCACCTTTCAGAGACCCCCGCTCAATATCTACTACTCAAATCCACCATGATGTATTTGTTATTTCCACACCATCTATCTATTTTGCTATATCATAGTAGGGGATGACCACAAAAACTTCAGCCCAAACCCAAAGTCTAAGTGGGCCCCACTCCATAGGAGTGAACCCCACCCCTGACAGCGTGGATATAACATATGTAGCACAATGGACCCAAAAAATGGATATAATGAGAGACATATCCAACCTAAACAACAATTCTCACTATCTAGGGACCACTGCTCAAAATCATACTCCATTACATACATACATATATGTATATATAAATAGTTATTTATTTTATATTATCAACCAGAAGTATCATCATCCAACACATACATCCACATATCCAAAAACAATCCAACCACAGATAGCTCCGATGCACATCCAGGTACCCGTACTCAATTCCAGGCTTTTATTATTGTCCATAGCAAATGTATAGCCTTATTATCGTCTCAATAGCGGTTCCCACCTTCCAGAGACCCCCGCTCAATATCCACTGCTCAAATCCACCATGATGTATTTGTTATTTTCACACCATCTATCAATTTTGCTATATCATAACAGGGGATGACCGCAAAAACTCCGGCCCAAACCCAAAGTCTAAGTAGGCCCCACTCCATAGGAGTGAACCTTACCCCTGACGGTGTGGATATAACATATGCAACACAATGGACCCAAAAAATGGATATAATGAGAGACATATCCAACCTAAACAACAATTCTCACTATCTGGGGACCACTACTCAAAATCATACTCCATTACATACATACATATATGTATATATAAATACTTATTTATTTTATATTCTCAACCACAAGTATCATCATCCAACACATACATCCACATATCCAAAAACAATCTAACCACGGATAGCTTTGACGCACATTCGGGTACCCATACTCAATTCCATTTGTCCATAGCAAATGGCAGCCTTATCATCATCTCAATAGCGGTTCCTACCTTCCAGAGACTCCCGCTCAATATCCACTGCTCAAATCCACCAATATGTTTTTGTTATTTTCACATCATCTATCTATTTTTCCATACCATAGCAAGGGATGACCGCAAACACTCCGACCCAGACCCAAAGTTTAATTGGGCCCCAACCCTGACGGCATGGAGATAACATATGCAGCACAATGGACCCAAAAATGAATACAATGAGAGACGTATCCAACCCAAACATGCATACAATGAAACATATCTAACCAGCTAGTAACAACAGTTTCCACCTATGTGTTAAGTTATTCAGCTATTTAAGTTACTTGACTAATCAATCTACTTGGCCAATCGAGCTACTTAGTTAAGTTACTTGGCTAATTAACCTACTTAGCTAATCAACCATTTTAAAAAATTATTCTAGAACATGTGTCCAACATTGAACCATATGCAAATCTCAAGTGTATCCCTAATATTGGGACCCAAAAAATGAAGAAGATGCAGATCCCAAGTGGAACACAACATAGGAAACAACGGTGATTAAATATCAAGTTGGTGTTTGCATAGCCCAAGCTCGAGATTCAGTTCAATATATCTTGCCCAAGCCCTACCCAATGTCGGGTCGGTCATGGGTAGGGGTGGTTAACAAACCAAACTATCCAACAAAAGTTTTGGATCAAGCTGATATTTGTGTTTTCCTTTCATCCATGTCTTTATGATCTTATGAACAATTTAGATGACAAATAAATATCACTTTGGGCCCTAGGAAGGTTTCAACTGTGGAAATCATTATTCACATTGTTTCCTGTGGTATGGTTTATTTCCATTGTTTCCTATGGTATGGTCCACTTAAGCTTTGGATATGCTTCAATTTTGGGATCAATCCCTAAAATATGCTGGTAAAATGGATGGACAATGTGGATAAAGCACATACATATACATTCACAGTGGGCCCAACTAAGTTTACTTAGTAGAATAAGAGTGTCCTGAGTAACTCAGTACGCAATCTGATTTCTTAAAACACATACATCACAATGGGCCCCGCTGGAAATAGATGGAGGGCATGGATTTAAAACCCATACATCAAAATGGGACCCGCTGGAAAATGGATAGAGGGCATTTAATTAAAACACATACATTATAGTGGGCCCCATTGAAAAATAGATGAAGGGCATGGATTTAAAACACATGCATCACAATGGACCACACTAAAAAATAGATGGAGGGCATGAATTTAAAACACATACATTACAGTGAGCCCCATTAGAAAACAAATGAAGGGTGTGGATGCACCACACCTATATCAAGGTGGGGCCCACTGAATCAACAGATGGATAGTGTGGATATACAACACATAAATCATGGTGGGCCCCACTGGAATAACAGATGGGTGGCATGGATGAACCACACATACGTCAAGGTGGGGCCTACTGGATCAACAGATGGATAGTGTGGATCTACTACACATACATCATCATGGTGGGCCCCACTAGAATAACAGATGGGTGGTGTGAATCTACAACTGGAAGCATATGGAGAGAGAGAGAGAGAAACGTACCTGAGGTGTAGCCGAAGTCGGGTAGAGTGGCGGGCGGCGTCGGCCAGCTACAGTGGTAACCAGAGAGAGAGTGGTGGGCAGCGTGGGCGTGGGTATCAGTGATGGAGAGAGAGAGAGAGAGAGAGGGGGGGAGAGAGAGAGAGAGAGAGAGAGACTGGCAGATGGAGAGAGAGGGGGGGCCGGGGGCAGCGAGAGGGAGAGAGAGAGAGAGGGAGGTGGGCGAGTGGCGGTGAGCGAGGAGAGAGAGAGAGAGGGGGGAGGTGGGCGGGTGGCGGTGAGCGAGGGAGAGAGGTGTTTTTTGCGGGGGTAAGGTTTCGATTTGGGGATTTTAAGGACCTATAGCGGCGGATTTTAAAATCCCCCGCTATAGGTCTATATATATATATATATATATATATATATATATATATAATGTGGACACATTACTTCATTATTCCTTGTTGAATAGTCCACCTAAGATCTAGATCTTCTCCAGGTTCGGCCAAATGGCCTTAGATGATCTTTCAGGACAAATGAACAGTATAGATGTAAACGCATATTAGGGTTGTGCACGTTCGGTCCGTTTGGTTTTAAGGGGTGATACCCAACCAAACTGACTCTGTCGGTTTTAAATATTTAACCACCGAACCGAAGCGAAAAAATTTTGATCGGTTTTGTCGGTTTCATGACAATGTTCAAAAAATAAAGAAGATTCAAATCTCTGGTGGACCACACCAATTTAAAAACCAGTGAATAACTATCAAAACTTTTTATAACTATAAGCTACAAAAGTTTTGGATCAAGCTGAAAGTGAAATTTGACTTTTCCCTTCATCCTAGTCTGCTTGACCTTATCAACGGGTTGGATAGAAAATACACATTGCAGATGTTCTTTAAGTGGGCCCAATGATATTTTTAATGGCGAGCGCTTAATCAATATTGTTTCTTATGGTGTGATGCACCTAAGATTTGAATTTGATTAATTTTTTGGAACACATCCTAAAATGGGCTGAGAAAACGAATGGATAGTGTGGATATATAACATATTATCAAGATGAGCCATATAGTAGGGTTAACATATACAAAATAAATATAATTCAAATATATATATAGTCAGTTCGATTCGGTTAAAAACGGTTTATAATTTTCATAAACGGATAATTGAAACGACATTCTTGGATTTTAATATATAAAAAAAATTGAATCGACCTGAAGTAGAATGGAAAATCGATTGAAACCGATCGGTTAGGTCCAGTTCGGTCGATTTTATCGATTTAGTCAGTTTTTTAACAGTCTTAATACATATACATCATAATGGGCCCCAACAGGATTAGGTTAAAGGCTTAAACCATGCAATAGTAGATCCAATTACCTCGTTAATTCTATTTCACTTAAAAAACTTAAATTTCAATTGCTAAATTTCAATATCAGCTAACATCAATATACATGTAGGGGTGTAAATGACCCGAACCGAGCCGAATATCACAATGTTTGGTTTGAGTTTGATAACAAAAACTCAAGTTTGAGTTTGGATTAAGTTTCATTCAAACCTGAACCTTAGTGTTTAAGTTTGATTCATTTAAATTTTGGCGAGTTTAGGTTTTATTTATTTAAGTTTGATTAGTTATACAAATTAGACTCAAACTCAAGTTTAGGTTTGATTAAAAGTCACATTATGCATGTATTTCATATCTACTCCGTTCATGCATTTCACCAAATCATTTCATGGCAGGAGCTAAAAATGAAGCGGATCCAAATCTTAGGTGGACCATGTCATAGGAAACAATGATTTTTTAGCTATAAATGAACCCTATCGAGCCTAACCGAACCGAACTCATGCATGTTTGAGTTCAGTTTGATTACTAATCGAACTCAAAAATAGGGTTTGGGTTTGGGTTTCGGTTTGATTTGTTTACTAATCAAACGAACTTAAACAAGCTTTAATTGAGTCGGTCTCGAACCGTTCACGAATGGTTTGGTTCGTTAACCACCCCTATATGCATGCTTAAGCAAATTTCATTGAATTTCAATATCGGCTTAATCTAACAGTTAGATTTCAAAATGAGTTTAATCTAACCTAACCATTAGATTTCAATAAATACCTCAGTATCAGGCTAATTAATTAATAAAATCGTTGGATTTCACTATCAGGATTATCCGATGGTTGGATTTCAATATATATTAGTTAATCCATATGTTGGAACTTCGTTAGTCTAATTGTTAGATTACAATGTCAGCTTCATCCAACTGTTGGATTTTAATATCAGGTTAACGGTTGGATCTACAACAGTTAGAAATCTAAAATGATTGGGTTGAAAAAAAAGAGTATAATTTAACACCCTAGTCCAATCTAAGGTTAATCTGTTAGATTTTATTATCAACTTAATCTGATAGCTGATCTCAATATAATGCTTAATCCTACCATTAGATTTCAATATCATCTTAATATAGCCGCTAGTTTCAATATGGGCTTGCTTTAATCCAACCATTAGATATTAATATTATCTTAATCCAATTTCATTGAATTTCAATATCGGCTTAATCTGACTGTTATATTTCAAAATGAGTTTAATCTAACCGTTGGATTTTAATATATGCCTTAATATCAAGCTAACCGACCATTAAATTTGCATATTACTTTATTCCAGTCGTTAGATTTCAATATCAGTTTAATGTAACCGTTAAATAACAATACATGCATAATCCACTCATTAAATTTCAATATCTGCTTAATCAAACCGTTATATTTCAATACGGGCTCAATCCAACCATTAAATTTTAATATCAGCTTTATCCAACGCTTTGAAATTAATATGGATTTAACTTTTTATGGTGGATTTTAAAATCCCCTACTAAAATAATATATAGTGATGAAAACTTTCGCCGCAATAGAATAACTCATATGTGCGGAGTTCGAAATTGGGAGCAGGATATTCAAAGTTATAGTGGCGGGAAAAAAATCTGTCGTTATATGGTAGTCACAATATAGCGGCGGACTTATCTTGTTTATAGCGATGGATATAAATCTTCGCCGCTATTTTTCGTCGCTATTTGTTCTAAAAGATGGCGGGAAGAATGGCGGGGGCGAGAAACTAGTTTATAGCGACGGATATCAATATTTGCCGTTATATATTATGTTACAGCGACGATTAATATTAACCGCCGCAGATTTATTGGTTATGGCGGCAGAATTTTTTTACCACTGCTATAATCCGCCACTATATTACATATTTCTTGTAGATATCGCCTCTGGCCTATATTGCCTCCGAGCCATAGCCTCCAGGCACAATCTATTGCGAATAGGGACGCCGGCAACGGAAGTGGAAGCCGAACAAACACTACAGCAGTATATAAGATCAAACGAGAAACACAATATAATCAAACCACACAAGCATCCAACCACAAGAGACAATCCGATTTTACATGAAAAAACCACTCAACGGGTAAAAAACCACGGCACAAAGTGATCTATTATGATTAATAGAAGATTGCAGAGATTGACAGCCCACAAGCAAGGACAATCAAGAAAACCCAAGCTCTCTCCCTCTCAAAACACTCTCCCCTCTTCCTAATGCAATTAGGAAACCTTGGACACCTTAGGATTGCTCCTAATCTCGGATTCAAGCCTTATATATAGCAGCTAACCCAGAATTAGAAACGTCTTATGTACTACCGCGTAATGGCGTAAGAAAACGCTTGTTGCGCAAGTCACCGCGTAACTGGCCGACCAGTCATGAACTGTTGGACCCATGGCCGACCAGATCAAAAAACAGTCCAGGGAGCAAAGCACACTGATTCCACGCAGCCTCAACACTGGCCGACCAGTCTTGGCAGACCACCGGTCGACCCCCTAATGTCCGATCAGTCATGACCGATCGGTGCACAGTCCAGGAACCTCGTTTGAAGGCTCTCTTCCAACAAACTCCACCGAGGCTTCAAACGTCGAATCAGAACATCCTCGCTTCGTTATCTCATCTTCATCATAGCTCCACTGCTTCTCGTGCCACCATCAACCATAACCTTACACTTTCACTGCCCTTTTTTGCTCTTCTCATGTGGCCCTTGGGCACTTGCCACATACGAGCAACCGTGGATCCCGTTGCAGATCCCGCAGCTCCACCGTGAATTGTGCTCCCGATCAATTTGTAAAGATGGCCACACCCCCGTGCCTTCATACACACGAGTGCCCCCTTCATCACTTCACAACAACAATCGCGACCGATGAACATACACCCTTTCGCCTCTAGTGCACCAAGAGAAATCACATTCATCTTCATCTTGGGGACATGTTTCACATCTTCCGGAACTCGTTTGATCCCATCGAACATCCTGATGGCACCGTACCAATACTCATCACCTTATGAGTGTAGCCATCGCCAACAAACATCATTCACCATCCATATTCCCTGTATGTTGTGAATGAACTTCAGTCAGGACAAATGTGACATGAAGCCCCTCGAATCTAAGATCCACTCTCTACCGTGAGATCCCTTGCCAGATACAGTCAAAACTTCACAAAGATCGTCACTGTTCTCTACGGTATTGGCTCCCTCTCTAGAAGAATCTACATCTCTCTTGTTTCAGCTTGGGGTTCTGACAATCCCCTCTCATGTGGCCTTCCTGACCACAACTCCAGCACTTCACTTTAGCTTTCTCTTTGCCATTGGCCTTAGATCCTGATTTTGAATATCCTCCAGCATACTCAGAATTTCTTCCCCTCATAATCAATGCTTTTAAGGAAGAACGAGAACCCACGTCATCGCTTTTCTTTCTCATCGCCTTCTACTGGAGGGCTGAGATAACGGTCTCGATGTTGATGGTCTCCATCCTTGCACACACATAATCCCTGAATGACTTATATGAATCTGGAAGAGAATTCAACAGGATGCATGCTTGATATTCATCATTCATCGGTTCATTTATCTCCACCAACTTGCAAACCATCCAATTGAATGTGCTTAAGTGGTCCTCCACATCCATCCCCTCAGCCATCCTCAAGGTGAACAACTGCATCAACAGATACACGTGATTCTTTAGAGACTTCTTAGCATAAACCTTCTCTAACTTCGCCATCGTATCAGCCGCAGTATTTTCTTTCGTGACGTGATAAAGGACATCATTCATAAGGCATAACAGGATCGAGGTTCTAGCCTTCTTATCGATCTTCGCCCACTCATCATCTTTCATAACCTCAAGTCGCTTTCCAAGAGCTTCATCAAGCCCTTGTTAAACTAGAAGGGATTCGATCTTCACCTTACATAGCTTAAAGTTGTTTTTGCCGGAGAACTTATCTACCTTGAACCTTGTGCTTGATCCTATCTTCTCGTCTCATATCCGAATTCTACTTCACCCCAACTTTAGCTTTGATACTACTTGTTGGGAATAGGGACGCCGGCAACGGAAGCGGAAGCCGAACAAACACCACAGCAATATATACGATCAAACGAGAAACACAATGCAATCAAACCACACAAGCATTCAACCATAAGAGACAATCCGATTTTACGTGGAAAAACCCCTCAACGGGTAAAAAACCACGGCACAAAGTGATCTACTATGATTAACAGAAGATTACAGAGATTGACAGCCCACAAGTAAGGAAAACCGAGAAAACTCAAGCTCTCCCTCTCAAAACACTCTCCCTCTCTTCCTAATGCAATTAGGAAACCTTGGACACCTTAGGATTGCTCCTAATCCTGAATTCAAGCCCCATATATAGCAGCTAACTCGGGATTATAAACGTCTTATGCACTACCGCGCAATGGCGTAAGAAAACGCTTGTTGCTCAAGTCGCCACATAACTGGCCGACTTGTTAGACTGGATAAAAAAAATAGTCCAGGGAGCAAAACACACTGATTCCACACAGCCTCAACACTGGCCGACCAGTCTTGACCGGTCGGTGCACAATCCAAAGACCTCATTTAAAGGCTCTCTTCCAACACAATTGCCTTCGGGCCATAGCCTCTGGGCCACATAGCCTTCGGGCACCATCGCCTATGGGCACCATCACCTCCGGGCCATAGCCTCCTGGTCGCATAGCCTCCGGGCAACATCGCCTCCGGGCACCATCATCTCTGGGCACCATAGCCTCCGGGCCATATCGCCTCTGGGCCGCATAGCCTCTGGGTAACATCGCATCCGGGCACCATCAACTTCGGACATCGCCGCCTCTGGGTCATGCTAATTGAGTTCAGCCTACTCAGATGCTTTAGTAGTGACCTCATGAACCGAGTATTTAGGAGAGGAAGCTAAGTCCGCCTTAGCCTTATTCACTCGGCCTACTCGGCCTCGGCATTTGGTACTCTCCACTCGGCTCGGCCTCGACTTCACTCAATCTCATTCATAGGACTCAGCTTAACAATAGGCCTCGGCTCGGCAATAGGCTTCGGCCATTCTCCTCGGCTTCATCCGCCTTGGTTTATCCCTCGAATAAGATAAGAAAATGATAAAATATTATCTCGAATAATCTGCTGGAGATAAAGGGTTATCCAACCTCATCAAAATTCATAACAAGCAAATCCAGATTTTCCCCCACAAGTTGTGGCTCTCTTAATGCCTATGACGTGGCCCTCTAAAATTTCTATAAAAGTTCTTCCATACTACAGCCTAAGGTATGTAATCGACTGTCATTAAAATTTCAACAACTTTTCCATCTATTCCATTTCACCTTAATTGAAGATCGGAAGACCAAGATCCTGAGTAGGTCCAATCATCTTTTTGGGCATGACCATAAAATCTGCACAGAATCTAGCAAGCATTTCAAAATCTGACTTTTGATGAGAGTGGGCGGGTGCGCAATGTGAATATAATAATGAGAAAAACTTTGATACTCTGGCGGAGTGTGATGGATTATACGCAGGCACTTAAAATTACATATGCACGGTCCAAATTATGGGCACTAACTTAGATGTGTCATGAACTAAAAATTATGATTATTTGATGACCTGACTATCAGATTGGTGGACATTTATTGGACGGTTAAAAATGAAAAATATCCCATCGTCGACAGAGGTTAAGAAAATATGACAAATTCCACTTGTACAATTTCTGAGTGCCTGCGTATCAAGCTTAAAGAACTGCCAAGAGTATCAATTAACTCCCTATAATAATTCCACCATAAAACATGGGACACATGATCAGACGGTCCTAAGGGAGAAAAACTGAATCGTTGTAGAGCCATCTCTCCACATCACATGTGGAAGGGTGACTCATCAATCGTGACCGTCCATTTATTTTCCTACACTATAGATGACAAATGTTTCAAAATACACACCTATCATATGATCCTAGCCGTCTAGCAGGTGCTTTCGTAATAAAAGTGACCGACAAGATTGGCTAGATGTGGTTTTTAATATATATATATATATATATATATATATATATATATATATATATATATATATATATAGTCAATCCACCATAGGTATTGCTGGATGGATGGTTTAGATTGATTCATACATGGTCTCAGCCTGTATCATCTCCCTCACCCAAAATATCTCCACTCATCCGGTGGGCCATACAGTTGATAGATGATCGGTCCTCTTTAAGTGAGCTCATTTTTCTTGTACATGCGTGATCAATGGCCAACCTAATTTTTGGGCTAGGCCACACATGGTGGATCCCACCAAACGAATGCTCAGGATCTCAATCTGGAGCGCATCAGAATAGAACTGCAAGCCCGCATTGGAGACTTCTTACCCATCTGATGGGCCATCTATTTGGATAACCTGGGCCACTGCTTGATTATTTTTAAACCATTCATTGCATAGAGGGCTGAAAGTCAGGCGGGTTGGTGCTCAACCCTAACAAACCAAGGTTCATATACCTCAACCCTAACCCAATACAACCCAACCTTGGGGTTGGGAATTCGCAACCCAAGCCCAACCCGATCAGGCTCAGTCGGGTTTGTAGGATTGATACGCACTAATATTTTCATTATTATATTAGTCTATTATATTTTCATATATATCTTTTTTTTTTGTACCTATGGCTTTATTAACTTAAGATCAATTTTCAAATTTGTTGTCTGTGAGGGAAAAAATAAAATCTTAAGAAATTTTTTTGGTCACTAACAGATGTGCCAGATAAGATGGGCGTGCCATAGGATGATTGAAGATAGGAAAGAATCATGTGACATGTAGTGTGTGGGGGTTGCTTGAAACTGAAATTTCGCACATATGCGATGCTTGAAGCTATAGTGGCACAAGACACGTTGTCATGCATATCGGAATGATTGAAGATGGATGGACAATAGCACATTGGTGCATGTGGGGGTGCTTCACATATTTGTGGCACCAAAAGATGATTAGTGGTGCGAGTAGCACATTAGCACATGTGAGGAGCAAGAAGAGATGGATGGTGGCACATGTGGGACACTTTGCTCGTGTGAGGTGCAAGAGAAGATGGATGGTGGCACATGTGGGGCATAATGAAAAATGGAGAATGGCTCGTTAGGCACGTTAGCAGTTGAGAAACCCATTTTTCCTTTCCACCATGTGAAAATACCTTTCTTGGCAGAGGTGGGAAAATACATTTGTTCACCTATCTTAGATAAAATGGTTTTCTCCCCTTTCTTGAAATACATATTTCGATATATTGTTGCGGCTTTCGGGTGTTACTTTTTCTTAACCATTGCAGAAAATGATGTCCATAAAATCTCTTCAGACATTAAAACCACCACCTAACAAAGAAAAAGAACTCTAAAGCAAAAATATCACCGACCAACAAACATATGATCTCTTGGAAATTGCAAATTCTAAGCCTTTTATCCTCAAAGGTCTTGCACGCTCAAACCTGCAAAGCAACATAACAGCACCAGTTATGCAAAACTCCAATGGCTAAAGCATGTGCAAAATCAGCATGCCTTCCGTCCGCCGGAAGTTAGATTAAGGGTGTGTTTGGTAAAACTTAATTTTAGAACTTACAACTGAAATATGTTATTTTCAACTTAAAACTCATACCTGAATGCCGTAGGTGATTTACTTTCAACTCTTTGATCAATTTTGACCAAAATATCCTTACTAACTTTTATAAATGGCAATTTTACCCTTCATTTAAAACTAAATTTCCTCTTTTTTATAGGAAAAAAAAATCTCTAACCATCCCACACCAAAATCTTTCTCAAAGTACTCTTTTTATACAAATGTTTATTTATTATCTATACCCCGTTCATAAGGTCACATGGACTAGAATAAAAAGGAAAAAACAAATAGCAGATTAATCTGCAACTTCTTTGACTCCTAAGATGTTCTGATACGTAGACATTCAATTTCATTGTTTTAAGTGATGTAGTCCACTTGAACTTTGGATTTGCCTCACTTTTGGGTTCATGCCCAAAAATGATCTCGCTAAATGGATGGACAGATTGGATATAACACATGCATCATGAAAAGGCCCACAAAAAATGGTATTTTCAATAAAAAAAAATCTGGATGGTGCGCTACATATAGGTCTCCTCAGATCTGGAGACGGATTGCCTAGTGTCATGTGGCTAATGGATAATGCTATGTGGAATCCATTATGATGCATGCATGTATCCATGCAATCCATTTAGTTTTTATAAGTAATTTTTGGCATGATCCTAAAAATAAGGCAGATTCAAGTCTTGTGTAGACCACACCACAGGAAAACAGTTGTGACAGAACACCAGCCATTAAAAACTCCCTAAGGCTAACTGTAATATTTATTTGCCATCCAACCTGTTGATTATGTCAGGAACACTTGGATTAAGGGAAACGACAACTATCAGCCTCATCTTCTAGCGTTGTGTCCCCAAAAATTTTTAATGGTGGGCGTCAATCACCATGGTTTCCTGTGGTGCGGTCCACGTGAGATTTGGATCTGCCTGAATTATGGGCTCATGTCCTAAAATAATCTGAAAAAAATGAATGAACAAAGTGGATAAAACACATACATCATGGTAGGGCCCATCCAATCCCCATGAAGGAGCAATCCGCATCCGCTTCCACCGGACCCAACTGGAGGGTGCGACCTCTTTGGTGGATTCGTGGGTCCACCCACCTAACTTGCGGGACCCACTGTAATGTATGATACTTAAATCTAGGCCGTCCAACCATTTTAAAAAGTCAACTTAGGACATGATAAAAAAAATGAAGGTGATATAAATCTTTAGGTGGACCACACCGCCAGAACAGTCGTGATTGAATCTCACCATTAAAAACTTTATGGATTCCACCAGATTTGGGACTGCTTCATTTTTGGATCACGCCCTAAAATGAGCATTCAATTTAGATGGACAACATGGATTTAATCAAATACATCACAGTAGGTCCCACAGTCAGGGTCCCACCCACCTCGGTGGATCTAGGGTCTCCCAGCGAATCTTGTGGCGCGAATTGCGGCGCGACCCAGAACCTGCGATGTACGTGAGACCCTGACCTTAGGGCCTATACATACATTGTACATCTACGTCCTCCCATCTATTTTTTCAGCTCATTTCTACGTCCTCCCATCTATTTTTTCAGCTCATTTTACGATATCTTCCTAAAAATGAAGCAGATACAAATTTCAGGTGGAACACACCATAGGGAACAGTGATCATTGAACGCTTGCCATTAAAACCTTCCTATCGTCAACTGTAGTGCTTATTGACCACCCAACCCGTTGATAAGGTCTCACAGTCCTAGATAAGGGAAAAAATATCAGCTTGATCCAAAACTTCCGTGGCCCATAAAAGGATTTTAATGGTCAATAAACATGGTTTCTTATGGTGTTTTCCACATGAAATTTTCATTTTCTTTCTTTTTTGGGAAAATAGTCTAAAATAAGCTCAAAAAACAAATGAACCGCATGGATATACAATGCACACATCAAGGTGGGCCCTTGCGGTCAAGGTCTCAGCCACAAAGCTAGTTCTAGTTGCATAAGGCATTAATTGAGGGGTAGGGCAAGCTGGAGTGAACCCATTAATTGAGGGGTCATGTTTGAGAGATGTACGTAGATGGGGTATAGATATGTCAAATTTGGTGGCAAGGCAATAGCATATTTTGGCTATATCCACTAAATGATAGAAATTGAGACAATAGGGGCAAATATGACAAATTGCTAATTTTCAGATATTTGTGGTTTATTTTCACCAAACAAGTTTTTGTGAAAAAAGTACTTATTTCAGATATAAGCATTTTGTTTGAACAACTTACCAAACGGATTTTTCAGTACTCATAAGTACTTAAATTCAGCACTTTAATATTTCAGCACCTAAATTAATTTTCAGACATTATTTTTCAATTTACCAAACAGCACCTAAGTGGAGGTTTTTTTTTGGTTGGGGGGGGGGGGGGGGGGGGGGGGGGGGGATTTCGAAAAGTAGAGGTTAGGATGGTCCACTTGATCACATCAGCGACTTAGTCATTTTGATTTGAGTTAATATATGAAACACAGTACAAATTCTCAGAAAAATCTATTGCCATTTCTTTCTCTAGAGCGCACCCTCTCTGTTGTATATCCTGGATAGACTGGTATCCTCTGCAACACCTGTTTTACACAAGTGCTAAAACACCCAAGCTATGTTGGCCCATGTTACCTGGGTCTCATCCACATCGTCCATCCGGCATGCTCGTCAATTATAGGCCTTGGGGCAAGAAGTCAGCCAGAAATAGAACTCAGGTGGGCCACACATCAGGGAACGTTGGGGATGGAACACAAACCCTAGGTTTATGTGGGGATAGTACTATGGGCTCACAACGATGAAGGGAACAGGAAGAAACAAAAATCAGTCTGATCCATAACTCAGGTGGGCCACACTGCATGAACCTGGAAATTTTATGCACAATTTTAACATTTTTACCATTGGTGTAGCCCATGTGAGCAATTCTTCAGAATGATCACTTGCATGTACAGTGAACCTAAGCATGCTCATCTGAAGGATGGAAATGATTTCACATATACATCATGGTGTGCCACAGAGGGCTTGGGTGTTTGTGCTGCATAAAACAGGTGTTGTAGACGATTCGGGTCCCCTATGTGGAGTGGTTGCCCTTTGACACCCACCACGTGATGATCAAGGCCTTTCACCCAGAAGACATAATGATGGATGGGCAGCATGGAAAAATCCCAACAACTGATCCTTGTTGTTGGAATCTGGACCGTTGTGTCTAAACTCTCCAAGGGCAGTGAGGATCTTCGAACAGTGATTTTTTTTTTTTTATAGCTAAATTTGGCACATCTTTCGTGAGAGTGGGACCTTGACAATTGGTTGAATTATCATGTGGTGGAGTGGGAAGGGTTATGCTGCACAAGTGAGCCTCCTTTGCCATTTCCGGTCCATGGCCACAACTTATACTTGCAAAGCATGGTGAATGGCAAATGTGCACATGCCCACCTGACTGTGAAATTCAGGTAATCCAATTGTAGCTCCATTGTACAAAGACATGCCCCAAAAATCATATTGATTGGGTGATCCAACTGTTCCCGTGAATGTGGACCTATGACCATTTTCTTCAACTATCCATGACATGGACACTGGTTGGGTGCGTAGAAATATCTGATCATAGGAACTTGTTGGTTGTGTCCTGTACATGGAAAGGACCATGAATTTGGCTGTCTGGATTGAATCTGCGAGCATGCCACGTGCACAGCACAGTGCATTGGTGCATGTTTGGTCCACCGCAAGTTCACCAGAGTAGGGTATATTAAATTTATCAACAAGATACTTGTGAAGACAGTGTAATCTGTGTTAGACGAAGCATAAGAACATTGTGGTAGATCTCATCGGATTGGGTCAGGGCATTGTTGGGCCAACCTCCGGAGAATCCCAAATCTCACATGCGCCCCAATTGCAGTATGAATTTAAAAACAAGAGCCTCTAATTTTTAATTCTTGTTTGTTGATAAGGCATTCTTGTTGAGAGGGTGTAGTTTCATCATTATAAAAAAAAAAAATCCACTTAATCAAAATATCATTAGAGATATTTAATGGTGGGTACCTTAATGAAAATTACTTGAAATTAATTAGGTAGCTCAATGAAAAACTTTTTAGAACCAGTAATGGGAGGTAAATACCAAAATAACTAGGTGGTGGTACAAAAAAAACCCACGCCTTTTTTTTGGAGCATGGATATATCCAAGGCAGCAAGGTTTACAAGGAAAGACAACCAGGGATTAAAGTGGGGCCCACTATCTAGACGGTGTCTTTCGATTATGTATATGCAAGTGCAATTTCTGAATGCCTGCGTATCATCCGCCACACTCTGCCAGAGTATTGAAAGTTTTTTCAAAGTAAAAGCACTACCACTATCAACTAGCATGTGTTCTCTCAGTTAGTTGAGCTTGTAGAGACTCTGCGAGTTATCCGGGGTTTGTATGCTTTATAGAGCAATAATTAATACCGAAGCAATGCCTAAACTGGTAAAATTAGCGTCTAGTGGATGCTCAACATGAAAAGTAATCCACAGTTCGAATTCAATAAATAAATTTTCATAGATAAGAGACTATAATCATACAATTAACATTATTTCAGGTTCCTAACCTATACACAGTAAAGTGAATTCCATGATCTGGACTTGACGGCTTAGGAGTTCCATATATGACTAGTGCACAAACAGAAGGGCCTTTGCATCATCTGTTGTACTCTGCCAGGGTATCAGATTAACTCCTTTTATTTTCCATGAAGAATTATCAAAAGAAATTATGGCCCTAGATAGAGTGGAATGGCAGAACTTGATTCATGTAGCTGACCCCAATTAATTGGGATAAGGCTTAGATTATGATGAAGAATTACCGAAAGTAGAAAGAGCACCTCCGACCTTTCCTTCTTATTGCATTTCCAAAACAGAAAGAATTATAGCAGGCAGAACTAGAAACCAGTAGAAAAAACTAAGTTAATGGATGATATTGACTGACCTGGAGGAAGAGACTGTTTCAATTTGTCAGCCTTCTCCGAGTCAAACACGCAAAGGGTGTACAAATATTTGGAGCATCTGACCTTGAATTTGACCACATCCTTGCTCCTTTTGATCTTCACGGACCGTGCATCTTTCCTTCTTGCCGTGAGAAGGAAATCCTTGATCTCATGTATCTGCTTTGGCTGTTCATTACAACAACACAAAACATGGTCATTTGACGCAAGGTAAACATAATGGATATGGAATACGTATGAAAGCCGCTGATCAGATATTGTACATAAAATTATACAAAGAAATAGCAGCTAGAGGATCCTAGTAAAAGTAGTGCAAGCCTAATGTAGTGTTGTTACAGCTAGGAGATCCCACTAAAATCAGTGTAAATACCATTATTTTCCATTTATTTATAATGAGTGGATTCCCTTTATTTTGAAGTCGAACATTTTCTTTGAGAGAGAGAGAGAGAGAGAGAGAGAGAGAGAGAGAGCATGGAAAAGAGGTCTCTCCCCTTCTTTTTGTGAAAGCATATGAAAGTGGTAGCTATTTGATATTTGATACTCCAACTGAGAATGATGGTTGATTCGCATGCACTTAAAAGTTGCAGGTGTGGCCAACAATTAGCTAAAACTAAACTGTTCAAATTGTTGGCCCCACTGTAGATAGGTCATAATCCAAAAATCAGATCAATGGGAGAGAGAGTACATGGAAGGGTCTCTCTCCTTTTTGTGGAAGCATATGAAAGACGGGTAGTTATTTGGTACTCTGGCTAAGACTGATGATTGAGATGCATGCGCGTCGAAGTTACAAGCGTGACTTGCATTAGCTGAAACTGAACCGTTTGAATGTGACCCATTGTAGATAGGTCAATCCAAAATCAGATCAATTCAGATACACTGAACTCTGATTAATGGACAGAGGTTTGTTAAACTCGTACCATGAATATTTTTTGCTTCCAATCGAATGACAACCAATCTTTTTGTTACAAAATCGGCTTAGTGTAACTTTTGGCTTATGATCCATCGAAATAAAGCCGAAGATTTGGGCATTTTAATTTGAGTGCTTTGCATGCCACATGCATAATCTCTTAGTGGCTGCACATTGACCACCAAATGATCGAATTTTTTCTGATAAAAGAGAGGAGGCAGGATTACCATCCCTTGAAATCACTCTTTTGTCAGCCTGCTTGGGGTGACATTGGCTACAGCCATCAAAATCATCATCCCTCACTCTAATCTCTCACAAATTCCCATCGTCTCTCATCCCTGTCTCATCTCTTGCACTACGTATAATGTTAAGGAACATGTGCATGAAGCAATGCTTAAGGACCACAACTGGAACGCCGTGAATGAGAGTGACTGATCAACAAGTTCGGATTCAATAAGGGATGCCTCTTTGATCAGCAGGCAATTAGAGGTGGAAGCAGGCTCGGACTCTCTAGATGCTCCTGAAAGATTTGGGAGCTTTCTTTCCATAGTTGGAGATCAAAGCTCTCCACAGTATGGGTGCAACTCACGCTGGTTCGGTCAGATTGAGAGTTCACCCAAGCCCAATCCAACTTCAAGAGGACATGACCCACAGCCAGACCCAACCCAAATTCAGGCCCAAGGTGCCCAACTTGAAATCCTCTATACTCAACCTGACCTGACCCAAATACATCTTACTGTTCCAAACCCGACCCAAATTTGCTCAACCAGAGCCCAATCCAAATTCAAATCAGGTTGGGGATTTTCAACCGAATTCAGATCAGGTTGGGTTTTTTCAACTCGAACCCAACCAAAGGACCTTGACAACCCGACCCTAACTCAGGTTTGATCAGTCGGGTTCGGGTTGACCTAAACCCAAGTTTGTAGCCCTACTACACAAAAAACAAAACTCGTCAAAGCCCAAACCCCTATCACTTCCTCTCTTTCAATTTTGAGAGTGCGTGAGAACCAGGATCGGTCAAATTGGCACAACCACACACTGAAACTGAGCAAACTCAGCGCAACTTGTCAAGATACATATTCACACATCCAGACTGTAAATCTGATTGGCCCCACAATGGATGAACCATGCTCATACATCCACTAACTGGAAATTCTAAATCCAACTATCATTTGATATTGTCAATATTGAATCTGGACCATTGATGGTTGTGATTTTAACCATCAATTGGCAGGCCACTAATCGAATGGGTTAGGAATTAGATTGTCACATTGGGAGGATTTCTACAGCAAGATAAGGAGTTTTTTTTTTTTTTTTTCTTTCCATGGAGTTAAAAAAATTCATCGAAATCAATACAACACCCAACTGGAAATCCTAAATCCATGTATCATTTGAGGTTGAATCTGGACCATTGCCGCATTTTGATCTTAACCATATATTTGCAAGCCACCAATCAAAGTGTTAGGAGTTAGATCAACACTTTGAGAGAGTTTCTACAGCAATATCCATCCGTGGTGGTTCCATCAAACAACATTCAGTATCACCAAGCCATTGACCTCAATCATACAAATTCAGCCCCAAGGGGTATTGAACATTCATCGAGATCACTAACTCCCCTCATCAGCACCTTTAAAACTAAACCCTAAACCCTATGAGATCATTTGGTAGCGTGGATTCAATATGAATTGGAATCCAAATCACAATTACCATGAAATCCATGTAAATTGGAATCCTCAAATGTATTTGGCATTAAAATTTGTGTTTGACGTGTGGAGTGAAACCACGTCATTTTTGAAGCATGCATGAGATGGATTCTATAAATTCTCACAAGTGACCCACCGTGATATTTATGTGAAATCCACCCCGATCACCATTGTGCTCATTTTAGCCGTAGGGCCCAAAAATCAGTCCGGTTCATGATTCAAGTGGACCACACGATTGGAAACAGTATTCAGGGCAACACTCAGCCTCTAAATTGTTTCCCTTCGTGTGGCCCACCTGAATCACGGATAGGTCTAATTATTTTGTCCCAAGGCCTAAATTTTAGCTTGGCATCTCACAGTTGGAGTGGATTTCATACAATCATCATGACGGGTCTTGAAAAATCAAGGATGGGCATCCCTCTCTCAACTGTTTCCCTTCATGTGGCCCACCTAAATCACGACCTAGGCTGATTTTTAGCTCTATGGCTAAAATGGCTGACGCACCTGGTGATTAGGGTGGATTTCACTTAAACATCACAGCAGGGCCTACTAATTCTTAAAGTTAAATTTGGATGATTTTCATGCCCAATGTCAACAGTGGTAATCGATGTTGAAATCACGCCTCCACCCAGTGATTTCAAAATAGATGAATTGGTGGTAAATGGAATATTTACCACCTACGTACACTATGCCAAATGCAACCAGCTTCTACTACTACCATCAAATCAATATTTCCAAATGACCCCTAAGTCCACCCCTACATTTCTTAGGGGATGTTTCATTTTTCATTTACCAATGTAATTCATGGTAAATGAGTAATGATTATTTACCCATGTATTAATAGCAGCAATCCCAAGGTCGAAAGGGAGATTGTTTGCAAAGCTTTTGACTCCATTAGATTACATTCATACAATTTCCACATGTAAAATTTGTGGGGCCCACTGTGATGTATGTATCTTATCCACGTTGTCCATCCATATGTTGCCAGCTCGTTTAAGGGCATGAACCCAAAAATGAGGTAGATCTGAAGCTCAAGTGGACCACACCATAGGAAGTGACGGGAATTGAAACACCTAACGTTGAAAACTTCTTGAGAGACGGAAGTTTTGGATCAAACTAATATTTGTGTAGACCATTTATGTCAGTGTGATCTTATGAACAGGTTGGATGATTAGATGCACATCCATGTGGGTCCTAGTAAGGTTTCAATTTTGAACAGTGAACGTCATTAACCCCCCCATTTCCTATGGTGTGGTCCACTTGAGCTTCCAATCTGCCTCATTTTTTGGGCTCATGCCCCAAAATGTGATTGTACAATGGATGGACAACGTGGATCACATGCATACATCACTGTGGGACTCACAGATTTTAACGGTATCCAACGCCTCTTTGATTTCATACATTTGATACTATTTTCAAGGCGTAATTATTTTCCTCTCGAACAAACGCCCTTCAAAAGTCATTATTAGGTATTTACCCCCGTTTACATATACACCCCTTAAAAGCCATTATCCACAAATCCTTCCTCAGCAAAATCCAACCATCACATAAACTCAAAACCTTAAAAAGACCATTTGCTAGCATGGATTCGACAGTAATAACCAAAGGTGGTCGCATTTGGTAAGGTGTACAAAATTGGTAAATGGAATCCATTTACCACCGATTCATCCATTTTGAAATCACAAGGAGGATGCGTGATTTCAAGCCCGGTTACCATCAATGACGTCAGGCATGAAAATTACTTGAATTTGACTTCAAGAATTAGTGGGCCCCACCATGATGTTTAAGTGAAATCCACCCCAACCACCAAGTGCTTTTCACCCCGTTTTAGTCGTAGGACCCAAAAATCAGCATCATTCATGATTTATGTGGGCCATACGAAGGGAAACAACTTGGGAGAGGGACGCCCACCCTTGATTTTTTTAGGGCCCACCATGATGATTATATGACATCCACTCCAATTGTTAAATGCCAAGCTAAAGTTTAGGCCTTGGGATAAAAAAATCAGGCACATCTATGATTCAAGCGGACCACACGAAGAAAAACAGTTTGGAGATTGAGTGTTGCCCCATATACTATTTCCAATCATGTGGTCCACCTGAATCATGGACTGAGCTGATTTTTGAACCCTGCGACTAAAATGGAGTGACACGCCTAGTGATTGAGGTGAATTTTACATAAACATCATGGTGGACCACGTGTGATAATTTTTTAGCTGTGCATGTGGTTAATATCAGTGACTTTTGCATGAAAATTACTCGAATTTGACTTCAAGACTTAGTGGGACCCATTGTGATGTTTAAGTCGAATCCACCCCGATCACCTAAATGCATCACCCATTTTAGCTGTAGGGCCCAAAAGGCAGCTTGGTCATGGCTCAGGTGGGCCATATGAAGGAAAACAGTTGGAAGAGGGATGCCCCTATACCGTTTCCAATCATATGGTCCAGCAGAATCACGGACTAGTCTGAATTTTGGGCCTTAAGACTAAAATGGGGCTACCCTTCCAGTGATCAGGGTGGATCACACGTAAACATCACAATGGGCCACGTGAGAGAACTTGTAAAATCCGCCTCATGAATGCGAGGGAAAATGATGTGGTTTCACTCCATGTGCCAAATGCAAATTTTTAATCCACATGGATTCCTTCTACAGAGTGCCAAACACAACGAAGGATTCCAATTCACATGGATTCCATGGTAATTGTGATTTGAATTCCAATTCATTACGAAGCCATGCTGCCAAATGACCCCTAACCCTAATCCTTGGTGGGTCCATCAAATCAACGTTCAGGATGACCAACCGATTGGCCTCAAACAAACTCAGTCCCAAGGAGTTTCCGACCTGAGGATAAAAAATTCATCAAAATCACTAACGCCCATCATCAGCACCTTCAAAACTAAACCCTAGATCCCTAACCCTAATTCTACCCCGGCATTCAATTCTCAAAAACCATAATCTGGAACCCCATCCTCAGCAAAACCCAACCATCAAATAAACTCAGAACCCTAACCCTAATCCAATCTTTTACAAATTCAAACAGATCGCAAGACAGTCCACATCAACGCAAAAATCCTAAGAGAGAAGAAAAGAGCATAATACAAGCTTCAGATATTGAAATCTATTCTAATATCTTACAGAAAAATCAGAAAAGAAAAAAAGAAAAAGAAAAATCAAACGAATTGATCGAACGGCTCAGAGAAAATTACAGAAAAATGCAGTCGAAAGATCCAAAATCGGAAAAACAATACCATTTTTCTTTCTCGGAGGGATTTGAATGAGAGCCTGGGTGAGTATGGAATTCGTCAGCGGTCGCTTCACTAAAACCCTCACCCGCGGAAGAGGAGGTGAGTACTTATATACGATCCGGAAACCCTAACTTCGTTTGGCTTTTCTGTTAGTTTCACACCATTTAAAAAAGAGTTATTGCCGTACAGGGCCGTAGACAGATTAGTACTTACTTTTAAACTTACTCCAAATCAGTATCTAATGTTTGTAATATACGAACATATTACTACTTTGTTGACATTGACTGACGGAGTAATAACGTAGACATCCATTTTGTCACAAAAAGACGCATTTACCCCACTTATACAGAAGTGATGATGGTGCTTGCTGTACCAACAGCTCATCCAGAGGACATTGTTGTCTAGTGTTGGCAAGGGCGGAAGCCCTTTTAAGGTGGTAATAAAGGCCCCACTCATGGGATATATGTGTTTCATCCATCCGTCCATCTATTTTGTCAGATCATTTCAGTCGAATCCGAGTCTCGAGTGGAACACCACATGGAACAGTGGGGTCAAGTCGCTGCCCTTTTTGGCAGCTGTCTGATGGCCACTCGTGGGCCCCACCATGATGTATATGTTAGATCCACGCAGTTCATCTGTTTCTCCGGTTTATTTTAGGTTGTGGGTCTGAAAATGAAGAAGATCAAGATTTCAAATGGGTCATACCAACGATAATAATTTCCACTGTTGAAACGTTCTTAAGCCCACTGTGATTTTTTATGCTGTCTACTATGGCGAAACCAGATTTCTTTGGGCAAGCCATGAGCTGGCCAATTCGATGGACGGATTAGATTTTCCATGTTGACCCCACCTTGCTGGGAAAGCACAAAATAACAATAAAAGGGGTCGCTAGGAACAAACAGCATCCAAAGGACGTCACTGCCGGCGGGCGCCCTTACTAGGCGTGATCTGGGGACCCACCATGATGTTTATGTTTTATCCACGTCGTGTGGACCCATTGCATGACAAGCAGGGCCAGCTAGTGGGGCCCACCTCATGGATGGATTGGATCCAACATTCTTGCGATTGAACTCTTCTAACCATCTAATAAGGTGGGGCCCAAAGTGATTTTTTTTTATAAATCCACCCCATCCATTCGTTTTGGGAGCTCATTTTAGGACATGAGAACAAAAATGAATCGGGTCCAAGACTCAAGTGGGCCTCACTAAAAGAAAAGGTGGGTAGGTAAATTACTTACCGTTGAAACCTCCCTGGGGTCCACAGTGATATTTATATGACATCCATACTGTTCATAACGTCACTACTACTAGGATGAACTGGAAAACAAATATTATCCTGATTCGTAACTCCTGTTGGTCCACAAATATTTCAACTGTGGACGTTCAATCCTCATGTTTTCGGCCCATTTGAGTCTTGGATCCGATTCATTTTTGTTCTCATGTCCTAAAATGAGCTCCCAAAATGGATGGACAGGGTGGATTTATAAAACAACATTACTTTGGGCCCCACCTTGGTTCCCAGCACAGGAACTTCCTACGTAAGGCTTTCGCAGGAAATCCGCACCCAAGAGTTGGAGAGGGGGTGCGGTTTGGGTGGATCGCCAGAGCCACTGAGGTCGGTGGATCCCCAACTGTGGGGCCACTTTGATGTATGTACCTAACGTCTACACCATCCATGCATTTTGAAAGCTCATTTTAAAGCATTATCCAAAAAATGAAGCAGATCTAAATCTCATGTGGACCATACCACATGAAATAGTAGTGATTGAATCCACACCATTAAAAACTTCATGCAGGCCATTAGAATGTTTATTTTCCATCTAACTTGTTTAAAAGGTGACAAAGACCTAGATGAAGATACTAAACAAATATCAACTTGACCCAAAACTTTTTGTGACCCACGAGAAGCTTCTAATGGTTGAGTACCATTGTTTACTGTATTGTGGTCCACTTGAGATTTGGATCTACTTCATTTTTTCAATCATACTCTAAAATGAGTTTCAAAATGAATGGACGACATGGATGTAATATGCACACATCACACAATGGACAGCACGGTAAGGGATCCACCTACCTCTGTGGATCCGGGATCCAGCGAAGCCGCGCCCGGGGAGAGCGGTTAGGCGAGTTGTATTTTAGTGGCTGTAAATTTGTCGGGCCTACCTTGCTAATCTATTGTATATCCACACCGTCTATCCGTTTTCCTATATTAAACTTAGGGGATGAGCTTAAAAATGAAGCAGATCCAAATCCCCAGTGGACCACGGTATACAAAACAATGGAAATTAGCTCAATGAAGGTTTAAATTGTGCACATTTGACATATTACTGTTCATGCAGTGTGGCCCACTTGATTAAGTTTTTCTCAATTATTAGAATCTTTTGATGAACAGAAATGGATAGACGGAGTGAATTTGTCTAGGTCATCCTCTGTGGGCCCCACATAGCTTCTGATGGTAGGCTGAGATTACACACATGTATCTATCTATTTGCAACTAAAAAGAGGGATAATATCATTCTTTTTAGAAATACCATATGGCTTTGTATCGTATATGTAGGGAAGATAAACGGTGGGTACTAATATGACGAACGTTTGCAATCCTTAGGTACTGATTTAGAATAAGTTTAAAAGTAGGTACTAATCCGTCCATGGCCTAAAAGATAGGTACCTGTACGGCAATAACTCTTTAAAAAATGATGGGACTCTTAAAACATATATGTGGCATATTTTTACGGCAATCCAGACCGTCCAAATCCCTGAACCAACTCTCGTTAAGGCACCGAAAAACTGAATTGATAACTTAAGATTAGCCATCTGATTTTCCATTTGAATTTGGACCCATCACTAATTTACTTCCAACCATCCATTTGTTACATATTAATTTTATGGTTAGGGTTGCTTTTTGTTGTGATCTTTTATGTGTTCTCTCGACACTGGGGCTAACATCTTTTGGGGTAGCTGTGAATTAGTATCGCATGCAAGGTAACCACCATTATAAAAATGGCACAAAAATCTCACAAGAATTTTAACCCGTTGTAGACACCCCACCTTCGGCTACACTGTTGGTAGAGATAGTTGGATGAATGGAGGACCATGCCTCCAAATCCCAAGTCCAAACTCAGCCAAACTCACCCTTGTAAGCCCCAATCCATAACCCAACTCAAGCCCGAACCCAGTCAACCCACTCCTAAACATCAGCCTGAAAAACCCCCCATAAGAAAAGCCAGTCAAAAATCCTAAAAAAGTCAAACTCACTAAGTCAACCCACTAAGTCATCCCGCTGAGTTAACCCGTTGAGTCAACCTGCTGAGTCAACCCGTCGAGTCAAAACACCAAGTCAACCCGCCGAGTCAAATCACCGAGTCGACCCGCTGAGTCAACTCACCGAGTCAACCCACCGAGTCAAAACAGCAGCCCCGAGAAACGACCGTACCATGAGCTGGAAATCGAGGAGCGTCCGTACGGGCGGCCCACAGCGGGCCGCCCAAAAATATTTACGGGTTCTGCCACTGCCCGCTGCTATAAATACCCCCCTCCCCTTCTCATTTCATAAGCCACTTCCCCTCTCTTCAGCCCGAGTGCGATCTGTCCCTCTACCCCTTAGCCCATTCCTCCACTAAGGAGAGCCCGAGTGAGGAGATCCTAGCCCTAGTCCAGCCCATCCTGACCACTGGTCCAAGTCTCCCAAGCAATCTAAGTCTTAATCCAGCCACTCGAAGCCAACCCTTGCGACACCTCCGTCCATCTAGCTACTCTTTTTCCAGTATCATATCATTTGCATCTAGCATAAGTGCAACATTTACTTTTCTTCCAACCCCCCTGCTTCACTGCAAGCACTTTGATAATTCAAACACACGGCATGCATCCCGCATAAAGCACCTGTCAGTTCGAGCGTATGCTCTAGGCTTGCCTAGTAATGGAAACATGCCCATAAGAAACTCTTACTGTTCGGACCTGCATTCATGCATCTTATCATTCATAAGAATGTACGAGGATTAAAATAGACTTTCAAGTATCAGTTCGATTCTGTGAAGTAGAGACCGTATTTCGGTACGAGCAATGTGTGGGGTGCTTAACCTTTTCCCACCCTGTAACCGTGATCCCTTACCTCGAATCTCTGGCCGCAGATCAAAAGGAGTCATTTTAGAGGAATGAATCTTCGGATCCCCTTTTCTAACGTTTTTACGGGGTCTAGCCGACTGTAGATTCGAAGTAACTGGCTAGTGGCGACTCTGGTCTTATATAAACTCATCTAACACATCCAGTTTAACACGACAACCAGAAACAAAGCCCTCAAGAACGAGGCAAGCCAGTGGTACAAACGGCGATTCGCGTGCACGCACCCCTCTTCTTTTTCCGAAAGGAAAGGGAGAACGTCCGGGAGCGCGGAATGACGAGCGTCACAATTATCCACGCCGTCCGTCCATTTTTACATATCATTTTAGGACATGATCCCTAAATTGAATCATATCCAAAGCTCAAGTGGATCACACTATAGGAAATAGTGTGCTTACAATCTATGAGCCAAATTAAGCTGAATCAAATTGAGCTTCAAGTCTAGTTGAGCTGGTACTAATTGTTTGTTTTTTAAAATGAGCTTGACTCCAAGGCTTGGTTTGATTTAAACTTCTATTCGATCTAATCCAAGCTAAGCTTTTTTCAAACCAATTTGAGCCGAGCTTTCAAGCTAGCTTCGTTTGTGACCAGCTCTAAACGGGTGTGGACCCTCGCCGTTCCGCGCTCCCACACGACGTTCTCGTCCCTTTCCTTTCGGGAAAAGAAGGAGAGGATGCGTGAGTGCGAATCGCCGTTTGTGCCACTGGCTTGCCTCGTTCTCGAGGGCTTTGTTTGGTTGTCGTGTTTAAGCTGGATGTATTTAAATGAGTTTATATAAGACCAGAGTCGCCACTAGCCAGTTACTTCGAATCTACAGTCGGCTAGACCCCGTAGAAACGTTAGAGAAGGGGATCCGAAGATTCCTTCCTCTAAAATGACTCCTTTTGATCTGCGGCCAGAGATTCGAGGTAAGGGGTCACGGTTACAGGGTGGGAAGAGGTTAAGCACCCCACACATTGCTCGTACCGAAATACGGTCTCTACTTCACAGAATCGAACTGATACTTGAAAGTCTATTTTAATCCTCGTACATTCTTATGAATGATAAGATGCATGAATGCAGGTCTGAACAGTAAGAGTTTCTTATGGGCATGTTTCCATTAATAGGCAAGCCCAGAGCATACGCTCGAACTGACAGGTGCTTTATGCGGGATGCATGCCGTGTGTTTGAATTATCAAAGTGCTTGTAGTGACTGATGCATGAATACGGGTCTGAACAGTAAGAGTTTCTGATGGGCAGGTTTCCATTAACAGGCAAGCCCAGAGCATATGCTCGAACTGACAGGTGCTTTATACAGGATGCATGCTGTGTGCTTGAATGATCAAAGTGCTTGTAGTGAAGCAAGGGGGTTGGAAGAAAAGTAAATGTTGCACTTATGCTACATGCGAATGAGATGATGCTGGTGAAAGAGTAGCTGGATGGACGGAGGTGTCGCAAGGGTTGGCTTCGAGTGACTGGATTAAGACTTGGGTGGCTTGGGAGACTTAAACCAGGGTCAAGCTGGGCTGGACCAGGGCTAGACTCTTCTCACTCGGGCTCTCCTTGGTGGAAAAACGGGCTAAATAGGATGGAGGTGGACTCAGAGCTCTCGGACTGAAGAGAGGAGAGGTGTCTGTCGAATGTGAAGGGGAGAGGGGTTATTTATAGCAGCGGGCAGTGGCAGAACCCGTAATTATTTTTGGGCGGCCCTCAGGGGGCCGCCCGTACGGCCGTTCTGCTTCGGGTTCGGAGTGTACGACCTCCGAACCTGAAGCAGAATTTTTTTTAGGTTTGGGTTTGGACTTGCTCCGAGGCTGTGGTCTGGAACTCGGTGAGTCGACTTGGTTTAGGAGATGGGTTGACACGGTGAGTTGACTCGATGGGTTGACTCAGCGGGTTGACTCGGTGATTTGACTCAGCGGGTTAACTCGGTGATTTGACTCAGCGGGTTGACTCACTAAGTTTGACTTTTTTTCATGAGTTTTTGACTGGTTTTTCTTATGGGGGGTTTTTTGGGCTGATGTTTAGGGGTGAGTTGACTGGGTTCAGGCTTGAGCTAGGTTATGGATTGGGGCTGATAAGGGTGAGTTTGGCTGAGTTTTGGACATGGGATTTGGGGTATGGTTCTCCATTCATGTAATACCCCAAAAATTTGGGCGCACGAGTAAGTACACGAGTGCGTGTTCACATGTGAGAAATTAAATTCTAAGCTGTATTGTTCACACGCATACACACATGTATACAGTTTATACGTGTTCAGACAACTTGTCAGGCCTCTGAAAAACTTAGTATACTTAGTTAAGTTGATAGACCGACCGTTAGGGTAATCTGTTGTTACTAGACTAGAAGATTTAACCGTCCACTTCGATTTCGAATTACGCATCAATGTAAACCGCCGTACATTATCCTGCACACATGTCTGTCGATAAATAAGACCCGTACATTATGTCCATCACAAGGTATATCCTTAGACCAGTGATTTCTTGGCCCTATGAACCTGCTCGGGTGTGTTTGTAACACCCTAGGATTTTAGAATAATTTAAATTATAATTTAGTTAATTATTTAATAATTTAAATAAATTGAAATATTGATAAATTAATAATAAATCATCCGTATCGAATTATTATATGGTCTCCTTATTAAAGTTGCTTAGAATAAACCCTAGAACAACATGGAAGTGATAGATTTTACAAAACTCGTAAATTTATGATAATTACAAAAATGCCATTAGTTAAACTTAAGTTATACCACCTTTTTAAGTTTTATGATTTTCGAAAATCATTTTCACATGAAACTCTATATACTAGTTTTAGGACCCGATCTAATCATACACGTCAAATTTCAGTCATCCAATCATCCCACAAATGCCCTAATCAGAAATTGGGCCATAAGTGGCCCACCTCAATTCGGATCTGCCTTATTTTTCTTTTCAACGATTAATTTTATGTTGTCCACCTATTGGACGGATAAAATGGTCCAGATTCACCTAGGGTGGACCCCACTCGTAAGGACAATAGGTTTTATTGCATGTACGTGCGTTGCACGTTATATTTAAAAAAAAAAGTTGATATTAATTCTTCTCCACAAGCTACCTGACAGTGAACGTGGCTGCCATCTCAGACATCTCACAACGTCCATCATAGTGGGCCCCAATGAGAAATCCAGCTCGTTCAGCAGAACTGGACCCCATCCAAACTCGGTCCGTCTAAATCCTGTGACCGCTCGTCACTTGTGTAGCCCACTTCAATCAACCGTTTAAAACTAAGAACACCAAGATCCACATCATCCACATCTCCACCTCAACTCGGATCTGACTCATTTTTCTCATCGACGGCTAACTTTATGTTGTCCATCAGTTAGACGGAGGAAACGATCTAAATCCACTACAAGTGGACCCCACGTATAAGTAGAGCATAAAATTCAAATTACGTGCGTAGCACGTTATATATTTAAAAGACAAATTTCTAATCCCACGACTCTTCTTCTCCCTGGACGTAGCAACAGCAGCAGCGTTACCGCTGGCCGCCATTCACGGTGCACACCGTCTTTACGGTGGGCCGCAGATGTACAATCCAAGCCGTTCATCAGCTTCCTACGGTGTGTGGTTCAAGTCCATTCGAATCCCCTGACAAACCATCAATCATGTGGCTCGCACCAAATCACAGTCCCAAGCCAAAGATGATCAAGATCCGCTGATCGACTCCGCATGATCAGTCCAAACTTCACCCAGAGAATCGTGTGGACCCCACCTACATTCCCAACGGCTCCAATGCGCAAGAACTTTCCGGCATAAGCAGTTTTCTTCTCCAACTTGGATTGAATCTAAGATTTCTTCCGCATCGACTCGACACTATAGATAGCGTAAGAAACCTTTAGAAGACTTGCTGTGCAAGACTCTTAGCTCTATAAAGGAGGGTCCTAATCTAAGGAAACACTACAACAGTCGTAGGAGAGAGAGAGAGAGAGAGAGAGAGAGAGAGAGAGAGAGAGAGAGAGAGAGAGAGAGAGCCATTAGAGAGAGAGAGCCATTAGAGAGAGAGAGAGAGATCGTGTGGGTTCTAATAGGTGGAATTCCCACCCACTGTTGCTGTTCTTATTGCTGGGAGGACTCTCCAGCAAAGAAGAGGAAGAAATAAAGAAAGAAGAAAGAAAGAAGGAAAGAAGGAAGAAGAAAGAAGAAGGGATCTCTTCTCTAAACTGAGTCACTCGCTGAGTCGACTCAGTTCGGTTCTTTTCAAGTTTAAGGGACGTTGCAGGTGAGTGATTCATCTCACGTAACCTTCTATGTTAATGTTCTTTAGTGTTTGTCTTTGTTTACGTTCAATTTGTCAAGACTTCTTCTCTAGTTAGGAATTCAGATATACTTTTATGCATTCTTTCTTATCATGGAATCCTAGGTAAGGGATCCACCCATCTCCTATTTTTATGTCCTTAAAGGTTCACCTACCAATTATACTTATTGAGTTAATTGTCTCAATTTTTTCTTTTTAATGCACGTGTCAGAATTCTACACAATTCTATTTAGTATATCTTACATATGATGCCATCCACATTCAACCCTAAATACATGTAGTATTCTTAAGATTTCACATGATATTATTCTTAAATTTAATGATCAATATCAACGTAAATCTAAATAATATGCAATACATAACTCTCGGAACAACCTTAGCCAATTGTCAACGAACTAAACTTTACACGATGACCTTCTCACAATCCCTCGATCAACAATAACTAAAACTAGATAAAGAATTATCTGAATAAAGATAACACATGCATGGCGTGATTGGAATTGAGTTGCTATGCATTGTATGCTTGAAGAATGCTTCCATAACTCATGACATATACATACATTTATACACTGCGACAGAACAGGAGCATGGTTGATTTGACTCCTGGCGTGCATGGTTGATTTGCCGCCTCGCTGTACCGGTTAGGTGAGTATGGTTGATTTGCGATAGGTTCCTAATGTTCAGTGGCAGCGAGTTCTGGTCGTTTCACTTATTGAGCATGGTTGATTTGCTCGGTTGGATCAGTGGTGCATGGTTGATTTGCCCACTGGCGTGCATGGTTGATTTGCCGCCTCGTTGTACCGGTTAGCTGAGCATGGTTGATTTGCGACAGGTTCCTAATGTTCAGTGGCAATAAGTTCCTAAACATTTGTTGCTCTCACACGTATCATAACATATATGACATCATGATAATCATGTTTCATTCAAAATAAGACATAAAGTGTGTTAAGCATCACCATAGCCTTGTATATTCGTATAGTTCTAGCTGTTGGTATTTTACATCTAATGTCTCATTAACTGGAATATTACCTGTGATGGAAATGACCTCACTGGGCTTTAGCTCACTAAAATCACCATAGTTCCTGCAGGATATCAGGAGGAAGGAGGAGCGGCTGAAGCAGAATATCTGGACGACTACTTTTATTAGAAGACTTATCCTAGCTTAGGTGTTGAATTTATTTCTTTTGGAAGATGATTGAAAATAGACTTCAGTAGATTTGAATATTTTGCAGAGTAGATGTATTTATTTGATTTAATTTCCATTTGAGGTTTAATTTATGGTAAATAAAATACTTTAGTTTGGTATTATTGTGGTATGTGGAATGGAATTTCTCTAAAGGTTATATTTGGATTAAATTTGCACTCTGAAACTCGGGCCTTGAGTTGTTGTACTCGAGTCTCGGATTTCAGGGCGTGACAATTCATCCAGCTATCTCTACCAACAATGTAGCCGAAGGTGGGGTGTCTACAGATGCCCCTCTTTGGCAGAGGTTGCGTGCAACCGAATGCCAAGGCGAGTGGACTCCCCACTTCTGACCCGGTCATTTATAGATCATGGTTTGAAATCTTTGCTTGCCTTTGCATCTGCGTTAGTTGATCGTCTAGAAATTGATCACTTACACATACCGCTGGAGTTTGGAGAAAACGTTGCGATTGTCCCTACATGCTCTGCGACCTGGGTACCCAATCGCAACCCTTCCATTCCCGATCGGTACTAACATCGAAGAGGTACAGGAAAGCCTCTGCGTCATAGTCTTTCGAGGTTACTGACCCTGAGATTGATTATTTGATGTTTTCCCGGATCACTCCAGGAGTACTTGTTTCGCTTGATTGTTAAAGTGGTTAGCTGCCCTGCATCATGTAGTCTTACGGGAGTCCACTACGTCGACTTGGAATCAGTCAAGGTACTTCAGGCATCCACGCCTAGGTATGTGAGGGTGAACTCTTTCCACCCGATCTGCTGGTTTTGATGCTTAGTTTGCAATTCATTCTTTTCTAGATTGTGGTCTGGAATCATTGTTTTCCTTTGTATCTGAGTCAGTTGATTGTTTGGAGATTGATAACTAGCACATACCGCGGGAGTTTGGAGAAAACGTTGCAATTATCCCTGCATGCGCTGCAACCTGGGTACTCAATCGCAACCCTTCTATTCTCGATCAGTACTAACATCGGAAAGGTACAGCAGAGCCTCTGCGTCATAGTCTTACGAGGTTACTGACCATGAGATTGATTGTTTGATGTTTTCCCGGATCACTCCAGGAGTACTTGTTTCGCTTGACTGTCAAAGTGGTTAGCTGCCCTGCGTCATGTAGTCTTACGGAAGTCCACTACGCCGACTTGAAATCAGTCAAGGTACTTCAGGCATCCACGCCTAGGTATGTGCAGGTGAACTCTTTCCTCCCAACCTGCTGATTTTGATACTTGGGTTACAATTCATCATTTCCACCTGTTCAAATGGTTTCTTTGACTGAGCCTTTTGGCTTTCATCTTTTCGTATCTCGGCATGTGGTACGACCGTACTGACACTGGAGTTCAGTTCGACGTACTTTGAGTGTATTGGATCCGATGGTCTGCGGGGAAACCGCGAGGCATCGGATCTTATTTGATTTTTACGTCGGTTCCTACCTAGAGATATGGAAGATCTCCTGGTGTTTTGGAGGCAGAACGCTCTACTGGGAAAATATTTTTGGATTTTGAAAAGGTACCCACTATGGGAGTGATACTCCGTGAGGTTTTTATTTGCAAATAGGAAAACATGTTTTTTTGGATTTTTGAAAATATACCCACTCTGGGGAGTGATACTCCGTGGGGTTTTTATTTGCAAATAGGAATATTTTTTATCTTTTTGAAAAGGAAATCTGGCTTGCATGTGCCTCCACTAGGGATGCCTGTGGGGTCTTTGGCTAATCGACTTTTATTTTGAAAGCAGGTAAACATGATGATTGATGCGATGGATGCTGATGCATGGGGATGCATATTTGATGATGGATGCATGGTTTGGCTAATTCTCTTTCCATTTGATGATTTTTCTTTTACTGGGGATGCAAAGAATTTTGAGCTTATTGCTTGCAGGGTTATACTCCCCTGGGGTTTTTCTTTTTAATGCGGATGTTTAGTCAGCGGATTAGTCAAGATCCCAACCTGTGGTTGATCAGGTCCATCATCCCAAGATGCTGTTTCTTTACTAATGGGAATGAATTACGGATATTATCAGACTTCAATATGTTCTTCTGGGCATATATGTAATTTGGACGGTACTTGGTCACCAGTTTTGGTCAAGATTCCAATTTGCGGGCGATCGGATCCGTCATCCCAAACTGTGAAATGAGTAAGCAGAGTTCGAGACTCCCGAAGTGCAGTGCTGAGGATAGTGACAATTTTTTTGTGATTTTTTGCAAATATTTAGTTCGAATCTTTACCTAAGTAGTCAGGATGGAGATCGTTATTGAAAACAAAGGAAATATTTTTTGTGATTTTGAAAATATTTGGTTCGAGTAAAGATCGGTGTTATTGAAAGCAAGGGAAATATTTTGTGATTTTTGAAAATATTTTGCAATGTTTTGGTATTTTCTGATTTTTCTGAAATGCAGGAAAATGTATGGAATTTTCATCCATTTCCAGCTTCTACTACTGGTAAGGCACCCTGATCCATTTTACGTCAGCGAGTAAGACGAGTCTCACACAGTTAAGTGCCGTAGTTTTACATCTTCAGATGAGGAGATTTTAAGGGTTTTCAGTTAACACACCCACAAAGTTGCCTGTTCCTCATATGCAATGAACATAGACCACGTATCGTCTGATGGACTTCTTCGGCTACAAAATGAGCCACATCCTCACATTTCCCTTTGTCAATCCAGTTTGGGGCCTTACATTGCTCACAATTCCATGAGGGTGCGCTTTACCTCCCAACTGCCTTAATCTCCTTCATGAGTTTTAGGAACATGGAACATCCGTTAGATTCAACAGCGACTTCCAAATCACGGTTGTCTATCACGGTGCGTTCAACACGAACAGGATTGTGGGATTCTGCCCGCCTCAACCTTTACTTGTTTAGAAGACTCCGGACACCCGTACGATCAAGTGTCAGCCATGTCCGGAACAGGTTGGGAAAGAAAGCCCCTGGAGAAGTTAATCCCAGTATAGTTTTAGGTCTTCGGACCGCTGGGGATAGATTTGTGCAGTTAAACATTGATGAAAAATTATTTTTTATTTTATTTTGAGGAAGCTCCAGACTTCAACTCAAGTGATCGAGATTGATACTGGTTTTTATGGAAAGCTTGAAATCTTTTTGGTATTTTTTTTTTCTTTTGATCCTGGTTATCGAACCTTGATCCGAGCTGGTCGAGGCCGATACCGGTTCTTGGTTGAAAGCAAGAAAGGTCCCCCGAGAAATTTATCCCAGTGTAGTTTAAGGTCTTCGGACCCAGAATATGTACATGCTGAAAATACATTCTTTTTGTGATTTTTCGAAATGTTCCAGGCTATTAAATCTCAATTTGAGCGATCAAGATTAACACTGGCTTTTATTGGAAATCTCTCGGGATTTTGGTCCCGACGTAGTTTAAGGTCTTCAGGACCAAAACTTTGTACAAGCGATGCTGGAAATACACATTTTTTTTTTATTTTTTAGAAAATGTCCGGATTCATCAGATCTTGATTCGAATGATGAAGACCGATGCCAGTTTTTTATTGAAAGTCTCTCGAGATATTGATCCCGACGTAGTTTAAGGTCTTCGAACCAAAACTTTGTACAGAATAGGGCAACACATTTTTTTTTATTTTTTCAAAATGATCCAGGTCATTAGATCTTGGCTCGAACGGCTGAGATCGATGCCGGTTTTTGTTCAAAGTCTCTCGGGATATTGATCCTGACGTAGTTTAAGGTCTTCGGACCAAAACTTTGTACAGAATAGGGCAACACATTTTTTTTATTTTTTCGAAATGATCCAGGTCATCAGATCTTGGCTCGAACGGCTGGGATCGATGCCGGTTTTTGTTAAAAGTCTCTCAGGATATTGATCCCGACGTAGTTTAAGGTCTTCGGACCAAAAACTTTACAAGCGAGGACTGGAAATGCATAGATATATTTTTTTATTTTTAGAAAATGTCCGGAGTCATCGGATCTTGATTCGAACGATCAAGACCGATGCCGGTTTTTATCGAAAGTTCCTCGGGATCTTGATCCCGACGTAGTTTAAGGTCTTCGGACCTAAAACTTAGTGAAGTAGGCAGCCATCAAGGTTGGAAATTCTGGGGATTCTTCTTGGAATGGTTCAGATCACCGGGCCATGGCTTTGGATGGTTGAGATCACTGTTTGACCAAGTCAATTTCTTTTTCTTTTTCTTGAAAATTCCATGGTAACTTTTTCCACATCATCAAGCCAACTTCTCCCCAATTTCTCACAAGATGAGATTTTGGTGAGATTCCTTACTTTTTCTCATCCTTCTCTTCCATCACTTCATTCTTACATAGAGGTACAAGATTCACTTGCAACCACCATTCCCAAGGAGGAGTTCTTCCCAAGGAGAGAGGGTGAGGGGTCGTTTCAACCAGGTGGGAGGACGGACGGCCCCCTGGGTGCCGCCCAAGCCGTCTCTGCCCATTGGTCTTTCCAGTGCGTCGGGTAAAGGGGTGCCCTCCCATTTTCTATATAACATGGGGCACCCTTGGCCCCTCCAACGTGCAATCTCTCTCTTCTCTTTCTCATACTTTCTCTTTCTTCAAGTTTTTGTCTTTCTTTTGGTGGTCCTTTTCTTCTTTCAAGTGGTGGGGCTTTAGTGAAGCTTTTGGACAGCAAGGTGGTCCCCCTTTGGCGAGTGGTGAAGGTATGGACCACTCCCTTTTCTCTCTTGTCCTTTTTCTTCTTCATTGCCTCTTCTTATGTTTCCTTTCTTTTCTCCATGTAGATATTCTAAGGGAGTCAAAGTGGGCCCAAGTCTTTTTGGCCTTTTTCTAGATCTCCAATCTCTTCTAAAGGTGGTGCATGGAGAAGGACATTGCAAGCTTTCATTTCATTCTTTTCTTTTCTTCTTTCACACTCCCTTCATGTGTATGTAAAAGGTAATTTTGCCATGTCCATCAAGTGTGCATGGCAAAATATCTTCTCTTTTTTCATGGGAGTTGGGACACTTTTCATGTGTATCAAATGAGCTCAAAGTGAAGTCATGGCCCTTTGTGTATTTGATGGGCCCAACATTTCATTTTGGGCTCCCTCATGCTCTCTTTTCCTTGTCATTTTTCTTGGAGCTTTCTTTTTCTTTTTCATCTTCCTTTCAAGGTTTGGGCCCATGAGATTGGTAGGGCCCACCTCAAGTTTTGGGCTCATAGAGCTCACTTTGGGTGGCCCCATCTTTCTTCACATGTGTATGGACAAAGGTGACTAGCCCATTCTTCACTTGGATCTCAAGTGGGCTAGATTTCTTAGTTGGGCCTTTGTGGACAAGTAGCCTAAATCTTCCACCATTTCTTGATTATGATGTACATCCTTGTACATGAAGTGTGGTGGGTCCCTTGGAATTCGTCCATATAGATGGGCTTTTGGGCCCTCTTTGAAACTTGTATATTTCTTTGAGTCATGTGTGCACCACTACACTTTGCGCATGTAGGATTCTTTCCCTTCATGCCTTTTCTTTGGATGGATGGAGGACTTGAGTTACTTGATCATCTACAAGTCCCATGAGTGAGTTATTTCAACAATCTCACTAAGTTCAAATGGTTTTCCCATGTGGTAGGGAAGTGGTTTTCAAGAGCTTCCTTTAGTGTTATCAACCTCAAGTGGATGATTCTCCTTCAAGTGAGCTATCCAAGCGACCATAGCTCCTTGAACTTCCCTTGGGGTGTTTGGTGGGTCATCCACCATCATTCTCAAAGATGAGTGATTTTTCTTTCAATTTGTGGGAAAGAATGATACCCATAAGTTGCCCAATTTGTCCAATGTTTTGGGGCCTTTTGGATTTTGATCTTCAAGTGGGCTATGTATACCATTCTTAGCCTTTTTCATGATAGTTGGGTGACCCATCAAGCCATACCCTCTTGTGCTCAAATGGTCTCCCTTTTTTAGTGAAGAAATTGGTGCACATAAGTTGCCCAAACTTGTCATTGCATGGACATTTCTGACTTTGATTCTTCATATGGGCTATGCGCATCAATTTTTTTTATCATTGGCTTCTTTGACTCATATGTTTGTGAGTAGACCACCATGTTGTATTCTCATAGTCAAATCTTTCATCAAGATGATGCACATAGGGTTGCCCATGGTTAACCCATGAATGGGTCCTCATGTTCTTAAAGTGGGCTATGTGCTCCCTTCAATCCATTGAGGTGAGGCACTTGGGTTGCTCTTGGGGGCCCATTTCCTTCCTATTCCCCACTTGTCCACGTACATGTGTAAAAAGATGGGAACATCTTAAATGAGAATCATGGCCTTGGTATGAAAAGTGAACCAATCCTTGGGCACATATGGACTTTGAAGAGGGACTTCTCATGTGAAGTTGGATTCTTATCCCTTGTTGATCTCATGGCACTTGAGTGCATTTATTGTCCAAAATGTGTCCTTGGATGATGGACTTTCCTTTCCTAGGCACGGCATGCAACCCTCTTTAAGATGGGCCTTGCTTTCTTCAATGGGCCCAACACATATCCTAGGTGACACATGGAGTTGGACTTTTAGTTTTTGCATTTGGATGTAAGTCCGAATCCATGGATTTCCCGGACAATGATTTGGATTTTAACGAGTAAAGAGTAGGGACTTACCTTGCCAAGCTTGTAGGATTCGATGACAGATGGTACACGAGGACGACGGGTGGTCAATGAGGATGACCCGGCCTTCATTGTTCGCCGAGGGGCTCACATGTGTTCCTTAGCTAAGGAGCACCAACCTTTTCCCTCCATAAAGGGTCGAGGTACCAGAGATCTTTGGGCTGACTGGGTGAAACACCCACAGCCTTTGCTTGAATGAGTTCTGGCTGACACTCCTTTTAACGGCCTCCTTACTTTGCGCTTCCATAACAACAACGCCAATCGCATGCTGCTTGCGGCTCTTTGTGAGAGGTGGCGGGATGAGATCCACACCTTTCAACTCCCTTGTGGCGAGTGAGGAATAACTCCCCTGGACATATATATGCAAATTGGTTTTCCATTCCATGAGGTAGTTGTTCCCCACGTCGGCTCTCTTGCTCCCATCACTTCCACTGACTGGCTACGGCTTGTGGGTAACATTCCACCTAAGGATGAATTCCAGGGCCACCAAGTAAAATTGCGATGGCTCCACAACACCTTCGCTACTGTCGTCCTTACTACTGAGCTGGAGGCCCTCCATAAAGCACTGGCCATGATTGCTTACGCCTTCGGATCCTTTCTTTTCTGTCATGCGAACGAGAGGATTGATCCTAAATTTCTTCGTTTGGTTGAGGATCTTTACCATACATATAATTGGAACGGGGCTATCTTGACTCATATCTTCCTAGGTTTAGATAAGACCTCTTAGAATAGCTGGTCCTTCACAGGTTTCTGGCCTGTCGTAGAGGTACCCTTTTTAAACCTTCCCTGGAGGCATTTGTCTTCTTTCTTTCTCTAATCGTTATGTGTGCCCTTGCCCAGACTTGCTTTTATGACCATTTTGCTCATCTCGCGTCGAGGATACGAGATGATGTTGAGCCATCTTTGTACCTCTACATGCACTGGCATCAGCAAAATAGTCAACAAATTGAAACTCTCGAGTATCTGGGGACAACTGGCGTGCTGACATAGATGGATTGATCGTCGAGGACGTAAGTATCTTATTTTCCTTATCCATCGTGCTGCTCTGTGGCTGATTGTGATGGCCTCATTTGTTGTAGTTTGCTCAGATGCCGTACGCCAACTTTCCTCTCTACTATACCCCTCAGCGTATGGAGGCATATGATTCATCATGCCTTCGGATCATGCTTTCTGACGCTGAATCATTTCAGTGGTACTTGGGTGAGAGGCAGCTTCGACAGATTACTGGGGTGGCTCGAGTCCCTTGTTCCGCACCTCCTCCAGCTGCTCAGATCCCAGCTGATGAGATGGCCGATGCTCTTGTGGGCCAGCCTGGGTTTCGCTTCATGATCCCAGATCGCGACTATGACGAGTGGTACTTGCTGTACGGACAGGGGCCTCTGCTTCCTCCGCTCCATGTTCCAGGGGGTCGTCGCAGATATGCTGGCGGATCGGTGACAGCTCCTCTGATGGACCTTCATCGTCGGGAGCGGGATGAGAGGAGGGATAACGATGACTATGTTGGTGACCTGTAGCCTGCTTTTGTATTCAGCTTTGTATGGCCTTTTTACCTTGTAAAACCCTTTTTGCCTTTGTCTTTCTGATGTATCAAGACTTTCTGAATGAATATATAACCTCAATTTGTCTCCAATTACTTGATGATGCCTAGATGTTTTGATTCTTGACTCATTCTTTGATACTTTGTGGAAGATAAAATCTCTCAACTGCATGGATGACGACTTGAACGGTTCAAATTGCTTGATTTGGCCCTGTGGGCCCCTTCCAGACCTCAGCTTTGCTTTGGAGCACCTTTTCTTGATGTTTTGTGAGGCTAAGAAGGCTTCTCATGGCGTGGATAATGACTTGAACGGTTCATATTGCTCTTTTCAGCCATGTGGGCCCATTTGATGATCAGATCTTGGACTCTGGCCCTCTTTCTTGATGATCGAATCCTTGATGTTGCTATTTGATGACCCATGTGAACCTTTCCATGGTTTATATAATGATGATCTAGCCTTTGAATGGCTCAGATTGCTTGTGGCCCCCTCTTGATCAATTTTCCTTCTCTTTGACTTGATCAGGCCCATGTAGGCTGTAATACTTCATGATTGGACAGGTAGGGTACCTTCCAGATGATTTTAATCATCTTCAAAAGAAATTTGGAGTTGATTGGAGCTTTGGGTGGCTCTCAGGGTGCCATCTGCTGACATGGACTGTCAGCCTCACCTACCAACGACCATGGAGCTAATCCCGCAGAGAGAGAGGGAGCGCGTCCGTACGCGCCTCTTGTGCGGCCTGGGTTGGCTCGTGCTCGGACATTCTTTACAGTCCACTGTCCTTGTCCCCACATTCTCTGTACTGGAGAAATTCGATTCCAGCCATGAATCTTCCTTTTGTCTCTTCTTTCCTCCTCTTTTTGTCCTTTTCTTGCTTGGTCCTTTCTTGGGCAGCCATTGATGATGGCTTGGGGGCCCTTGTGGGAGAGATTGGTGGGTCCCACACTCCAGAAATTGGTGAAGGCTTTAATGATGGACAGATTTCTTTAATGGATGGTAGAGATGGAGTATTGAATGGGGGCATTGATGGGGATTTAAGGATAGTGGTTGGTGGAGCTTTGAATGACCCCATTAATGGCAGCCATGCTGGAAATTCAGATTTGAATGGGGCCTTGATTATGGGAGAAGTGGATGGTGTGGATGAGATGAGGAGATGGGACATAGGTGAGGCTATGCATCCTTTGAGTGTGGGCCACATGGATGATGTGATCGATGGTGATGATGGGGTCATGATGGACATAGATGGGCTGACCTCATGTTTGGAGGGTATGGATGGTTCAGATGATACCTTTGAGGGCTTGGATGCTCTTGATGATGGTCGAGATGTGCGGCATACTTGCTTGGGTGGACTTGATGTGATCATTGATGATGTCCCCCTGATGATGGATGGTGTGGATGTCCCAATGATCCCTTTGATTGGTCAGGATGATGATTGGATTCACGACTTCCTGTTGGAGGGGACTGGAGGTCTAGATCTGACCGTTGATTCTTCGATCAGGGTTGCCGGGACCTTTCTTGATGGTTCAGATGCACGTTTCAGCTGTCAGATTGGTCAGGATGCCACGATGTGCGGTGTGATCTTCGTTGATAGCCCTTTTGATGGTGAGTACCGTCCTTCTCCTGATCGTCGGTCCTTTACGCACTCGGTTCACGAGGTGGGCGAGTCTTCTCATGCGGCTGGGGTCGTGACAGTTTCAGACAGCGATGCGACTATATCAGACATAGCCGCTACTGGGGATAGGTCAGGGGCTGTTGAGTCTGCAGAGGTTCTAGCTTTTCCTTCTCCTTCGCCCGTTGATCTTCTGATCCTTGACGAGCTGTCATCGATTCCTGGGCCTTTTGTTCTGGAGGGAATTCCTGTGAGGACTTGTCAGCTGCTTCCTTGTCCTTCTTGCTCGCCACGACTACTTGCTTGGCTTGACAACTTGCCAGGCTTATGAGATTCAAGACTTGGAGTCGTATGGCTTCAGTGGTCTGATCCATATGGCTAGAGTTGACATTGATTGGAGGATGCTCGGGGCTGCACTGATTGACTGGGTCCCTTCGTTGAACTTGTTTGCGTTCAACGACATGGAGATGGGACCTTCTTTGGAGGAGCTTGCGCGTTTGATCGGTCTTCCTTGGGATTATACGCAGTATTTTTCGGCCGAAGACTTTGTCGAAGACTGCCACACCGCAAAACTGGTTCGGAATCCCCTATCTTGTTCAGCCTGCAGCTGCTGGCCAGGATGCTGTGATGTTCTCCTTGGATTTGCTGTATGATCTTTTCTCGGGTCCTCGGAGTGTGGCCGGGTCTCTACTTTCTCGGAATGCCCTGATGTTCTGTTTGATAGTTGAGGTGCTATTCTCGGGATAACGCAGATCTCAGACTCCTTTGCTCTTTGAGGTGATGAGCCGAGTTATTCGACGTCAAGGGATCATTTCTCTCGTCCTGGCAGAGCTGTTTAATGGGCTGACTGACTGTGCACTGGGCCACACTCGTGTCCTTCGCGGCTGCTGTGCATTTCTTCAGGTATCTTTTCTGCACTTTCTTTTCTTTTCGACTTTTGGGAATTGCTCTGCTCTATCTAAGTTTCTTTTCCTTCTTGTGATCAGGTCTGGCTATGGGAGCGTCTTTCGCTGACTGTTCCCGTACCATTTCTTGGCATCCATAGTTCTGACCCTATGCAACACATCATGGAGTTCCTTCCGCATACAGCTAGGATGAGCGAGCCCTTGTATCACAGGATATTTGCTGAGCTGCGTGACTGGAATGTTCATTGGGAGTCACCTTGGCTTTCACTCCCTCCAGTGCTTTGCGATACGCACCGCCTTCCTCTGATGTTGGTAGGCTTTCGATCTTACTTTTCTTATCATCCTATCCGGTTCCTGCGGCAGTTCGGATACGAGCAGGATGTTCCTCTTTTTGCTTTCACGAGTATCGAGCGTCAAGCGCTTCTGTTTAAATTATCTGTCTTTAGGACTCGAGTTGATGGATCCTGGGCAGTTACCTGACTGCCGATTTGCTTAGTTTTGAGCTACGGACTTTTCCGATGGCGACTGCCCCATACCAGTACTGGGTTGTTGAGCAGTCTCTGTATCGACACATCCCTTGCTGGCACCAGACTGCTGATGAGGATGAGCAGGATATTCTTGAAGGATGCCGGCTCATCATCTGGTTCATGTGAGCCCTTTGAGGAGCGCCCATTCATCGATCCTGGTTTCCTTTTGGCCACTCATGGCCATTTGTTGTTTAAGATTTTCGCACTTCGGTATCATTGTGAGATGATGTCGAGGAGATTGGCTGCCGATTAGAGGTTGTCTGATGAAGAGACAGCGATCCGTATCCTTGAGTGTGATGAGGTGTATTACCTGCGCATGGAGGTGAGCAGGTGGAGAGCGAGGTTATTTTATTATGATTCAAAGGACTTACCTGATATGGCCGAGGAGGAGGGTAGAGATTGATTGTGTCGGCCATCTGTACATTCCTTTTTGCATGACTGGTGACGATGCATTTTTTTTTGTATTTTTTGAAAATGATGACTGATATATGTAAAAGAAACATGATGCATTTAATGAAAAGAGAAAACCTTTTGAGAACCTATTGTGCCATGAGTTGTCTTGTGAGTGTGTCTAGATTTTGTGTCGGGATATAGGAATCAGAACTGAGGCTCTGCCAATGCTTTGACCGATGTCTCGAGATTGACTTATGAGATCCCATTGGTTCCTTAGAGGTGTAGGCAATGGAAACTGTTGCTTCTTGAGATTTGTCAGAATTTGTAGAGTTCTTTGTTCCCGATTGCACTTCTTCTTATTCTTGAATTGTGACTTCTTGAACTGATCTGGGCGATCTAATTTCTTGGTACCTGCACTTTTAATTTTCTTTTTCTATTTGAGCCATTTTTGCTTGCAGTGCTCTTTCGAGTTTTCATTACAGCCAGCCTTTTCCCGTCATTTTTGCCCGTGGCGCCCTTTCGGGTTTTCACCACGTCTCGAGTGTTTGATCTTGCCTGCCCCTTGGCAGTTATGCTGTTTTTACCCTCGGTGCCCTTTCGGGTTTTCACCAAGTCCGTTGTATGCCCACTGTTTTTACTCGGAGCGCCCTTTAAGGTTTTCACTCCGTCCTCTTTATTTAGGTACACATTTTCTTTTTCTTCTTTTTTTTTTTCCTTTTTCTGAATTTTTGGCTAACTGCTGACAGCTAGAGGTCGGGAATCCGTCGTTGTCCGGCCGATGGCAGTCTTTCAGCCCTTATCCTAAGTTACGATGATAGAGCTGTCGGTCTTCGCTACAGACATTTCTGAGATGGATGGGTGGGTGACTGTGTTTCCTGGTTGATTTTTCTCGGGTACCTTGTTTTGGCTCCCATTTTCTTCCTCTCTCTTTTTTTTTGTATTCTTTTTTTTCTCTTTTTTTGTGTCTTTTTCTTCTCTCTTTTTTCTTTTGAATCCCTTATTTGAAACACTTGTTGGTGGACGAAATGAATTCTCAGAGGCTTTAGCTTTGACCTCTTGACTTCAGCTCTATTAATGTAACTCTTGATAAGGTCAGAATGACTTACCCGTGAAAGATCTTCACTTTGTCGGTGTTGATTGGTTCAGGAAGATCCACCCCTCTCATGCTGGTGAGTCTAAGGGCGCCTCCGAGAAGGACTTCTCTGATGATCAGGGTCCGTCCCACGAGGGTTTGAACTTTCCTCTGGGATCGGGAAGGTGCAATGGTAGGATTTTCTTCATGACCATGTCACCCACCTTGAAACTTCTTTTTCGGACTCTCTTGTTGTAAGCCCGAGCGATCCTTTTTTTATAACACTGAGAATGACTTAGCGCATGCATGCGCTTCTCATCTACTAGCTGCAACTGATTGAATCTGGCTTGTTGCCATTCTCCTTCTTCAATTCCGCTTTCTAGTAACACTCGTAGTGACGGTATTTCCAGCTCGACTGGTAGAACTGCTTCCATTCCATAAGTAAGCTCAAAAGGAGTAACGCCCGTAGCAGACCGTATAGACGTTCGATAGGCCCAAACTGCATATGGGAGCATATCTGACCAATCTCGATAAGTCACGACCATCTTCTCGAGTATCCTGACGATTGTTTTATTTGTGGCTTCTACCCCACCATTCATCTGAGAATGATAGGGGCTTGATTGATGGCGCTGAATCTTGAACTTATTGAGGAAGTCATTCATCTTCTTGTTGACGAACGGGGTCCCGTTATTTGTGATGATAGCATTGGGGATTCTATATCGGCATATGATGTTGTTCTTCATGAATTTGATCACCTGGGATGCCGCAATCGTGGTGTAGGAGGCTGCTTGTACCCACTTGGTGAAGTAGTCAACCGCCACAAGTATATATTCATGATTGTTTGATGCTTTGGGACTAATCTTGCCAATAATGTCGAGTCCCCACATAGAGAAGCGCCAAGGAGTCGTCAGGTTGTATAATTCTGATGATGGGGCATGAATTTGGTTTGCATGCTCCTGACACTTGAAGCATTTTTTGACGTGTTGGCAGCAGTCTGTCTCTATGGTGAGCCAATAGTAGCCGAGTCGTAGAATCTTCTTTGCCATCATGTGCCCGTTCATGTGTGGGCCACAGATTCCTTCATGTATTTCTTTCATGATCTTTGCAGCTTCTGTTTCATCGACGCATCGAAGGAGGATGTGATTATAGGATCGCTTGTACAGAACTTCGCTACTGATGGTGAACTGGCCGGCCAAACGCTGGATGGTTCGGCGATCTGTTGCTGTTTCTGACTCTGGATATTCCTGGGTTTCTAGATATTGCTTGATGTCAGCATACCAGGGTTTGTCAGGGATAGCTTCGGCTTCTTCTATTTGCAGGCAGAAGCAGGTTCATCTTGAGTTTCGACTGTGAGCTCTCATTCTGAAGCTCCTTTCGGGATCTTGAGCATTGACGTGAGTGTAGCGAGAGCATCTGCAAACTGATTCTTGGCTCTGGGCATGTATGAGAAAGTGACTTCTTTGAATTCTTCGATCAGATTTTCAAGATACACATGATATGGTATCAACTTCTCGTCCTTGGTTTTCCATTCGCCATTGGTCTGATTGATGATAAGCTGTGAGTCTACAAATACTCGTAGCTTCTTGACGCCCAAGATTATGGCTTCCCTTAAGCCAGTGATGCATGCTTCATATTTTGCCATGTTGTTGGTGCACTCGAATGCTATGCGTCTTGAGATAGGAACAGGGACATCGTCTGGAGAGTAGAGGATTGCTCCAATACCACTTCCTTTAGAATTTGCTGCGCCGTCGAAGAATAACGTCCACTCATGTTTTTTCTTCTTTTCTTCACCTTCGATAAGCAAGAGATCTTCATCAGGGAAGAAAGTCATGAGCGGTTGATAATCCGGGAGAGAGTGAGCGGCAAGATGATCGGCGAGGGCCTGCCCCTTGATTGCCTTCTGCGTGACATAGGTGATGTCGAATTCAGACAAGAGTAACTGCCATTTAGCTATCCTTCCAGTGAGTGCCGGTTTCTTGAACAGGTACTTGAGCGGATCCATGTGAGCGAGTAAGAGAATAGGGAATGCAATCATGTATTGACGGAGTCGCTGAGCTGCCCAGACTAGGGCGAGGCAAGTCTTCTCGATCGGGGAATACCTGGTCTCGTAGTCAGTGAACTTTCGGCTCAAATAGTATATTGCTTATTCCTTCTTCCCAGTCTCGTCGTGCTGGCCAAGAACACAGCCGATGACTTCTGCTGCTACCGAGATGTATAACAATAGTGGACGTCCAGGAGTGGGCGGCACTAATACTGGAGGATTCATGAGATATTTCGTGATGCGATCGAAGGCGACTTGGCAATCGTCATTCCATTCTTTTGGAATGTTCTTCCGGAGGAGCTTGAATATGGGCTCACAGATAGGTGTGAGCTGTGCGATGAAGCGACTGATGTACTGAATTCTGCCGAGGAAGCCACAAATTCTTTCTCTGTTCTAGGAGGGGGCATCTTGATGATTGCTCTAGTTTTGGTTTCGTCGACCCTTGATGCCATCCTCGCTCACCATAAAGCCGAGAAGCTTGCCTCCCATTGCTATTGAAGACACATTTCTGAGGGTTGAGATGGAGGTTGTACTTTTCTAATCTGTTGAATAATTTCTTTAGATCTTCAAAGTGTCTTTCGATCATGCGAGATTTGACGATCATATCGTCCACATATACGTCAAGCTCTTTGTTCATCATGTCATGGAATAATGCTGTCATTGCTCGCTGATATGTTGCTCCTGCGTTCTTCAGACCGAACGGCATTACCCTGTAACAGAAGGTTCCCCAGGGAGTGATAAACGATGTCTTCTCGCGATCTTCGACTGGCCATCTTGATCTGGTTGTAACCTGAGAACCCGTCCATGAATAAGAAGATCTTGTACCCAGCAGTGTTGTCGACCAGAGTGTCAATATGCGGTAAAGGGAAGTCATCTTTAGGACTGGCTTTGTTAAGATCTCGGAAGTCGATGCATATTCGAACCTTGCCATCCTTCTTTGATACTGGTACGATGTTGGCGAGCCATTCAGGGTAGTTGGAGACTACCAAGAATCCGGCATTGTACTGCTTGATAACTTCATCTTGGACTTTCAGAGCCCATTCTGGCTTCATTCTTCGAATTTTCTGCTTCACTGGCTTCATATCTGCCTTGGTTGGCAGATGGTGTACAACGAGCTCTTCATCGAGCCCTGGCATGTCTTCATATGAGAATGCGAAGTTGGACAATCTTGGAGCTAGGAACTCTAGTCATTCTCTGCTTCATCTCTGGTGGCAACGATTTTCCAATACGCACTTCCCTAGGGATCTCAGGTGTCCCCAAGTTTACTATCTCAAAATCATCAGCTACAACATTGGCTTTAGATTCGAACTTTTTGAGGAGATTCTTTAGTTCGAGAGCCGGATCATCATCTTTCTCATCCCGAGCTTCGTCCAGACCCATGAGCTCGAAGTCTAATTCGATGTCAAAATCATATGATTTGACTTCAATCTCATGCGACTCTTGAGACGAACTTGGCACATTATTGAATGCAGGAAAAGACATGTTTTTTGGTTTTTGAGAATTTTCTGGAATTGAAATGCTAGATGTTTTTGGTTTTTGATAGTTTTTTATTTTTTTGGATTTTTGAAATTCACGATACTTTGAACAAGCGGGCATTGCAGACCATGATTGATCCCGGCTTGTCCCAAAGTTTCGCTCACTGCTCAAACCGGCGTTTTTTTGGAAGCCAGAGCCCTAAGATGACTCTCTGGTTGATTCAAAAGTTAGGGGAACGGATGACCATTCAGGACCCCACACTCCTTCCCCTGGAGAGTTAGGGGTTGACGATTTGGGCGAAGAATCACAGTCTGGCCTAACGACCATGATTTCTCGATGGTTGGGTCCGAGATCTGAAGTCATACTCAGTCCCTCCCGGATCACTTACCTCGAATTGCAGTTCATCTGGATGCCACATTGAGGCATGTGTTCGGAATCTGGACATCGTACCAATCCAGGGCTGGCCATTTCCCTTTTTTGGTCCAATGGATGGGCTGCTTCTGCTCTTGGCTGATGGTTGATAATGTTGATTCTGCGGAGATGGGTGAGCCGTGCCCCTTGTTGATCGAGGCTGGGATGGGTAAGTTGTGCCCCTGGTTGATTGATGCTGAAGTGGGCAGGTTGTGCCCCTGGTTAGGAGCAGGTATCAAAGTACCCTGGTCTTGAAGCTGCTTGTATTTAACTTTCTTCTTTATCTTCATCCTCCTTCTTCTTCTTCTTCCGGAGGCTTGGATGGTTCGAGAATCTGGTCCCATCGAATGGGGGGCCACGTGGCCCAAGCTAGGCTCATCACGAGGCCTTTGTGTAGTGCAGTCGGTTGATTCCCTCTTGAATCTTTGCAAGGTTCTCCTGGCTTGATAAATGGAATGGGAGAGCATCGAAATTTCTTCTTTCTTTTGTCCATGAAGATAGCCCTGTACCCGAGTCCCCATTTGCATTGATTATATACCAGCGGCATCTTCCTGGACTTGAAATGATTCTTCATACGATACTTGAGGCTCAGACGTTCCGCCGGTGAAAAGACACGGTCCTACCCTTATCGGTTCCGGGTTGGCAATAGCGTTCACAGTCTCAAACTCGAAACTATGAAACGGGACGTCTTCCTTAGAGTGTTAGATGTCGATGACAGGGATATCTGGTTCAGTGGCAGCAGCATTGGAAGGAATGATGAGCTCCTTCTCTGCATGGATAGAGATCACTTGATTCCCACAGATTTATTTCACCCGTTGATGCAGGGTTGATGGCACAGCTCCAACTTTGTGCAGCCAAGGTCGTCTGTGCAACATGTTGAAAGAGGCTGATATATCCAGGATTTGGAATGTGATGGTGGAGACTTCTGGACCTATCTGTACCTTTATGTCAACCTCCCCTTCCACTGATCGGCGGGTGTTGTTGAATGCTCTGACGCATATGGTGCTGGGTCGAAATGAAGAGGGACTGATTCCCAGACGTTCCGCAGTCTTGAGTGGGCAGACATTTAAGCTTGAGCCAGTTATCGATGAGGACCAGTGGGACACAGAGGTCTTTGTATCGTAAGGCTATGTTGAGGGATTGCCCATGATCGCGCCCTTTTGGTGGCAACTCATTATCGGTGAAGGTGATGGCGCGTGGAGCCAGGAGTTGTCCGATCATCAATGCTATCATTTCTAGTGCCGTATCGGAGGAGACTGTGAGCATCGCTCAGGGTTTTGGCAAACATTTCTCTATGTATGTGCGATGTGCAGAGTAGCTCCCATACTGAAGTTTGAGCCGGGATTGACTTGAGCTGAGTCGCCACATCGTCTGCGGCTTCCTTTTTGTTACCGAGACCCGAGAGAACACCTTTGGGATCTCCTCTATTCTGATTATCTCTTCGAATGTAACTGCCCATTGATACTGTTGACGTCCCTGTGGGGGAGTATATTGGTTGCCCTGAGCAGTTGCGATGATGTTGTTTACCTCTGTCGGGCGAGGAGGAGAACCGCTGCGGTTTCCGTTCCCATACCCGATAGGTCTTCCTTCCACTCTGTTCCTTTTGACTGGAGTGGCTTGATGAGGCCATGGGGAGATTGTTCCGGCACGGATTCCTGCTTCGATTTGCTCTCCAGCACGAATTAACTGTGAGAAATTCGCATATGGATGCGAGATGAGATATCCAGATATGCCAGGATATGTTGAATGAACAATCATGGAGATTTGTTCTTCGTCGTCGATAGGTGTCCGCATTCTGGTTTCCATAGCTCGCCAACGTCCCACATAGGCTGATAGCGTTTCGTCACTTCCTTTGCCTGAGAGCCGCGAGGTCGGCTCTTCTGGGTGCCATGTTGAGATTGTATACGAATCTGTCAACGAAAGCCTGGAAAGTTGTTCCCAAGTCCTGATGCGATGGCAGTCCAATGATGTGTACCAATCTAGGGCATCGCCCTTCAGAGATTTTTGGAATAAGCGAATGAGGGCCCCTTCATTTCCTGAGATTGCACTCAGCTCTCCACAGAAGGCCTTGAGATGTGCTGTGGGACAATCGCTGCCATCGTATCTTTTGAATTTTGGTATCTCAAAGTTTTGAGGTATCTGAGCATCTGGGAAAGGACACAAGTCTTTGAACTTGGTCGAAGGTAGATTGATTCCTTGTTGTCGCTTAAGCTGATTTTGCAAGATCTGGAACTGCTCCCGCAACTCAGTCCAGTCCTGGGTGATCTATTCAAACGACTGGTGCCTCTCGGAGTAAGGCACGTTCTTCTTCGGCATAATGGTCGATGTCTTCAACCCTATGGGCTTGCTGAAATTAATTTGATGATTGAACTAGATTCTGACGAACTTGTGCTTGAAAAGATTGTAACTGAACTGGAGATTGTATTGAAGGTTGAACTGGAACTTGCTGGAAATTAACTGGAGATTGTACTGAAGGTTGAACTGGAACTTGCTGAAAATTAACTAGAGATTACTGAATTGAAGATTACTGGAAATTAACTAGAGTTTGCTAAATTGAAGATTGCTGAAAATTAACTGGAATTCCATCGGTCGGGGATGTGCTGGAATTGAAAAGTGCTCCTGTTTGTAGGAGGCTGAGATGTTGGGAAGTGACCCCCTTATTGGGTATTCGCCACTGTCCGCTAATTGATGTGGGCTTGACACTGATCCCCATTATGGGCATTTAGTCAGTGTTGTCCCTGCTGCTGGAAATTGAAATGAAATCCCATCGGCGGGGAATGTGCTGAATTTGAGTACAAGTCCCCTCGACGGGGACATGCTGAGAAAGAAAAGGAGTCCCATCGGCGGGGACATGCTGGAATCTACTGAGATTGTTGTTTGTAAGATTGACTGGAAGCTGACTGGAAGTCCCTAGTGACGGGAGTTTTCTGAGACGGCCTTGTCGTCACGGGAAGGTACTGAGGAGGATGCCCCATAACGAAGGGCTGAGAGGGCTGTTGTCGGTAGTCCTGGGCAAACTCCGATGGTTGTGCTTGATTTGAACTGGAGGCCGGAGGGATCCGGCATGGCTGCTGAGATTGCTGAACTGGGCCAACCTGATTGTTGGCTGATGCGATAGCTTGTGCTTGCATGAATTGCAAGAGCATTTCTCGCATTGCTCTCATTCCTTGTGCCAATTCTTGCATGATTGGCGTATTCTCAATTGGTTGTTGCGCTGGAGGTTGCGCTTCGGACATCTCGAGAGTGGGAAGAGGTGAGTTTCCTCTTCTTGGTCGGACATGGCTTGCTGAGCCCGAGTGCAGATTATGCTGCGAAAGGGAAGTTGTTTCCGAACATGTTGAGCCCGAGGAGGCGCAATGGTGAGGACTCTACTCTACTCTTTTTTTTGGGTTTTGGAATTTTCTATATATATATATTTTTGTTTTGGGTAGAATGCTATGCAGATGAGATTGTATGAAGATTAATGACTTTCAAATATAGGAGGGATTTCGTTTTTCAAGTCGGATCACGACTAGTGGGACTAGCATATCCCCAGCGGAGTCGCCATTCTGTGGATGCTCGCCGTTCCGCGCTCTTGAACGTTCTCCCTTTCCTTTCGGAAAAAGAAGAGGGGTGCGTGCGCTAATCACCAGTTTATGCCACTGGCTTGCCTCGTTCTCGATGGCTTTGTTTCGGTTGTCGTGTTAAGCTTGATGTTTTAGATGAGTTTATATAAGACCAGAGTCGCCACTAGCCAGTTACTTCGAATCTACAGTCGGCTAGACCCCGTAGAAACGTTAGAGAAGAGGATCCGAAGATTCCTTCCTCTAAAATGATTCCTTTTGATCTGCGGCCAGAGATTCGAGGTAAGGGATCACGGTTACAGGGTGGGAAGAGGTTAAGCACCCCACACACTGCCCGTACCGAAATACTGGTCTCTACTTCACAGAATCGAACTGATACTTGAAAGTCTGTTTTAATCCTCGTACATTCTCATGAATGATATGATGCATGAATGCAGGTCTGAACAATAAGAGTTTCTGATGGGCAGGTTTTCATTAACAGGCAAGCCTAGAGCATACGTTCGAACTGACAGGTGCTTTATGCGGGATACATGCTGTGTGTTTGAATTATCAAAGTGCTTGTAGTGACTGATGCATGAATACGGGTCTGAACAGTAAGAGTTTCTGATGGGCAGGTTTCCATTAACAGGCAAGCCCAGAGCATACGCTCGAACTGACAGGTGCTTTATGCAGGATGTATACTGTGCTTGAATGATTAAAGTGCTTGTAGTGAAGCAGGGGGGTTGGAAGAAAAGTAAATTTTACACTTATGCTAGATGCGAATGAGATGATGCTGGTGAAAGAGTAGCTGGATGGACGGAGGTGTCGTAAGGGTTGGCTTCAAGTGGCTGGATCAAGACTTGGGTGGCTTGGGAGATTTAGACCAGGGTCAAGCTAGGCTGGACCAGGGCTAGACTCTTCTCACTCGTTCTCTCCTTGGTGGAAAAATGGGCTAAATGGGATGGAGGTGGATTCAGAGCTCTCGAACTGAAGAGAGGGGAGGTGTCTGTCGAATGTGAAGGGGAGAGGGGGTATTTATAGCAGCGAGCAGTGGCACAACCTGTAATTATTTTTGGGCGGCCCTCAGGGGGCCGCCCGTACAGCCATTCTGCTTCGGGTTCGGAGTGTACGACCTCCGAACCTGAAGCAGAATTTTTTTTAGGTTTGGGTTCGGACTTGCTCCGAGGCTGTGGTCTGGAACTCGGTGAGTCGACTTGGTTTAGGTGATGGGTTGACACGGTGAGTTGACTCGATGGGTTGACTCAACGGGTTGACTCGGTGATTTGACTCAGCGGGTTGACTCACCGATTTTGACTTTTTTTTCATGATTTTTTGACTGGTTTTTCTTATGGGGAGTTTTTTGGGCTGATGTTTAGGGGTGAGTTGACTGGGTTCAGGCTTGAGCTGGGCTATGGATTGGGGCTTACAAGGGTGAGTTTAGCTGAGTTTTGGACATGGGATTTGGGGTATGGTTCTCCATTCATCCAGCTATCTCTACCAACAATGTAGCTGAAGGTGGGGTGTCTACAATAATACATATGTATGATAATGTAGATAATACATAATACATATGTATAATGTTTCCTTGCACTTATAAAGTTATGCTTGTATACTTTTGTTTGGAAAAGGCTCTTACATATTTATTTTGAAGTTGCACTCCTCTTCTGCAGGATGTTAAACATCATGTAATAAGATACTTTTGTATTTTTTGTGTGTTATTTTTAATTTTTTTAATTATTTTCTATTTAAACAAAAAAAAAGAGCTACAACTTGTTTCAACTTGGCCTGGCTCGATTCGAAAATTTCGATTAAACCAATCTCGGCCTGAACCTGATTTGTCTGGAGCAAACTAAACTCGAGCCATATGGGTCAGCCCGAAACCCAAACCGGGCCGATCCACAAACTGGGGTGGCATAAAAACGAGCCAAACCAAACTAGGGCTAACTTAGCCCGATCCAGATCGTTGCCCACCTCTACTCATCATACACTGTTAATGTCAGATTTTGTAACGAGATCCTCCGGCTTTTCTCCTTCACTCCAGCAGGGATTCCCACCACTAGACCTGAAGCAAGACAGCAAATAAGGGTGGCTGGGAACCAGCCGTTAGCCCTCCGATGCTTAAGTTAGGCCACAGTAAGAAGAGAAGCCAAGCAAAACGGGACCAAGATTGAATGATGTGTGCGTACCTGCTCTTAATGAAGCCACCTCTATATATAGATCTGAGGCAATCCAGTTTATTACGTAAGATGTTGAAATCCCGCTGATGTCGCATACGATACTGAGATCTTGCTAATTTCGTGGGATAAGATCCTATCTTTTGAGTCAGATCCAACTCAATGACTTATTTCAACAATCACGCCCTTTGATAGCAATCCCTTGAGATCCGGATCCATTTAGAGAAGATAAGCTCAAAAACCGACCTATACGGGCTGCCAGTAAGCGTGGTGATAGCGCTGATGTGTCATGATAAACTGGAGGTCGTAGTTGGAGTCATAGCTTCCGAAAAGGAAGGAGACGCCGACGAGTCGGGAACCACCGAACTAGATGTGGCCCTGCTTGGTGTCGCAGAGGGATTGGACAAACTGCTCGACGGGAATCGGGTGCTAGTACTGAAGGCTAAGAGATATTTCCGCAGGAAAGCTGCTCGCATATTAAAATGTGGTCGCGAGTCCAAGTACACACTTAGATGTAACATCTTTCAACGACTTGTGAGAAGGTCTGCTCGCGAATCTAGTTTTGCTGTATTTGACTATCTATGACTCCTGATCAGGTGAGCTCGATAGTCGAATGGACGTTCCACACTTATCCAATATTCGACTCTCGATCAGATGATCTCGAGAGTCGAATGGACGTCCCGCACTTATCCAATATTCGACTCCCGCACTTATCCATTCTTAGACTCCTGAGCTTACGATCTCGAGAGTCGAACCCGCACTCCACTTTTACCCGTTCTGCGACTCTTGATCAGATGATCTCGAGGGCCAAATGAGCATTTCCACGTGAAATCTTATCTCCACCATTTTGCCTATAACATACACATTTGGACATTTTCACCCTCGTAATTACTCCTCTACAGGAAGCCTTGAATATTGAGATGACCTGATAAGATATAAAGTGAACGGTGAGAAAGTAATAAATAAGCCCTGACTTTATAAGTTGGGAAGATATTATTTTTGAAACAGAGCTTATTTGGCTTAAGTAGATAAATATTTTGGACTAAATTTTGGACAACTTTGTCTTCAAACTTTTGAAGTAATTCCCATCTTACCCTCTTCTCTTCTATTTATAATCTCTTCAAGGTATGCCCACATGATGAACAACCCATATTGAGGGTGGGTCCCACATGATGAATGGTCCATATCAAAGGTGAGCCCACATAATGCACGGTCACATCAAAGATGAGCACCACATGATGGATGGCCTGCATCAAAGTGTGGCCCCACATGATGGACGATCCACGGCAAACAGGTACTACCTAATGGATGTTCCACATCAAAGGTGGGACCCACATGACGGTGGTGGACATTGAATGTGGGACCACATGATGGAAGGTTGAAATTAAAGGTGGGCCCACATGATGAATGACCCATGTTGAAGGTTGGGTCCGACAAGATGGATGGTCCACAACAAAGGTGGGACCTACATGATGGATGGTGGACATCAAGGGTGGATCCCACATGATAAACTATCCACATCAAGTGGGCCCCACATGATGGATGGTCCACAACAAAGGTGGGACCCACACAATGGATGGTGGACATTAAAGGTGGGCCCCTTATGATGAATGACTCATATTGAACGTAGGGCCCCACATTAAGGTGGGCTTATATAATGAACGATTCATATCAAAGGTGGGCCCCACACGATAGATGGCCTGCATCAAAGTGTGGTCCAACATGATAAAACATGCACATCAAGTGGGTCCTATTTGATGGGCAGTCCACATCAAAGGTGTGACCCACGTGATAGATGATGGTGGGCCCACATGATGAACGACCCATATTGAAGGTGAGGCCCCACACAATGAATGGTCCACATCAAGGTGGGCCCACGTAATGGACAAAGTGGGCTTCACGTGATGGATAACCCACATCAAAGTGTGGCCCTCATAATGGACGGTCTACATCGAGTGGGCCCAACCTAATGGATTGTCCACATCCAAGGTCTCGCATGATGGATGACTCGTATCCAAAATAGACCACATGATGGATGATCCACATAGAAGGTGCGCCCACATTATGAATGATTGATATCAAAAGTGAGCCCCACATGATGGACGTGCAATCCACTTTGAAGGTAGGGCTAACACTATGGACACATCAAATGTGGACTCCACGTGATGGGTGAATGGTAATGGACATTGAGAGGCCTAAATAAAGGACAATTAACATTGATGGTGGGCCCCACATGATGGATGACCTACATTAAAGGTGGGGCCCTAATGATGAATGGTCTACATCCAAGATGGGCCTTGTATGATGGATGACCCACTTTAAAGGTTTGGATCACACAATGGACGGTCCACATCAAAGGTGGGCTCCATGCGATGGTTGATCCACATCTACTATACGAGATAATAGATGGCCCAAATGTCTTAAAATATGAAGATTGTAACAATCTACTCTTTTGTCATTTAGGGCATGGTTCATCAATGGTGAGACCCACCAAGACAACCATTTACATTGCTCTTATAATAGAGTTGTTGTAATTTTAAAAAATGACATAAACCACCCTTAAAAAAAGTTCTTATTTGAAAGTTTAACCAAACATGCTTATTTTAAATAAGAGCTTCTTTTTTTATTTTTTTTTTAACTTGAAAAAGTGATTTTACTAAACGAACTTATCTAGAACAAAAAGAGCTTATTGGAGTAGCTCTTATTAAAAAAGCTCTTATTGAATTAGAGTATAGATGCTAAACAAGCCCTTAGTGTCATATTCTGTAACGCCTTGAATTTCAAGAGTCAAGTACAACCTCGATCCCCAAAATTTTGGATGTCGCTTATGCTTTTGCGGAAGCGTGATTAGTGAATTTAGAGTTATATGACATCAACGCACAAGTTTAAAGTCAATATAAACAGTTAAGTAAACACTGAATTTAAATTTAAAACTTGACCCAAAAGTTAAAGTTGTACATCCAAGTAACCAAAATAGGGGGTCCACTTAGTAGGTGGCCCCAAATACAAGCCTGAATAGTATCTAAAGAAATGTCTACAAAATGAAACCCACGACTCCTAAAATACATTAGAAATGCCAGACACTCCAAGCTACACTTGGCCATTTAAGAACTAGAAATATGAAAAGTTCTTAGCAAAGTCCTCAAACTTGTCCTATATGGCATCCTCCTCAAGGGTACCTGCATCTATGATAAGGTCCGGTTGGTGTTTTAAAACACTGTCCTAGGTGGGAGTGAGTGATCAACTCAGTGATACTATAGTTTTAAGTTAAACATGTTATCAAATCATTTAGGCTTAGATAATGACCTACATACAAAACATTCTCTTAAGCTAGTTGACTTAGTGCATGGATGTCATGATATCGCACACAATTCCCGAGCAAAGTTTAACATATAATTAAATGGTGCGTTGATCTTTCTAACAGTCAACTAAGTACTCACAATGCGAGGATGATGGTCGATCTGTAACGACTCGAAATTTTGGCTACCTAAACTTGATTTTTCATAACATGAATTAAAAGAATAAATTTATAATGTATATACAAAACAAGAATTTGACTTAGCTGATTAGAACTCACTTGGGAGAGGGCAGACTAGGGATTAAGTCATGCCTTAAGCAGAAAGGTAAATTTTTCTTTTGCTTTTAACTATAATTTTGAATTTTAAAATCTAAATAAGATGGAGCTTATCTTATCTTATTTAAGGGTTTTCTTCTTTATAAATAGAGCTAGGAGAGCTCCATAGATAGTACATAATAATAACCTAAGGAAAAAGAAAAGAAAAAAAAAGAGGGAGAAAAGGAAAAGAAAAATAAGAGAGAAAAGAGAGAAGAAATCTCTGTTGTGGGCTCCAATTTAGTAAGTCCTTAGTTTTTATTATTTACTTTAGCATAATATTCCCTGGTCTAGCCAATGAACGGACCTGATCAGTCATTCGTCCATTGTATATATTTATGGACTGCTGTAAGATGAAATCATTAATATGAAGTATGTGATTGATGGGGACCATCTGGGTGGGACATATATGATCTGCATAGATCAAATGGATCTTAAGGCCAAACCATGCTTAGGCCAAAAATCTCAGATCAATCCGATCCACAAGTGGGCCACGTCAATCTAACTTTGGATCATAAGTTGATCTTTGTGTGGACCAACTAATGCATTTGATCCATCACACAAAGCTGAACCGTTGGAAGTAATTTGTAAGGATCAGATCATCCGTTGGACCATTGTGATCAACTCAATTAAAAGTTAATTATGTAAATCGGTGTATATGATGTCATGGCTTAAATGTTGGATCATAGTATGATTATGGACCATCTAAATACATGATTTGAGATGGACGATCAGATCATCCAGTGGACCATTGTGATCAGCTCAATTAAAAGTTAATTATGTAAATTAGTGTATATGATGATCATCATGGCTTAGATGTTGGATCATGGTATGATTATGGACCATCTAAATACATGACTTGAGATGGATGATCCAGATCTAATCTATGATGACCTTAAGGATTAATATGATCAACGATTAGGAGCAAAGAGTGTAACTTGGCCGACTTGGGGAATTGAACTGGGTGTTCTTTGGTTGACCGAAAGGATGGTTCGGTCAACCGAGGAACCACCTCTCAACAAACTGTAATATTGACCAAAGAGGGTTTTGGTCGACCCAAGATGACTTTGGTCAACCGAACACAGGGTTGGGTCGACCGAGGGACCCCTTTCTTCGAAGTCTTGTGTAATCTATAAACTTGACCGGAGGAATCTTCGGTCAACCAAAGAGGGTTTCAGCCGACCGAACGCAGGGCTCGATCAGCCGAGCGAACCATGTTTCTCTATTTGGATTGAATTAATTTAGCAAGTTGAGTTATAATTACTACTCTTTACCTTGAATAATTGAATGGTAGAAAATTACAGTGAATTAGGAAAAGATCTATTGAATAAAGTTATTTGCATGTTGGATATAGATTAAGTTCCAAAAACATCATTCAAACATTAATCCACCAGTTACTTTAATAGATCTGAAATCTTTACCTAAGGTCCATCCATTCGGGACTTATTCGAATGTAATACTCATCTCACTAAATTACTGAAATTAATAACAAAAATAATTGATAAGATATTATAAAACTATGCATCTTGGTTCAGGGTAGCTAGCTCCTCTTCAGTCAAGTAGTGTCAATTGCCAGTGATCCCGTGGTTCCTCTACTGGTTCAACTTCATTCTCAGGAATAGTTTTCGATGGATCAACTTCTACATAATCTGTTATATGTTTAATCCACAATTATCAGCTGGAAAGCCCAGTGAGCTAACCCATCATAGTTCATATGCATGACGATCAAAATAAGAAACAACAATTCATAATTATCAATATTAAATGTATGCATGATGCATGGGTCAAGTGGGAAGTCTAACCACTTGTTTGAGTTGGACTCCATCAACCCGCATCAACCCTCCTAAGGCCGGCATCTACCCCTAAGGTAGGCTTCCACTATTGCATGGGCATCCAAGATGGTCTCTGGGACATCAGGTACTTAAGTACCTACCAGTCTTCAGGAGAGATTCTCCCAGAAGTCAACATGATGTATGAATGATGGTGCATGTAATGCACATGTCTAGCTCATCATACCATTCTGTATCTTTATATTAAAGATAAACCACAACTAATAACCCATCTCATCACATGAGAGGTAAACCATGTTGGAGAGCCTTCAAACCTGTGCACGGTTTTGGTGCTCAGACTGGTCGGGCAACCGGTTTGGCCGTGTGACCCAGATGCACAGCAAGGCGCTGGACATATTTTCGTGTGCCCAGACCGGTCGGGCGACCGGTCTGCAGGGGGCCCGTCGATGGTGAGGCAGAGTCAGTGTTTTCTCCTTGGACTGTTTCTGTGCAAGGAGCGAACGGTCGGGCGACCGGTCGACTGTGCACGAGGTTTCTTGCGCACCACGTGGTAGTGTGTAAGATGCTTCTATTTTCGGAATTCTTGCTATATATATATGGCATATATCCGGACTTAGATGGTATCCTAAGGTGTCCAAGGTTTCCTAATCGTATTAGGAAGAGGGGAGAGTGTTTGTGAGAGAGAGAACTTGGGTTTTCTCTGTTTTCTTTGCTTATGGGCTGTCAATCTCTGTAATCTTCCATTTATTCATAGTGGATCGCTTTGTGCTGTGGTATTTTTACCCGTTGAGGGATTTTTCCACGTAAATTTGGATTCTCTTGTGGTGAATGCTTGTGTGTGATTTGATTTCATATTGTTTCTCGTTTGATCTCGTATTACTCTGCGCGTTCGGCTTCTGCTTCCGCTTCCGGTATTCCCAACAAACCATACCACTTGTTTCTCTTTTCTTATTTTTTAATATGATGTATATGTATCAGTTCATCGAGGCAATTAGATCCACATTCATCTTAGAGATAAACAACATTCATCACATACATATATATCACATACAATTATTTTAATCGAAATGAATAAGATTTATGGTGGGATACCCGATTATTTGATGATTCGGAAAATTAAGGAGAATTCTGATGGCGAAAATCAAGGAATACCTAAAATTCACAGACAGTGCACTACAATAAAAAAATAAAAATAAAAAATGAATGGATGATAAAAGATCAAGTTTATAATCCCTTGGTGGATAGTATGTCCATGTGAGTTGTTGAGTCTTAAAACCATGGTGGATAGTATGCCCTGTACACACATATGAGATTGCAAAGCTCATGTGTATACATCATTGCCACACACTATGAATACAATCACAACCACACGTGTACGTAGACTTATGGATCAGATGAGCACCCAACGATCCAACAACTATGAACATACGTATGTGTCAATACAGGTATGATGGTCCTGCGTAATCTAGTGATACCTACGTGGCATAACATGGGAACATCCGCGTATTAATTTGGTGGGCCGCACTGTGTGGATTACTTGCATCCGGTTTCAAGTGGTCCACTACTTAGGTGACTGAAAATATATGAAAGATGGGAATTTTACAAAATATTATCTTATTAATATGGTATTTACATCCCTTTACTTTTTAAATTAGCTTTTCATTAAACTATCTCATTAATCTAGCTGCTGTCAAATGGTACCTTCTTATGATCTTCTCTAACATCTGCTGGTTCAAAGAATAATTTTTAAGCATTGTGTGGTACATTGACATAATTACTTGTCCGTGTTTCATGGGACCCACCATGATGCATCCATGCAGTCCAGCCATTTTTCCAGATCATTTTAGGGATGAGCCCAAAAATGAGGCAGATGCAAATCTAAGGTGGACCACGCCATAGAAAACAATAGTGAATGAATGACCACTATTAAAAATTTCCTAAGGCCCACCTTAATGACCAACATAATGTTTATTTTTCATCCAACCTGTTGATTGGGTCACACGGTCTTAGATGAAGGGAAAAAAAAAAAAAAAAAAAACAAATTTCAGCTCGATCCAAAACTTTTGCAACTCACTGGAAGTTTTTAATGGTAGGGCGTTCATCACCACCGTTCAATGCGGTATGGTCCACCTTAGAGTTGGATATACTTCATTTTTGGGCTCGTGCCATAAAATGGTATGAAAAAAAATGGATAGACAGTGTGGATTAAAACGTTAAACATGGTGGGGCAAGATAACAATGCATTCCAGGTTAAAGGCACCACTTTTGGGGCGCGGATTGACTGTGAAAGCCTTTCGCAGGCATCTCCTGTGCAAGGAATCTAGGTAGGGGCCCACTGTAAGGTTTGTGAGAAATCTACGCCGTTCAACCATTTTGTGAGATCATTTTAGGCGTTGCAACCAAAATTGAATGGGATCCAAGACTTAAGTGGGCCGAAAACATGACAATTGAACTTCCACAGTTGAAATATTCATGGGGCTACAGAAGTTTGGAAACAGAATAATATTTGTGTTTTCACTTCGTCTCATTAGGAATGACATTATGAACGATATGGATGGCATATAAACATCACTGTGGACCCCATAGAGGTTTCAGCATGTAAGAATTTCCCTACACACCTTTTGCCTTAGTGCGGCCCACTTGAGTTTTGGATCCCGTTTATTTTTGGTCGCAACACCTAAAATGATCTCACAAAATGGTTAGACGGCGTATATTTCTCATGGGCCCACCCAGATTCCTTGCCCTGCGAAAGGCTTTCGCGGGCAATCCGCGCCCCCACTTTGGTGCCTTGAACTGGACTTGGATTGCTTGAAACAGGAAGTTCATCTCATCAGAAACGATGTCTGACCGACAGAGGTTCTTGTCTCAAATCCCCTTTTGTCCATTAGTTTTGCAAAACCACAGGATAAGATTCTAAAAATCAGAATATCCAAAACTCATGTGAGCCGCACGGCATTAAACAATGGGAATGCATACGTCCGTTTCCTGGAGCAGACCATGATGTTTATAGGCTATCCAAACCATTCAGAGGGTTATTGCCACAAAAAATAAACTATAGGCACAAATATTATCCTTATACAAAACTTCTGCAGCCCCACAAAGTTTTGATCAATGAGTGTCCAATCCCCATTGTTGCCCCTTTTGTTGTCTTGCAAAATTAATTAACAGAGTGGATTTACTACAAAAATTTCTGTGGGTCCCACCAAAATTCGCAGAAGTCCCGGGAGTAATCTATGTCCGTCTTTGCCACTGCTTAAAGTGGTGCGGCTTCAGTGGATCTTCGGATCCACGGGGGTGCATGAGACCGCCGACTGTAGGGTCCACCTTAATGTATGTGATTATGTCTGTGCTGTCAATCTGTATTGAAAACTCATTTTAGGGCATGTTCCAAAGTCCATAGTTCAGGGTATAGTAGTAATTGACCATTAAAAATGTCTTGTGGGCCACAAAAGATTTAGATCAAAATGATATTTGTGTGGTCTCTTCATATCGGTCTTTGTGACCTTATCAACAGGTTGAATGGCAAATAAACAATCTGGTGGGCTCCAAAATTTTTTTAATGGTGGGGATTCAATCACGATTGTTTCTTATGGTGTGGTCCACCTAAGATTTGGGCATGCTTCACCTCTGTGGATCCGGGGTCTCACCTAATCTGCAGCCGCTTCAACCAACACGGTGTGGCCTGAAGGTGGGGCACACCTTGATATATTTATTATATATCCATGCCGTCCATCTTTTTTGCGGGTTCCTTTCAGGCCACGAACCCAACAATTAAGCACATCCAAATCTCATCTTGACCATATCATGGGAAACAGTGCTGATTGAACTCTTATCATTAAAAACTTCCTACGGCCCAGTGTAATGGCTACCATAATGTTTGTTTTTCATCTAACTTGTGGGAAAGAAAACATAGACTGAGCGAAGGGAAAAAGAAAATATCAGCTTGATCCAAAACTTTTGTGGCCTACAAAAAGTTTTTAATGGCGGGTGTTCATTGCTATTGTTTCTATGGTGTGGTCCACCTGAGATTTGAATCTGACTTATTTTTTAGCTAGCAACCTAAAATGATTTGGCAAATTGGATGGATGACATGAATTAAACACATATATTATTGTGGGGCTCACAGTGCCCCTTACACAATTAGGGTCCATATTAAAGGCTCCATGGTTAGTATCATCATTTTAGAGAAAACTCAGGGGAGGTATGTCGTTGGCAATAACTTGATTAATGAAATAGGTTAATGAAAATTTAATTAAAAAAAGTATTGGAGTGTAAATACAGTATTAATGAGGTATTATTTTGTAAAATTCCCAGCGAAGAAAGATGGCTGAACCAATTTTTCTTAGCAGCCTAATTGTTTTGTATGTTTGACACAGATTAGGTACTAACCCTGTCTTGAGCTCCCAATACACTGGTGCTCTGAGCGCCCACCCAGATGTATTGGTTTATCAATATTGTGCATCCATTTTTTCATATGATTTTACTACATAAGCCTAAAAACGAAGCAGATCTAAGGCTCAAGTGGACTGTTGAAACCTTCCTAAGGCCCATCATGATGTTTATTTGTCATCCGGCATATTCATTAGGTCACATAGATCTGGATGAAGGTAAAACGGAAAAATCAGATTGATCCAAAACTTCAAACTTCAGTGGCTCCCTAGAAGTTTTTAATGGTGGGCGTTTGATCCCTACTGTGTGGTCCACTTGATCCTTGGATATGCCTCATTTTTTGGGCATATATCCTAAAAGGATATGGAATAGTGGATGGACTGTGTTTATAAACAAAGCTCGGACAGGCGGGGGTAGTACCTTGTCCATGTCTGTATGTTTTGGCCCACCAGATGAGCAGATTGTCCTAGTTTTTGAGAGCCCACTTGATGGAGAGCTTGGATGTTCCGCATTGTGATTCATTGATATGTGTAAGCACATACATGAGTTATATATAAGCACATGTGGACAAACAAGCCTCCCACTACTAATATTTTGAATATTTTGTTAGTGCACTTTTCAGTGGCATACTAATGCATCTTATTTGTCAATTACTTAGGTCAATGAGTCTAGTGTCGTTTGAGCTTAATGAAGACGAGATCAAAGACTCAAGTGACCCTGCTGCATCAAGGAAGAAGAAACAGGTAAAAGTGATGCCTTGGTGTGCCTTAACCTTGATCAAAACCTATCTCTTAACCTCTTTGATGACCTTGACCATATTAGGAAACCTTTAGTCATCATAAATTGGCCCTAGGTGTCCCAAAAGATCACCCAAACTTTGGCTATATAGTTGGGGTTGCGAAATAGTGGGTTAGCAAAACAAATGGGCTGAACCTAGGCCTGTCCGACCGGTCGGCTGGACTGGACTGACCGGTCAAGACCGGTCGAACAGGCCCAGTCCAGAGACAACAAGCTGCTGTAGTGCACAGGCCCTTGGGCCGACAGGTCGTGACCGGTCGGCAAGTCTGGTTCGACCGATCACTACCGGTCGGACAAACCCCCCTCTAGACAGTAAGTTCACTGTCTTCATTGGCCGTTGGCCGACCGGTCGGGACCGGTCGGAACTAGTCGTTATTTATCCGTTTTCTGTCTATTTGGACTACTTTTATAAAGGGGCTTGGCTAATTTTGAGGAGCAAGAAGAGGGATTTCGAGAGGAGTGAAGCCACCATTGTTGGAGATCATTTGAGGCTCATTCCCAACCTATGCAAGGCATCTTCCTTGTGCTTTAACACAAGATTGGAGCATTCCAAGCTCATGAAGAAGATGACCTTTATCCCCTCTTGATCTCTAGAGTTTGGATATTCCTTGATAGGCATATCCTTATTGAAATCTCTAAGATGAGATCGTTGTAGGTGAGAAACCCTAGGCAACCCATTCCTATTAGTTGTAGAGTTCTCAAACCTACCCTCCTATCACCTTGGGCATCTTAAAGGCATCACAAACAAGGTGATTGATCAAGTGTAGCTGAGGCATTGGCGACGCAACGACAACATGATCGAGGGAGCGAGGGAAGCTGATTGAAGCATGAGAGAGCGGAGATTAAGCAACCCAAACCGACGCTGAACAAGGGGCTCATCCGATAAGTAAGGTTGTCTTTGTTGAGAGTCCATCCACTCAATTCCTTGTGGGAGTTGTGTAACGCCCCGAATTTACCGTAATTATTTTAAAATTTTCTGAAATTTATTTCTATTTTTTTATATTAAATACCAGCCATTGATATTAAAATTCAAATAACGGGACATCCGTAGGAGATCATATGGAGTACCCTTTATTAAAGTTACTTAGAATGACCTCATTAACAATCTAGAAGAGTTAGATTTTGTTAAACTCGAATATTTACAAAAATTACAAAAATGCCATTAGTTAAACTTAAGTTAACTGACCATTTTTAAGTACGCATGTTTCTAGCGATCATTAAAACGCAAAATCCTGAATTTGAGCTTTTGGACACATATTAACCATACACATCAAATTTCAGCCCTTAAATCATAGTAGAAGTGGTCCAATTGTCAAATCAGCCCTTAACCCTTGATTTTCATGTCCATCGAGTGAGGAAAGTAGATGGTTAGTCGTAGTCGAATATTTTTCTTCATATGAGTGACTTGGAACATCTTTATCATGGACCAATAGTGTGATTTGATTGCCCCACATTGATAAGCCTCTTTCTTATGTGCGAAATTATCCCGTTCTAGAAATTAACAAGTTACCAATTCTTCTCAAATTTGAACCTTTCAATTTACCCACTTCTCACCATCAATCGCTTCTCAAATTTGGACCATCCATTATAATCATATGACTACGAGTTTACACAGAATTTGGACCCCAATCTACAATCCTACACCGTGTTGAACCACAAAGCCAGCCCTTTCCTTTTCCGCCAAAAGTTGAAATTTCAGATCTAGGCATTCCTCACCATCAATCAACCACTAAACTTTGTACAATTGTTTGCCTATCATGACTACATATTTTTTCAAAATTTGGGCCCTGATCATCAAGCGTAGACCGTTAATTGAGATATAGCCCATTTTAGCACCCGTTAGGCCATTTTTAAGGATCGGCCAATTTAGAATGTGGATCATTAAGAAATTTACGTATTCTGACTCTACTCTTCGAGCTTGATAAGATGAACGGATTGGAATTGATCAAAGATCATCCGAATATTAAGATTTGAGAAACCTACCTCGAGAGGTTGTTACACAAGACCCCGCGTGCACATCCCTCTCCATATTTCTACTACGCACCTTCAAACCCTAATTCCAACCCTACCTCTATATATATGGCTTCTCTTAGCCAAAGGTGACCCCCACCCACTGAATTTGAGAGAGGGAGAGAGGGAGAGGGAGAGAAAGAGAGAGAGAGAGAGAGGGGGGGAAGTAAGAGAGAGAAGGAGTACCATCTTGCTATTTCATCATCTTATATCTCTAATAAGTCGAAGATCATAAGCTGAGAACTCCTTTAAGATTGGATTAATAATTTTATGTTTTGTAGGTTGATAATTCTTATGTGTTTTTTTGCTTACATGTGTTTATTTATTCTCTCATTAGTTAGCTATATATGAATGCTTTTAGATACTTTTTTCCATCTCATGGTGATGAGGATATTCATTGGACTTAGAGAACTAGTAAGGAATAGAATTATGTTTGTTGCACATATGAAATTTGTGACACCATCTTTAAAGGGACCACCTTTCTTTCTATACTATATAAAGAATAGTTGTGATTGTCTAATGGAGATTCTTATATTGCTATATTCCTTTTATATATATGGATGGACCCTGATCTGTGGTGATGAATATCGGAACACCCGGTTAAGAGGTTGCCCTAACCTAAGACGATGCTTTTAGCTTGTCCGGTTAAGTGGCCACCCTGATCTGTGGTGGTGGTATCAAGATCGTCCGATTAAGTGGTTGTTAAATCCATTTATTACTATTATTATTATTATTACATTTACTATTATTATTATTATTCCTAAAGTTGTTAAGGATCTCCATAAGACGATAGTTGAGTATGGTTGTTATGAAGCTTAGTAGTACGGGCCGCCATCCTGGGATGTGATGCGTCGGTTACGACTATTTTGATGAGTGATGAACCATAAGGAAGGATGTGGTGGTACCAAAGGTTGGTTAGACGATAAGTGGCTTGGTGTAAATTGAAAATAATAATAAAGAATGGCTAACTCATGCATGCACGTGGCTCCATGTGGGTGTATGGAATTAAGAATAGGCTAGAGCATCCTACTTCTCCCATACACTGTCACGTGTGGATTTGGGCTATGAGAGTCCCGTTTCTCACGTAGGTTGGGCAAAATTATGGGCTTGCGTGTCCCAAAATCCCTGGCGGCATGTTTAAGGATTCCTACGTTGGGTCATGCATTATCATGCATTGTATTAAGAAAGAGTAATGGATGTTTTGTTATGATTTTTATGCGATTATTATTTCTAACCTTAAAGTAGTTCTTCACTATGCCGCTTTTGACTGGTGTTTTGTGGAAATAATTTAGAACATGTAGGTAACGATCCTCAGGAGCTCGAGCCTCAAGGAGACGATTATGATGGCTCGTGGGAGCAGATGGTGGAAGACGAGATCGCATAATCATTCATAGTTCTAGCATTTATTTAGTATTTGAAATTGTAATAAGTCCCAATGGGAGGACGTAGTTATGAATATGGTGTTTTATTAAATGATGGTTACATGGTTTGATGATTTAGTTTAGTTAATGAAATAATATATAAGTTTTGTTTCACCGTCTTACTCATGATTTTTCAAATAGTATGAAATGTGCATGTTTGTGTGAAAATTATGTAAGGGGTATAACCCTCACACATTCCAAATAACCTTGGGAATTCGGCCGTCGTGATGTACATGGGAGCCGAAATCTTGGGGTGTTACAAGTTGAGTGTAGAGTTTGTTTGTCAAACTCGATTTAGGGATGTTGGCTGTTCCTTGGCCTGTTTGTCGGCCTAAAGACTAGGGTTGTTTGGCACTCCTTGGCTTGTTTGCCAGGCTTAAACAAAGTCTCCAAGGGGGAGCCTCCGACACGGGAGTGAACATGCGTTGGGTTGAGAGTTAGCCTATGTTCAAAATTCTGTTTGGGTTGAGAGTTAGCCCTTTTGTCCAAAACTTCGGTTATGGTTGATAGGTGAACCGGTAAAACCTTCATGTAAAGGTTGAGAGGTGAACCTCATTTAAAACCTCCGATAGTGAATGCCGGTGTGCTCAAAAGAGTTGAGTACTTGAACTGGGAGTGGAGTAGACCCAAAGTCGAACCACTATACATGCTTGTGTTTGTGATTGTATTGAGCACATTGATATCTTAGCATTGTATGTTTAATTGTTTAATTATGAATGCTTGATAAGAATGTATGATAGGCACTAGATGGGCACATCCACACACAAGATGTACTTTCACTAGTTGTGTAGACTTGAGCTCATTGATTCATTCTCATAAATCTACATAGGTTGCATAGATTAGGAGCTTGATTAATTAAATCATTTGATTATCTATGCATGCTTAGACTAGGTTGTTTATTGCTTAAACCATATGCTAGTGTTGTGATTGGACCCACTTAGGCTTGGAAGCCGAAGTGTTCTTGCTTACTTAGTTTAATTTGTTAAATTGTGTAAGTAGGTGAAAAGAATTTCAAAAGGTCCTAATCACCCTCCCTATAGGACTTAGCCATAATTCTAGTTGCTCTTTAAGCTTCTGCACATACGAAGGTGTCGTGTTAGACTATCGATGTAATTTCATCTTTTTGCTATGTTTCCAACAGGAAACTTTTTTTTTTATCATGCTTCATGCATTTTAACATGATTTATATGAATGTTTCATAAAAACATTATGACAACTAATAAACATTCTTTTTTCATGTTTTTACTGTATTAAAGTATCAATGACCATTTATCTTAATGTACTTGACCGCTAATGAAATTGAATTGAAGCTACATAAAAAAATATATTCGTTGGCATGATCGGTAAAAAAAATCATTAGTTGTCTGAGTTCAATGAGAAAATGATTATAATCTTTTATTATAAAATTACATCAACATTTTTTTTATCATGTTTTTCTTATACTGAGATATTGGAGAAAACTATTTATTATTATTTTTCTGAAATTTTATTGAGCTTATAATCGTATAAAATATAATAAATTTTAAATAAATGCATTAGATTTTTAGTGTACATCAATGAGTTTATATTCTATTAGTTCAATAATCTATCACCGCATTGTTGGTTCATTGGCGATTTAAAGAAGTTCATTAAAGAAATTAAAACAAGGATCATTTGAGTTATTACTGTTTACCAAAGCATAAATTAGAAAAGCTATACAATAATTTGAACGATGTTGGTTCCGACATAAATCGTATAGTATGCAGTTATAGATTTTAATTTAATTAATATCATGTGTCAATAATTCAACATTGATAAACAACAATGCTTATGAAAAAATGTATAAATGTTTGTAACAAGCTAGTTTTTATTCGCTTCTTGTATTTTCTAAAAATTTATTAAAATAAAAAAATATTTATCATGAATGTTGTATGTTACCTATGTTACCATGAATGTTGGATGCTTATACAAATAAATATTTAAGGAAAGAAATAAACTTCACGTCAAAAGTGAAGACTAATGGAGAAATTATGTCGGGTGGTTTAACACGACACCAACGTATACGCGTGCGGAAGCTTAGAGAGCAACTAGAATTATGACTAAGTTCTAATTGGGGGGGGGGGGGGGGGGGGATTAGGACATTTTAAAATCTTTTCGCCTACTAAACATTTTTAACAAATTAAACTAAGTAAGCGATTAATATTTCGGCTTTCAAGCCTAAGTGGGTCCAATCACAAGACTAGCACATGATTTAAGTAATAAACAACCTACTCTAAGCAAGTATAGATTATCAAATGATTATACTTAATTAAGCTCCTAATCTATGCAACCTAAGACTATTTGAAGATGGATCAAATAAGCTCAAGTCTACTCAAGCAAGTGAAAGTACATCTTGTGTGTGTAGATGTCCCTATCAAGTGCCTAGCATATATTCCAATTAAGCATACATAATTAAACAATTAAATACAATGCATAATAAGAAATGTGCTCAAATACAATCACAAACACAACGATGTATATTGGTTCAACTTTGGGTCTACTTTACTCCTGATTCAAGTACTCAACTCCTTTGAGCACACCAGCATTCACTAGGGAGTTTAAATTTGGTTCCTCTCAACCAAGGTGTTTTAAATCGGATCTACCCAACTGAAAAGTTTACAGGTTCCTTCTAACTTACACGTATACACTTGTATTGGTGGCTCACCTTGGAGACTTGTTTAGGCTCTACAACCAAGCCAAGGTCCTACAACCAAGCCGAAGTCTTACAACCGAACCTCAATTTAGATTCCACTCATGAGTCAAGGTCCTATAACCGAACCTTAAATGGTTTTAGGCTCTACAACCGAGCCAAGGTCTTACAACTGAACTTAGCGCTCACTCCCACTGGAGGCTTCCCCTTAGAGACTTAATTCGACCCTACAACCGGGTCTAGGTCCTATAACTGAACCTATCGAGTTTGAAAAACTCTACACTCAATTTTTCATGGGAAGACAGTGGAATCGGACTCTTACAAACAACAACTTACTTGTCGGATTGAACCCCTTTGTTGCGCTGCTTCGGGTTGCTTCTTCTTGCTCTCCCATGCTCGAATGAGCTACTTTTGTGCTCCCCTGATCTTTGATGTTGTTGCTTTGCAAAAGCTTCAGCTCCAAGATCAGCTCCCTTACATATGATGCTCCATTGGAGATGCTTAAGGTGCTAGGAGGTGGTGTAACCTCTACAAATGGTAGGAGATTGGTTTTCTAGAGGGATACACCTATTTGGACTCTTAGGTGGTGTTTAGACAAGGGATTTAACTATGATCAAGGTGTCTAAACTCCTAAGAATCAAGAGGGAACAAGTCCATTCTCATTTTAGCATTGAATGTCTTAAGCTTGTGATGAATCATAAGGAGAACGACTTGCAATGGGTTTGGAATGGAGCTTCTAATGATCTTCAATAATTGTGGCTTCTGTTTCCTCAATATCCCCTCTTGTGTTAAAAAATGAATCCCCTGCTTTTATAGATTTTCTCTCAAGGTCAAATAATGGGCAGATTTACGCATGGTCGGGCGCCAAATTGACACATGGTCGAACGACCGAAATTCAATCAAGAATTAAGTTTTTGTCACTGGACACTTTTTGAGCTAGTCGGGCGCCTGGTGGACACATGGTCGGGCGCCTGAAATTCAATCCAAAAATAGTCTAAGTTGCTGGACAGTTTTGCACTAGTCGGGCGCGGTGAAGTTACAGTCGGGTGCCTGATGACCATTTGAATTTCAGGCCAACTCACTGGATGGATTTCTCATCAGTTGGGCGCTCGGTGGACGCATGGTCGGGCGCTCGAAAAGGCATGTTTTTCTGCTGTTTTGTTGGTTGTGTTTTATAGCAGAACATGCAACCTCTTGGCCATCCTTTTGGTGATTTTTTTGAGATACCTAAGGCCAATCTAAGATGAATAAGGGTAGTCCTAGTTGGTCCAAGTCATCTAAGAGGATTTGAGTGTTTTGGTTCAAAGGGTTAGGATCACCAAGGCATCTCATTTACTTGTGTCTTCTTTCTTGATGCTTCCGGTTCACTTGAATCTTCGGTCTTCAGCTTGCCAAGGCTTAACCGACATTACAACACATGGATACATGTGATTGACAAATAAGGTGCACTAGTATGTCACAGAAAAGTGTACTAACAATCTCTCCTTTTTCAATTACGTGACAAAAATCTAACTTAAGATCATGCCATGGTTCATACCAATAACATTACCAAAACAAAAATACATTACATGTCAAATGGACAAACATATTATAACTCAAAACACTAAGATATGTAATCTAGCAATGCTCCTCTTGATTGCTCTCCCATAACCTGTCAATCCCTGAAACACAAAATAAAAAACTTATTTTGGTAGGACTTGATCTTTCTCCCCCTTTTTGTCAGCAATTGACAAACTAATCTCTCCCCCTTAATGATACATCAATTAAGTAAAGGGTAGAGGGATTAGAGTGTCGCAGTTATAACTATAAAAACATGCTAACTAGAAAGAGAATAGGGTGCATGAACAGTTAAAATATGGAGCATGCATGGGAACATGATTAACAAGAAAATATACTTATCTACGCATAGTTAATCATGTACAATTGGTCATCTATGATATACATTAAGCATTAAAGCTTAAGGGCTTATAGCCCAATCGACCAACCTTCCAAAAAATTATGTACATCATGACCAAACCTAAGCAAAGATTATCATACAATAAAGCATAAATTTCAGCAAGATTAGCTAATCTAAGCAGGGTGATAATCTAGCAAACAAATATACAAAAATAAAGCAATTCTAAATTACCATTAGCAGGCTAATGAGGCTAGAATCCTCTGATATGCCCCTAAAAATGAAAATGAGGCTAAAATCCTCAGATTTTCCTATAGTTCCAGTTTCTAGCTACCCTTACTATGTTTAGTTTGATTAGCCTAAGGGTAACTAATTTCTACAACACCCTCATAGATTGTAGCATGAGGTGAGGGGTTGGGAGCTCCTTCTCCTATAAGAAAAAATGGTCGGATCCTCTTTTAGATTAGGGAGAAGAGAGGTAGTGGTGGAAGCCATGAGAGCTTTCACTATTTTTTGGCTCCAATCACTAGTGGAGTAACTAGATTTGAATTCGAACTCCTCCGTGTCATCCCATGTTACTGTCATAACTTTTTTACCTTCTCTTTTAGGCTCTTTTGGACAATTAGTGGCAGCATGACCATACTTATCACAGTTGTAACATTGGACATTCTTTTTTATGAATTTTTCTTTATATTTATCCAATTTCTTGTCCTTCTTGTCACAATTTTTCCCTCTTTCAAATTTGAGGAATCTCTTGAATATTTTATCAAGATCATCGTTCTCATTATCACTATCTTCGGACGACTCACTCTTAATTTTTTTATGGGAGTGTTTGTGGAAAGTCTTTAAGGCGATATATTTCTTCTTAGAGGGGGGACCTAAAGTGTATTTTATGAGTTTATAGGGAACCTATGAGTTCTTTTACTTTCATGTTGTCTATGTCTTTACACTCTTCTAAGGCTACTAACTAGGTACCGAATCTTTCTGAGAGGGACCTAAGTATTTTTTTACAAATCCTTACTTCCGGAACCCTTTTCCACAAGGCAAACATGGAGTTGCAAATATAAAAAAGTTTAAGTTTTAGTCTCTTCCATCTTATATTTTCAAGTTTTGTGGTTAAGAGCTGAAGCTTCGAGCATCTTATTGTGCTAGTTCCTTCGTGGGTTACTTCAAATGTATCCCACGCTTCTTTTGCAGTTGCGCATGATAGAATGCGCTATAATTCTTGTGGGGAAACCGTATAGTAAATTGCATTGAGAGTTTTGGCATTTGCCACATATTGAGCTCTCTTATTGTCATTCCATTTCTCATCATCTTTGCGAATGACAATGATCTTACCATCAACCTCCACTTATTCCGTGGGTATGGAATATCCATTCAGTGTACTTGCCCACATGGATCGGTCCATGGATTAGAAAACAATCCTCATCCTAGCCTTCCAATAGGCGTAGTTGGACTTGTCAAAGTATGGTGGACGGTTGACAGTATTCCCATCTTGGGTAGTCATGATGTTAGTGCCCCGGTATCGGATCTCACTCTAGACGGTTAAGTCCTTGAAGAGCAATCCGCTCTGATACCAATTGAAATTATGTTAGGTGGTCTAACACGACACCAACATATACGCATGCGGAAGCTTAGAGAGCGACTAGAATTATGGCTAAGTCCTTCGGGGGGGGGGGGGGGATTAGGACATTTTAAAATCTTTTTGACTACTTAACAGTTTTAATAAATTAAACTAAGTAAGCGATTAACACTTCGGATTTCAAACTTAAGTGGGTTCAATCACAAAACTACTATATGGTTTAAACAATAAACAACCTAGTCTAAGCAAGCATAGATTATCAAATGATTATACTTAATTAAGCTCCTAATCTATGCAACATAAGTAGACTATTTGAGGATGGATCAAATAAGCTCAAGTCTACTCAAGCAAGTGAAAGTACATCTTTTGTGTGTGGATGTCCCTATCAAGTGCCTAACATACATTCCAATTAAGCAATTAAATATAATGTATAATAAGAAATGTGCTTAAATATAATCACAAACACAACAATATATAGTGGTTCGACTTCGGGTCTACTTCACTTCCGGTTCAAGTACTCAACCTCTTTGAGCACACCGGCATTCACTAGGGAGTTTAAATCTGGTTCCTCCTAACCAAGGTGTTTTAAATCGGATCCACCAAACCGAGAAGTTTACAGGTTCCTTCCAACCTACACTTACACACCTGTATTGGTGGCTCCCCTTGGAGACTTGTTTAGGTTCTAGAACCAAGCCAAGGTCCTACAACCGAACCTCAATTTAGACTCCACTCATGAGTCAAGGTCCTATAACCGAACCTCAATGATTTTAAGCTCTATAATCGAACCAAGGTCCTACAACCGAACGTAGCGTTCACTCCTGCCGGAGGCTCCCCCTTGGAGACTCAATTCGACCTTACAACCGGGTCTAGGTTCTACAACCGAACCTATCGAGTTTGAAGACATACTCTATACTCAATTTCCCACAGGAAGAGAGTAGAACCAGATTCTTACAAATGACAACTTACTTGTCGGATTGAGCCCCTTTGTTGTGCCGCTTCGGGTTATTTCTTCTTGCTCTCCCGTGCTCGAATCAACTCCCCTAATCTTTGATGCCGCTGCTTTGCCAAGGCTTCAGCTCCAAGATCAGCTCCCTTACATATGATGCTCAATTGGAGATGCCTAAGGTGTTAGGAGGTGGTGTAACCTCTATAAATGGTAGAAAATGAGTTTTTTAAAGGGATACACCTATTTGGACTCTTAGGTGGTGTTTAGACAAGGGATTTAACAATGATCAAGGTGTCTAAACTCGTATGAATCAAGAGAGAACAAGTCCATTCTCATTTTAGCATTAAATGCCTTAAGCCTGTGATGAATCACAAGGAGAACGACTTACAATGGGTTTGGAATAGAGCTTTTAATGATCTTCAACAATGGTGGCTTTTATTTCCTCAAAATTTCATTTCTTGTGTTAAAAAACAAATCCCCCGCTTTTATAGATTTTCTCCCAACGGTCAAATAACGGGCATATTCACGCATGATTGAGCACTAAGTCAACACATGGTCGAATGCTCGAAATTAAGTACAGAATTAAGTTTTGGTCACTGGACACTTTTTGAGCTGGTTGGGCTCCTGGTGGACACATGGTCGGGTGCCTGAAATTCAGTCCAGAAATAGTTTTAAGTCGCTAGACAATTTTTGCACTGGTCGGGCGTCCGATGACCATTTGAATTTCAGGCCAACTCACTGGAGGGATTTCTCATCAGTTGGGCACTCGGTGGACACATGGTCGGGCGCCCAAAAAGGCATGTTTTTCTGCTGTTTTGTTGGTTGTGTTTTGTAGCAGAATATGCAACCTCTTGGTCATCATTTTGGTGATTTTTCGGGACACCTGAGGCCAACCTAAGATGACTAAGGCTATTCCTAGTTGATCCAAGTCATCTAAGAGGATTTGAGTGTTTTGGTCCAAAGGGTTAGGGTCATCATGGCATCTCATTTACTTGTTCTTCTTTCTTGATGCTTCCAGTCTACATGAATCTTTAGTTTTCAGCTTGCCAAGGCTTAATCAATATTACAATACATGGACATATGTGATTGACAAATAAGGTGCACTAGTATACCACAAAAAAGTGTACTAACAAATGATTGCTCTATTAGAGTGAAGGTTGGAACGGTGTCCCCATTTCTGTACATGCATGCTGTCTATACTTATATATATCACACTTAGGCCATCCAAATTGTTCATTTGGTCAGGCGCCATGGACGGAAACTCTCCTTTATTAGAAACTCAACCATTTCGCCCAATGGAATTCTTCTCTTGAAGTGGTGAATATTTTGTACTTCACTGTCAATTTGCAAGCTAGTTAGTGTATACATACTCGACATAATACATCCAAATTGGGACGGCCTATATCGATGCCCAACAAGTATGTGTAAGCTCTAATTTGTAGAATTGAGAGGACCGATCAGTGCATCGAGTATGGGATTAGATAATCCAAACAACTTACGTACCTGTTTGGTGGGCCATCTCTAATTTCGGATCTGGATTTTTTTGCACCTAGAATTGCCTTATAGAGAATCCGGAGATGGTAATTCAGTTCTCTGTGTTATTCTGGATTGGGGACCCAACATTCCTTTTATAGGAATTCATAGGTGGGTGTTATAGTGTTTGAAAACCATCACAACACTGCAACCCCTCGTGCTCCACACAGTTTGGGTAACTAGAGTCCATGTTCTACTACAATACTATTACAGGCAGTTTAGACGCACTACCCCTTTATCTTTGTAGGATCACGACTATAGTGGAGTCCACTGATCAGTCCGTATGAATCTAACATCTCAATTAGATATAGGTAATTGATCAGTTGGGCCCATTATATGAGAAACTTACATTCTCTCACTTGGGCCATACTGTTCAATGTCACGGATCTTAACTCTACTTAAGTGGTTAACCAATATGTCAGATTTTGTGGACAACGTCTTTTCCAATCTAGTCCATCAAGACTATTAATACTGGCTCATGGAAGTCTACACAACATTAATTGAGGCGAAGTGAGCGAATCACGGTCACTAGTCAATCTAAATGACGTAGATTGTGAACATGGTCGTGTGGTATGAAAGTTACATTCAAGTGTGATCGAAACCTTCAAGAGATCCTAGGAGCTTTCTTAAGATGTCTCAAATGAGATAATATTGAAATTTTACTTTCTCAAAACATACATTGTGCACACCAAAAGAGAGAAAATAGTATAAATCAAAAGATGAAATCATCAAAGTAAATGAGATCTCTATGAGCGTGTTTGAACAAAATAGATCTAAAATGAGTATGAAAACTCCTATTAACTGAATGTATTTGTGAGGTCAATGATTCCCATAGACACCACATGCTCCTAAAATGGCGCCATAAGAAGCCCTTTAGTAAGAGGATTTGCTATCATTTCTTTAGTACTGATAAGCTGAATAGACACTTGATGATCTCGCACTCTATCCTTTAGAACATGATACTTTACATTGATATGCTTCGACCTTGATGAGTGCTTGTTGTACGAGAAACTCACCGCAGCTGAGCTGTCATAAAATATTCTCATAGGTTTCGGGATATGCTCTAAGACCCATAAACAAGTGAGAAAACTCTGTAGCCACACTGTCTGATTTGTGGCTTCGCGAAATGCAATGAATTCTGCCTCCATAGTGGATGATGTTGTGGTAGATTATTTCACACTTTTTCAGGACACAGTTCCTTCGCTCATGGGAAAGACATAATTGGACGTGGACTTTCTTGTGTCGACGTAGCTAGCATAATCTACGTTTGAATATCTGACAAAATCTAGATGATCAGTTCTCTTGTAAGTGAGTGTGAAGTCTTTCATCCATTGCAGGTAGCGCATCACTTTCTTCACCGCGGTCCAGTGTTGAATCCCTGGATTAGAGAGGTACCTGCTCAATATTCCAACCGCAAAGAAAATATCTGGGCGCATATAAACCTGAGCATATATTATAGTTCCCACTGCTGATACGTACAAAATTTCCTTCATTCAATTCCTTTCTAAATCATTCTTAGGGCATTGAAAACTTTTGAATTTGTCACTCTTCACAATGGGTGATTATCCAGGAACAAAATTCTGCATGTCGAATCTCTCGAGTACTCTACTAATGTAGTCTCTCTGCAACAAACCTAGCAGTCCTTGAGATATATCTCTATGAATCTCGATACCTATGACAAAGGAAGCATCACCAAGATCTTTCATCTCAAACTTTTGAGATAAAAAGCTCTTGTTATCATGCAACATCCTAATGTCACTGCTACTAATAATATGTCATCAACATATATAATCAAAATGATGAACTTACTTCCATTGATTTTAATGTAGATACACTCATATACTGTGTTTTCTACAAAATCGTATGAGAAAATCACCTTATGAAAGTTTAGGTACCACTGACGTGATGCTTGTTTCAATCCGTATATGGACTTCTTAAGTTTAAAAACCAGTTGCTTTGAGGTTTCAACTTCAAAACCCTCTAGTTGTAACATGTACACGTTCTCATCCAGATCCCCATTGAGAAATGAAGTCTTAACATCCATTTGTTGTAGTTTCAGATCTATATGAGCTACAAGAGCCATAATGATTCGAAATGAGTCTTTCTTTGAAACTGGAGAGAAAGTTTCTTTGTAGTCAATGCCTTCTCATTGGTTGAAATCTTTGGTAACAAGTTTGGCTTTATACATTTTGATGTTCCCATTGGAGTCTCATTTAGTTTTAAATACCCATTTACAACCAACCGACTTAATTCCTTTGGGTAGCTCAACAGGGTCCCAAACTTCATTGTCTTGCATCGATTTCAACTCGTCTTTCATGACATTATACCACTGAGAGGAATTAACCTTTTGTTTCGCTTGTGTAAAGGATTCAAGATTCTTTTCCACCTCTATGTCAAACTCGTGTTCCTGTAAATAGATGACGTAGTCATTGAGGATTGCAGGTCTCCTCTCCCTTTGGGATGTCCTTAATGACTCAATTTCCTGAATCGGATTAGGATTTTGATTTCCTTCCTCATTAGGTTGTATTTGAGGTTCCTCCCGGCAATCTGCAGCAACTGCAGGGCTTAATGCCTTATTTGTAGGAATTACTATCTGTGAACGCTGATGGTCCGAGTTTTCCCCTTTCGAGGGAGTGAATCGCTGCTTCCATGGGCTCGCCTCTTTCTCAAGGGCTTTCGGTTGGGTTTCGGTTGATATGCTTGGATAAGTTCGTATAAGACTGGAGTCGCCACTAGCTAGTTTCTTCGAATCTACAGTTGGCTAGACCCTGTAGAAACGTCGGAGAAGGGGATCTGAAGATCCTTTCCTCTGAAATAACTCTTTTGATCTATGGTTAGAGATTTGAGATAAGGGATCACGGTTATAGAGTGGGAAGGTGTTAGGCACCCACCTTGCCCGTACAGATGCACAGTCTTTACTTCACAGAATTTAACTAGTTCTTGAAAGTCCTAAACAATCCTCGTACATTCTCATAGATGATATAATGCATGAATATGAGTCTAATCAATAAGAGTTTCTGACAAGTAGGTTTCAATTAAATCGGCAAGCCGCAGAGCATACACTCGAATTGTCAGGTGCTATGCTGGATGCATGATAGTGTGTTTGATTGGTCAGAGTTTCTGATGGGCAAGATCCAGGCAAGCCGACGAGCCTCAAAGCATACACTAAGACCTGATCAAGTTTTTGTGGTGGATGATAAGCAGGGGGGTTGGAAGAAAAATGTTGCACTATGCTAGATGTGAATGAGATGATGCTGGTATATGCATAGCTGGATGGACAGAGGTATCGCAAGGATTAGCTCGAGCGGCTAGGATTGAGACTTGGGTAGCTTGAGAGGCTTGGACCAGGGTCAGGCTGGGCTAGACTAGGGATAGACTCTTCACTCACTCGAGCTCTCCTTGGTGGAGGAACGAGTTAAAGGGGGTGGAGATTAGTCGCTTCTTATAAAGGAGGACTTGGAGCTGATGGATTTTCTGAAATTTTTCTGGATGCTGAGACAAGAGAGGAGATGGGGTATTTATAGCTGTGAGGAGTGACAGTTCTCATAAATAGGCTCAGGCGGCCCCCTGGGTGTAATGCCCCAGAATTTTTAGAATTTAATTGGATTTATTTGAAAATTTATTTTTATTAATTTACCGTTGATTTGCGAATAGCGGGACATCCGTAGGAGATCTGATAAGGGACCCTTTACAAAAGTTGCTTAGAATGATCCTATAAACATCTTAGAAAGATCAGATTTCAAAAATCACGTACCTTTCAGATAATTACGAAAATGCCATTAGTTAAACTTAAGTTAAGATGCCATTTTTAAGTATTATAGTTTCTGACTGATTACTTTCTCGCAAAACCCTAGACTTAAACTTTTGGGCACATTTTAGCCATACATGTCTAATTTCAGCGTTTAGATCAACCTAGAAATAGCCAAATCAGAAATCGGTCCGTATGTGGCCTACCCGATCTCGAATTTGTCTAATTTTTTGTGTCAATGCCTAATTTTATGTGGCCTAACTTTTGATCGGAGTGAATTCTCATATACATGAAGTTGCGACCCACGTGTGCATTGCACCCATTCGGACGTGCAGTCAAACGCACTTTGACCGTGCGTCTGCCCATGCACGACGCCTGTCCGTCTCTCTGACTGCCATGTGGGCCCCATCTCTCTAATCCAAGCCGTCTATCTTCTTCCCAGTAGTCAGAAACCCCCTCCTATCAAGTGGTTTCTCGTTTCGTCGCAAATCAAAGATGATCTCTCCTTCTTTTTCAACCCTTGAGTTTTGTGATCTTCTAATCCAGAATTTCTTTTCACATGGGAAGCTAGGGAACCTTCTAGAGGATCCTGGGTATCCTTCCTAGCTATCCAACGTAGCAAACCTTATAGAAAACGGAGCTTTCCAATCATTTGAAGAGTCATCCTCTAAACTCTCTCGCCACGCAAAAGACCAACCAAACAAGTATGTGCCTTCGTTTTGTGGACCCCACATGCCTAATTGGACTCATTCAAACTTACCCTAGGTGTTCGATCATCAGATAAGCCGACCGTTCAAAAGTTTTCATTTTCATTCTCTCTCTTTCCTATTTGTTTCACACCGACTGTTCGTTCATGTGTGGGCCCCATTCTGAAATCTACTATGTCTATTTTGTGGCCCATACTCATCATAACCCTCACCTGAAACCTCTTTTCCATCCGTTGTGTGTGCGCCTCCTAAAGTGATCCGAAATATCTTAAAAACTCATATTAAAATAGCAACCGTCTATCTATTGCTTTCTTATCTACTCTAAACCTTAGAATCTGACCTAAACTCTATAAATAGGGTCTCTCTTGGCCATAAAGAGCACTACCCACGAATTTAGACAGAGAGAAGAGAGAGAGAGAGAGAGAGAGAGAGAGAGAGAGAGAGAGGAGAGTTCTTTCTTATATTTTTCCAGCAGCTAGAATCTTTTACAACCCTTTTCTAAGTCCATCCTAAGGTGAGGATTTTCCTTCAAGCCTTTCATTAATAATATCACGATTATCATAAGTTTCTTTTGTGGCATGTGAAGTTATTTTGTTTTGAATTGCTGATCCATATAACATGAAGTTTAATGTAGGATTTGTAATGAATATTATTATATAATGATGTGATTCCTTGTTTAGATTTTTTACTAAGAAGTATGTGTATTTATGTTATTTATCTTTGTGAAATCTATGCCTTTATTTTCTTAGTTTGTGTTACAAGTAACATTGATTTTCATATTGTGATATGAAATGTGTATAAGATCATCATATGGACATCCCATTATTGTAGACTCTTGGTACCTAAGTTGGTAAAATTATTCGATGTAGAGAGATAGAACCCGTGAGAGGTGTCCATGATGGAAGAATATATCTTGACTTAACCGAGAGAATGAAGTGATTGTTTGTCAATAGATCCTTATATGTACATGATGCTTAATTGGATCCATTTACATTACATGAGTATTTTAATGAATTTGGTCATGATGTACAACATTGGCTTCTTGGGACATGATGGAATTATAAAATGGGACAAGGAGTAGACACTAATAGGTATACAAATTCTTATGAGCCGGGGTTGGTACCATGGACACTAAGCCCAAGCTGTCGGCCTATGTTGGGTCGCTTGCGACTCCCCATAGTATCTAGTGAGTTGCTAAAATTGGTTGTATGTAAAATACTTAATAAAAGGAGAAACAAACTCATGCATACACTAGGGCTCGACTTGGTGAGCCAGCTCCTCTCGGTGTCATGGATGAAGTTTTAGGAACTTGTTCCACTTCTTGTCATGCACTATTTAGTGAAAGTGCATTGGGGGTTTCCCGCTTCCATTAGTTGGGTTGATTTTACTCTGGTGATTAGTGACTGACGGGTGTGTATAGGGTGTCTCAACCTTGGGCTTCTCGCATTCGTTTAACAGTTGTGTATGGGGTGACTCAACTTGGGCTTCCCGCATTCGTTTAGTCAGGGTGCCTTAGCCAGAGTATGCATTCCATGCATCGCATTAACAAAGATTTTTACTTGATTGTTTTGTTTGAATAAAAGATATTTTGTGTTGAGTTACTCTAAGTTTTGTACATTATTATTCTTGATTGTATTGGAGGGAATATTCCCCACTATGATAGCGTTTAATTCTATCCCAATCACAATTTAGATGATGCAAGTGAAGATCCAGGTATCGAACTCGACTTTCAAGGTGAAGAGTTCGATGGTTCGTACGATCACATGGCGGATGAAGACGTTGAAGGAATTTAGGTGATATTTTCATTTATTGGACATTTCTTTTGATTAGTGGTTACATTTATGAAAATTGTAATAAGTCTTCCAGAGAAGACATTGTTTGGTATTTTGATTGATTAGTATGAACATTGGTTGGTTCCCTTATTTAAACATTGATGATGAAGTAGTAAGTTTGATAGAATAAGATGAACATTTGTTTCCGCCATTATGCTTGAATGTTATATTTTATTATTTAACAAATCAATTAGTCCATGATTTACTTGGGAATTCCGCCATCATGTTATATACGAGAGTCGAAAATCTCGGGTTGTTATACTGGTGGCCGCCCGTATGGATGCTTTGCTCTAGCTTCGGACAGTTGGAGCTTCGAACCTGGGGTGAAAAAACCTCAGGTTTGAGGTTCAAAGTTGTTCTAAAGCTGATGATCAGAGCTACGCTTTGACTTAGGCTCAGTTTTGGGTCATAACTAGGTGAGTCGACTGGGTGCAAGGGTTGGACTGACCTGGTGAGTTGACTCAGTGGGTTTACTCACCGAGTTAAATTTTTGAGGAATTTTGGACTAGTCTTTCCTATGGATGGTTTTTGGGCTGATGTTTAGAAGTGAGTTGACTGAGTTTAGGCTTGACTTGGGCTATGGATTGGGGTTTATATGGGTGAGTTAATTGGGTTTAGGCTTGACTTGGGGTATGGACTGAGGGTTTGGATAGATGGGTTGGCTGGGTTTGTTTCTAGGGCTTGGGGGTATGGACCTCCATTCATCTGACCCATTCGACCAGCTTGGTAGCCAAGGGTGATGTGTCTACAGATGCCCCTCTTTAGCAGAGGTTGTGTGTAGCCGAAAGCTAAAGTGAGTGGACACCCCACTTTAACCCGATCATTCATAGATCGTGGTCCGGAATCTTTGCTTGCCTTTATATCTGAATCAACTGATTGTTTGGAAATAGATAACTCGCACATACCGTAGGAGTTTAGGGAAAACATTGTGATTGTCCTTGCACTCGCTGCAATCTGGGTACCCAATCGCAACCCTTCCGTTCCCGATCAGTAGTAACATCGAAATGGTATAGTAGAGCTCTTGACTGAGGTTGTTGACTTGAAATAGATTGTTCATTGCTTCTCGGATCACCCCATGAGCACTTGTTTTGCTTGACTGTCAAAGTAGTTAGCTGCCCTACGTCTGCGCGGCCTTACGGGAGATCCACTATGCCATCTTAGACTCAATCAAAGTACTTCAGGCATTCACGCCTATGTGTTTGCGGGTGAACTCTTTCCACATAATCTTCTGGTTTTGATATTTGGGTTACAGTTCATCGTTTCCACTGTTCAAATGGTTTCTTTGATTGAGCCCTTTTGGTTTTCATTTCTTTCATATCTTGGCATTTAGTATGACCGCCCTGACACTGAAGTTCAGGCCGATTATAGTTTGAGTGCATTGGATCCGATGGTCTCTGGAGAAACCGCAAGACATCGGATCTTATTTGATTTTACACTAGCTCCCACCTAGAAATATAGAAGATCTCTTAGTGCCTCGGAGGTCGAACACTCTACTGAAAAAATATTTTTTGGATTTTGAAAAGACCCCACTTCGTGGGGTTTTTATTTGCAAAGAAAATATATTTTCTATTTTGAAAAGGAAGTCTGGCTTGCACGTGCCTCCTTTATGGATGTTTGTGGGGTCTTTGGCTAACCGACTTTTATTAAAAGTAGGTAAACATGATGATTGATGCGATGGATGCTGAATGCGATGCATATGGATGCATATTTGATGATGGATGCATGGTTTGACTCATTCTCTTCCTATCCAATGGTTGCGATTGAGATTTCTTTTACTGGGGATGTGGAGAACTTGAGCTTATTGATTTTAGGGTTTTTCTTCCCTGGAGGTTTTATTTTTAATGCGGATGTTTGGTCGGCAGGTTGGTCAAGATTTTGACCCGTGGTCGATCAGGTCTATCGTCCCAATATGCTGTTGTTTTTCTGCTGGGGATGGATGGAGGAGGTACATTATGTTACAACCTTGAGATGCTCCTCTGGGGAATGGGCGTGATTGGGATGATGTTTGGTCATCAATTTTGATCAAGATTCCAATTTGCGGTCGATCGGATCCGTCATCCTAAAATTGGAGAAGTGGATGAGTGGAGTTAGAGACTCCAGAAGTGCTCTGCTGGGGATAACGACAATATTTTTGTGATTTTTGAAAAATATCTGGACTATCGGACCATGACTTGGATGGTAGCGATCGAAGACGGTTTTTTGTTCGAAAACTGGAAAAATGTTTTTGTGATTTTTGAAAGATAATTTTGGATTTTTTTTTTCTTTTGTATTTGTTGGGTTTTTTTGAAGTACAAGAAAAGGCGTGAAATTTTCATCCACTTCCAGCTTCTACTGCTGATAAGGCATCCGATCCATTTTACGTCAGCAAGCAAGACGATCTCATATAGTTAAGAGCCGTAGTTTTACATCATCGGATGAGAGGATTAAGGGTTTTCCTGGACAGACCATGATGTTTATAGGCTATCCAAACCTTTCAAAGGATTATTACCACTAAAATAAACTATAGGCACAAATATCTTCCTTATACAAAACTTATGCAGCACCACAAAGTTTTGATCAATGGGTGTCCAATCTCCATTGTTGCCCACGTGACTTTTGGACGTTCCTAATTGTTACATTCGTGTACTTTTGTTGTCTTGCAAAATTGATAAACAGAGTGGATTTATTACAAAAATTTCTGTAGGCCCCACCAAAATTCTCAGAAGTCCCGGGAGTAATCTTTCTTTGCCGTGGCTTAAAGTGGTGCGGCTTCAGTGGATCTCCGGATCCACTGAGGTGCATTAGACCACTGACTGTGGGGTCCACCTTGATGTATGTGACTATGTCCACGCTGTCCATCTGTATTGAAAACTCATTTTAGGCATGTTCCAAAGTCCATAGTTCAGGAGGAAATAGTAGTAATTGACTATTAAAAACTTTTTGTGGGCTACAAGAGATTCAGATCAAGATATTTGTGTGGTCTCTTCATATAGGTCTTTGTGACCTTATCAACAGGTTGGATGGCAAATAAACAATTTGGTGGACTCCATAAAGTTTTTAATGGTGGGGATTCAATAACGATTGTTTCCTATAGTATGGTCCACCTAAGATTTAGGCATGCTTCAGTTTTTTGGATTATGCCGTAAAATGAGATTTGAAAATGGTTGGACAGTGTGGATTTAAGGCACATAGATCACTGTGACCCCACAGTCAGGGTCCCACCCACCTCTGTGGATCCGGGGTCTCACCTAATCCGCTCCCAAGTTAAAGGTTTCACAATAGGTGCGGCCGCTTCACCAAACACGATGTGGCCTGAAGGTGGGACACACCTTGATTTATGTATTATATATCCATGCCATCAATCCATTTTACGGGCTCCTTTTAGGCGACGAACCCAAAAATTAAGCACATCCAAATCTTACCTCAACCATATCATGGGAAATAGTGCTGATTGAACTCTTATCATTAAAAACTTCTTATGGCTCAGTGTAATGGCCACCATAATGTTTGTTTTTTATCTAACTTGCGGAGAAGAAAACATAGACCTGATCAAGGGAAAAAGAAAATATCAGCTTGATCCAAAACTTTTGCAGCCCACAAGAAATTTTTAATGGTAGGTGTCCATCACTACTATTTCTGTGGTGTGGCCCACCTGGGATTTGGATCTGACTTTTTTTTAGCTGGCAACCTAAAATGATTTGGGAAATTGGATGGACGGTGTGGATTACACGCATACATCAATATTGTGGGGCTTACAGTGCACCGTCTGTTAAAGGCCTAATGCACATTATCGTCATTTTAGGAAAAACCATAACCGACTTAGAGAATTCTAATTGTTTTGTATGACGCAAATTATGAACTAACTAAGCTCTGGACACATTGGAGCTCTGAGTTCCCACCGTAATGTATTGGTTTATTAATATTGTTCATTCATTTTGCCATATAATTTTAGTACATAAGCCCAAAATCAAGGCAGATCTAAGGCTCAAGTGGGCCATTGAAACCTTCCTAAGGCCCATCGTGATGTTTATTTGCCATTGAGACTATTCATTACGTCACATAGATCTTCCGGTAAAACGCAAATATCAGATTGATCCAAAACTTCAAACATCAATGGCTCCTAAGAAGTTTTTAATGGTGGGCGTTTGATCCCTACTGTGTGGTCCACTTGAGCCTTAGATATGCCTCATTTTTTGGCATATATCATGTAAAAGTGGATGGACAACGTTTATAAACCCATACATGGCGGTGGGCCCCTTGGAGCCCCAGCCTGTTCCAGGCTCGGACAGGCGGGGTGGTACCTTATCCATGTCTGTATGTTTTGGCCGACCAGAGCAGTTACCTAGTTTTTGAGAGCCCACTTGATGGAGAGCTTGGATGTTCCGCATTGTGATTCATTAATAAGACTTGTATATAAGCACATGTAGACAAACAAACCTTCTGCTATTAATATTTTGAATCTCTTTTGTTATGTTTCCAACATCGTTTTTTTTAATGATGCTTTGTGCATTTTAACATGATTTATATGAAGGTTTCATAAAATCATTATGACAACTAATAAACATTCATTTTTCATGTTTTTAGTGTATTAAAGTATCATTGACTATTTATCTTAATGTACCTTACCGCTAATGAAATTGAATTGAAGCAACATAGAAAAATATATTTTTTAGCATGATCGTTAAAAAAAATCATTAGCTGTCTAGGTTCAGTGAGACAATGATTATAATCTTTTATAATAAAATTGCATCAACATTTTTTTTATCATGTTTTTCTTATATCGAGATATTGGAGAAAACTATTTATTATTATTTTGTTGAAATTTTATTGAACTTATAAATCAAATGAAATATACTAAATTTTAAATAAATGCATTAGATTTTTAGTGTACATGAATGGTTTATATATCTTCTATTATTTCAATACTCTACCACCGCATTGTTGGTTCATTGGTGATATGAGTTCATTCGAGAAATTAAAACAAGCATCATTTTAATTATTACGGCTTTCCAAAGCATAAATTAGAAAATCTATACAAGAATTTGAATGATGTTGGTTCCAACATACTCCACATGATACATCCAACAGCCAAGCTAGTTATTGTATGCATACTCGACATAATACATCCAACAGCCCAAATCGATGCACAACAAGTATGGATGCTCACGTTAATAGACAGGCAAGAAATCCTTATCAGAACTATTCATTTCTAGTTCAGCCCATCAAATGAATAGATGTGGTCAACCTTGGTGATCCAAACCATTCCTTTGGTGGACCTATCATGAACGTTCCGTAACTGCAACAGCGCAGGTGGGATCGACAGACCTTTGCATCGAACCCGCTTTCAGCTGGGCGCTTGAGTATATGGGGTTCAGGATTTTCAGGCCCAAGTAGTAAACAAGCAAAGACGAGAATTTCAAGGCCCACTTAGCTTAATTACCCTTTGGGCTAGTGGAATGGGCTGAGCTTGTCCTTTGCCTTGACTGGTTGTATCAACCCAGCTTTTGAATCTCGGCCGAGTCGAGTTGCAACTCGGTTGAGTGGGGTTGAGTCACCCTTGTGACTGTAATCGATCAGACTCCACTGAGTTCGAGTAGACTCGCACGAGTGACTCGTCGTAGACCCATCATACCATTTATTATCCTTATACAACCCCCCCAGTCAGATTGTTAAGATAGTCTGATGGGGGAGATTTTGGAGCATGGCAGTCCCATGATCAGGTCCTCCATAATAACCGTTTGATGACCAAAAGGTGGGCCCACCTGTACGAAGTTGGCTCGCGCCCAGACATCAAACAACATCTTTTTTGTTAGGAATACAATATCTAATAGAGCATTTGCTAGCTCTTGATGGGCCCACCTTCATTTGGTGGGCCCAATGAGTAGATAGAGAATGACACAAAAATCTCCACCATCAAATGATCTCCACCGTCCTATTAGGCACACATTAAACATCAAAGATCGGTTGTTATTGTTTATGTGGGGTACTGGTTGTGGCCCATCAAATGATAAGACCCACCATTTGAACAACTCATTCTGCTGACGTATCCCATGTGAAGGTGCGTTTGGATGCACAATCCAATTCATTTGATTGCAACTATTAACCTTTAAAAGCAAAAAACAAAAAATAAAATTGGAAATAGCTAAATTGCAATTTCTTTCCTTATATATATAAACAAAAAAAATTGGAAATAGCCAAATACCACCCGAGATTTGTTACTACGATCTGACGGTGTCAGTCCAAATTGCAACCATATTTAGGCAGGTTAATGGGCAGGCCCCAGTCCCGGATTTTGAATTGGTGGGTCTGAGCTTATCGAGTTGGGCCTACTCAAGACATTGATTTTGATGTTACATTAAGTTAGATTTGAAAGAAATGAAATGGCAACTCGAAAGCTCTTTCCTTCTATAAATGCTAAGCTTACCATGCTACACCATTTTCCCTACCAACATGCTGCACATTTACGAGAACTGGATGAGGCCGAAGGTGGGCCCATCATATAATTACCTGCCACAAAAATCAGGTTGGTACCCTCATCAAGTGGGTCACACCTTTACATTGGTTCATATATATCATTGTAATATGATCCAAGGTAAGGTGCAACCCACCTGATGAGGTGATTCGCATGATTTTTGCACTTAGGGCCCAGGCAGCCCGACCCTATTGAGCCACGGCTTGGGCCCTAAGTTGGCCCAAAGGAAAGATCCAGGCTTGAAATCTAGGCCCAGTGGGTCACACAAGCTGAGACACCTGGCTGGGCTGGGCTACGGCCAGTAATAAATAGCTGAGCATGGTCCAAAAATTAAGTGGGTCAAAAAATGCAAAAGGAATGGATGCTTTAGGACATGTTTGGATTTTTGGAAATGACTATAAAGGGTAGTAAATGCACAACTTAATTGGATACATAGTATATCATTGATATTTCATTCGTGGGGATTCACACCATAAGGAAGGCCTGTCTCCACCACTTTATACCTGAATCTGGCTGGGAGGATGGATGGCATGGATATGAGGTACATACATCAAGGAGGGCCCTAGAGTTAGGGATCTACCCACATGGGTGGATCCGAGATCCACTGAAGTCTTGCCTAGTTTGTCCCACCCTAAATATCATTGATACGGAAAGTTGGAATTATGTATCCAATCACCCTATTTATTATTCTACTTGGAATTTGCTTCAACTAAACTACAACTACTTGAAATGAACTGTATTATGATCTTTTTGTAGAAATCCAGTTGAATATTCCGAAAGACATAATTATTACAGAAATGCCAACCATTATAGGGAATTCCACGAATCCAAACAGGCCCTTAAAAACATATATAATACATTAGCCGATACATGTGTAGTTTAAAGATGAGTTGGACCTGTAAAATATTTATTATATTAGACTATTGCAAACCTTTAATCAATTTAAATCATGGGATGGCCCAGCCTTGTAGGGTGGGCCAGGGGCAACATCGGCCGGTCCCATTGTTGCTCTATTTTCGCCCGTGATCTTGGCTATTGTTACTACCTTTTGCCGGCTCAAATCTCCTGCATATGTTGGGATAGGGAATGAACATATGATCCACAGAAAAAAGTGCAGAGAGAGAGAGAGAGAGAGAGAGAGAGAGAGCCATAGTGAAGATCCACACCGTCCATCAGGTGCACCATCGATCTCATGTTCAGCCTGGTACCCAAAAAAATGAAGATGATAAACTCAGGTCATATCATAGGGAATAGTTACTCTGGGGACACCCACCATAACCATAGTTGTGTAGTAGAGACCATAGTGGTGCTCATATGCAATCTAATCCATTCATCTGACATGTACCATGCACCGTCATAAAGGGACACAGAAATCTCAAGCCATTGAAAAACTCATGTGGGCCACACCATATTAATATATAGAGGAATTTACACTGTTCCCAATGTTGTGCACCTGCCTGAGTTTTGATCAGCCTGACTTTTGGAATCAAAGCAAAGAACAACGTGACAAACCTGATGAATGGGGTAGATCTCACACCTGATTCCCTGACATTGATGGGGGGAACGCACCCCTACTAGGACCATCAAATCCATCTAACATGGGGGATGTGTATCATCAAGGATCAACCGTATTTAGACGGGACGGTCCGGATTGGATTGATCTACATGTATGCCACATACATGTACAAAGCCTACCATGCAGTACGGGGTGGTTCATGTGTACTGAAATTCTCTCCCTTCTCTGGTGGGACCTCCGGGCAAGGTAGGGAGCGGATTGCCTGTGATCCCCGGGGACAGATATTCCTGTGCCCAGGGCTGTGTGGGGCCTACAGTTATGTCTGTGACATATCCACTACGTCCATCTGTTTTGATAGTCAGGCAGATCAAAATTCGTGTGGCCCATACCACACGAAACAGTGGGGGATTGAACGCCTGAGGGTGGGAGAAGTTTCGTATCAGGATGATATTCGTGCTTTACAATTTATCTGAGTGGTAATAACCCTATCAACAGTTTGGATGGCATATAAACATCATGGTCAGCTCCAGCAAGGTTTCAACAGTGAACGTTTCCTTTTCCACTATTTGTTGGTGTAGCCCACCTGAGTTTTAGATCTGCCTGATTTTTAGATCCGTGTCTTATTGTGGTACAGATATTTTGGTGCTTTAACCTGAGTCGGAACATGAAAAGTAGGATACACTCTTAAGAATTGGTGTCTAAACCCTTTAATCTACCGTTTCACTTTGACATAAGGGCTAAATACCTTTAGGATAGTTATTTTGGCAGCCTGTCATAGAGTTTTAAGCTGAAAAGAGGCAGATTACCTTAATTATAGGCTTCTATGTGCCCCTTTTAATACTTTTTTTTTTAGTCATGGAACACATGCACCCAGTTAGCCGGGCAACGCACCCACACAGTTAGTCACACAATGCACCCACCCACCGGTGGGGTTAGTGCCCCTTTTAATACTTTAACAAAAAAAAAAAAAAAAAAAATGCTCAATACACCTCAAGAATAAGCATCAATATGCCTTGAAGTTCAAACTTGAAAATAAGGCTAAAGGAGCCTTTAGGATGGGCATGTAGGTGCCTTTTCCATTTGAGCTTACACCTGTCAACTTTGAAGAATTTGTTGGGTCTGAATGCTTGTGTTTGGGTTATAATATACTTATTATAATAGTTCTCAATATTTGGCTAGTTTATAGTTGAGTCACGTGGAACAATTATGTGGTTGGATATTTTTTATATTTTTATTTTTTACATGTTGTTAATTGGTCTTGCTTGATTTATATTTCTTTCGCTTCATTTATATTCTTTCTTATTTGTATAAATGTTGTTAATAGGTCGTTGGATGATGAATGCACTTGCGAATGTGAATAGAAATAAACAACTTATATACATCACACATGATGTTAGCCCAAATTTGAGTTGTCCTACATGATGCAGCACCCCAAAAAACCCCAGGGTCGAGCTTTTACCCTAATCCAAAACTTTGGTGGGCCATGGTAAAAGGAAACAGTTTCCTCTCTCTCTTTCTCTCTCTCTCTCTCTCTCTCTCCTATGGCTCACCAGAGTTTTGGATCAAGTTGAAAGTTGGGCCCTCGTATTTTTTGGGGTGTTGCATCACGTGGACAATTTACACAGTAAGGCATGCATGGTCCTCGGTGAGGCTGAGGTCTCACCTAATCCGCTCCCGTGGTGCAGAACATTTTAGGTCAAGAAGAAAACCAAAAGTTTTGACATGCGGAATTTTCGTGGGCCCCATCATGATGTATGTATCAGATCCACACCATCCATCCATTTTTCCATACCGTTTTAGAGAATGAGATAGAAAACAAGGCAGATCCAGGGCTCAAGTGAGCCACACAATAGAAACAATGGGAATCGGACGCCTATTGTTGAAAATTTCTTGGGGCAAAAAAAGGCTTTGATCAAGCTAATATTTGTGTTTCCCTTCATTCAGGTTTGTATGCACTTATGAAGAGGTTAGATGGCAAATAAACCTCATAGTGGACCCTAGGAAGGTTTCAACGGTAGTCATTCAATCCCTGCTGGTTTCTGTGGTGTGGCAGACTTGAGCTTTGGATGTTACTCATTTTTGGGCTCATGCTCGAGAATGATCTTTAAAAATTGATGGACAGTGTGGATCTAAAACATAAATCATTGTGAGGGCCAGTAAAGTTCCACATGTTAAAAGTCATGTTATGTAGCACCAAATCTATATGGGAGAGTTGGACTCATCAGTGATGACATGGACCAATGAGAAACGACGGCACTGGATTTTCCTGTGCCTTCAACATCCGCACTCTTTTTTCTCACACACCCCACCCCCACACACTCACACATCCACCCACACCACACGGGCGCTCATCCCTAATCTTAGTGTTGAAACAGTCTGTCTGTCTGTGACTGAGCATGCGAGCTATAGTTTTATTAAAAGTAAAATAAGAAGATACAAATAAAGAGGAAACGATGAACCTCCCTAGAGTGAAAGACCACAACTAAAAAGGAACGGACCCAGACAAGAAAATAAATCTAACTATCACATAACATGTAAGCTGCAATTGACCCATCTTATTTAATTCTAAAGCTAGAGGGCCCCTTTCATCCCATCAAATCACATGCTTCACTTGAACCAGGAGCTGCCATTCGTCCTCAAATATCGAATCCTGTGCAGAGAATAAAAATATATTTGGACTTAAAAAGAGAAAACGTGCAGTAAATTCCTGAGTCATAGTTTTATAATGCAGTGTAATTTTTATCGAATTTCTGGTGCTAGACGTTTGATATCCAAGCCATTTATCAAGCACTTAATATCAGTACATATGGTATATACATCTATGAGATTCAGACCATTCATCTGTTGACCACAATCATGGATGCTTTGTACCCCAAAATCTTATGAGGATTTCTTATAAGAAAGTCCTATCTGGTCAATATTTATTAGGCAGGACTTCTCCAACTTACCCATGCGATTTTCTGGCTTATGACCATCCATGGGACTGGAAGGGCCTAACAGATGAACAGATTGAATTTGCAGCACTCAATTCTTTTCCTTTTATTTGGCGTTTGCATACTCACGCAAGCACACATGCCAACGAGATCTGAGCTTTCCATCAGGTGCATAGCACTGTCTACATCTTGTGGCCTGAAAATCAGGCCATTCCACAATGCACAGAGTAGATGAATGGGTAAAGAAAATTGAGTTCTAGGACCAAAGATCCGAACAGTGATGGCCCACCTGATGGAAGGTCGGATTCCACATGTATGTTCCATACTGGCATGGGTACATTACACACCTGTGCACATGCTTAGCAAACCTTTTATGTCCGTGCATCTAACAGTTGACCCAAGGTGATGGTTTGGTAAGCATCAAGAAGAGGTGCCTTGCTAGTGGATAGCTCCTGAGACACGTCCCACATGGATGGCCGAGATTGAGGGTTGGCATGTAAGCATGCAAGTGCCAGCATGGCTGAAGAAACCACATCCTTCATTTCTTCAACTGTTGGAGGTGGAAGGCGTTGGTCCAATACATCCATCAGCAGTATATTTTGGCCACCAGAGGTTGGCAACGATAAGATGAGATCCCCAGGATGCCTTCCCATTATCACTTCAAGAGCTACAACACCAAAGCTATATACGTCGCATTTCTCAGTCACTTTCATTGTGTAAGCAAGCTCTGCACCAACATAAAAATAAGATCATGTTTCATAACCGACATCCATCGGCACTTAATGCTTTGGCTACTTACTGCTTGGACCTGAGTCTTGTGAGACACCTATTGTGCAAAATGGTTAAAACACCCAAGCTCTTAGGAGCACACCATGTTATGTGTGTTACATCCACTCTCCATCAGGTGGGCCTTCACGTGTTCACAGTACAAGCCCAATAACCAACCTGATTCAAATGTAAAAGCACTCCCAACAGAGTTTTGGATCAGGCTTATTTTTGGAGTGTATGTTCATCCTGGTGAGGCACACTTGATGAAGGGGTTGGATGAAATATACACACGTTGTGGGGGCTATCTGGCACATATATCGACTATCTGAGATTTCCATCATGTGAGCCACGCAATGTCAATGGCCAGGACTTTTTTTTTTTTTTTTTGAAAGAAAATTTCATTTCATTTCACCCAGGCAGACGACTGTACAGGGCTCGGACGCTCCGACAAAAGATTGAAACGTCCTCGCCTATCATATACCTAAGAACATCACAAATCCATTCGAAGACTACCCAAACCCACTCTATCCAAGAACAAATGCCCTCTAATAAGTAGGGGCAAATCTCTCACATTATCGAAAACCCGCTGGGCTTGGGACTCATTCCCCCATTTGGCCAGCCCATCGGCTACAAAATTCACCTCCCTTGGTTTATGAGCGATCTTTAGGCTGGGGCTTCTAAATGGTAGGACCCACCTGATGGGCGGCCAGGATTTAGCAGCATGTTTTTTTCTAGAGGGGTTGGGATCTATGCACGAGTAAATTAAATTAGTTAAAACCATGTAGATATGTTTGTGGGTGTGTACAACTGTGCTTATGAGAGTGGTTTTGTGGATTGCTCGTATGGGAGAAAGTTTGATTTGAATAGGTGAGAAACGTCCATATAACTCTTCTTTCCTATTTTATTCTCTGTTTCTCCTATTTTCAGCTGGTTGCTTTGGTCTTCTTTCCCAGTTTTCTGAATGTCCAAAAAAACAAAGAAGCTCATAGGCCAGGCCACATCGATTTTTTTGGGCTGGGCTTGGCGTGGTCATTTTAGTCCAACCCATACCTGTGAAGCCTCAGTTTCTACGTGTGTTCTATCCCATGCATAAGCCATTCTAATCATTGGTTAGGCTACCAATCTATCGTATGTAAAGAACACGATTTTCATTTTTCTTAATGTGCGGCCTAACTAATTTTTTTGGGTTTGGGCCTAGTATGGCTGTCCTGTTTCTACACCTAAATGAAATGGAAAAAGTTCTAAAGTTCTAAATAAGATGCCACTTAAAATTTGTTTCTCCATAGACAAGTAGGGAATTCATGGAAATGTTGTGATCATTAAGCATTTCAAGGAACAATTGAAATAGAAGCCACTATTAAAAATTGTGATGATCATAAGTCTTTATAACTTATGACTATATATGCATTTATACATTCCACGTTCCATGAAATTATCTAGCCTAAGTAGAAGAAATTCAAGCAACATTACCATAAAAGAAGGAACGAAAGAAAGAAAAATGCATACCTGGAGCTACATATCCGTAAGTGCCTGCTAGTGTGGACCAATTTGATGAATCTGGCTTTATGAGTCTAGCAGTGCCGAAGTCCGAGACATGGGCCTCAAATTCCAAATCCAGCAAAATGTTCTTGCTTGATAAGTCCCGATGAATTATAGGAGGGGTGCAATCGTGGTGCATGTATGATAAAGCATGAGCTACTCCCCTGATAACCTTCAGTCTCTTCACCCAGTCCAATTCTGCAACTCCTTCAGTTACTGCTGCTGAGGAGGCTAGCTAAGCTTCCCTTTCCATGTACTCGTACACTAGAAAGGAGCACTGAGCATGAGAACAAAATCCATAGAGCTTCACGATGTTGCGATGTCGAATTTCTGTTAGTGCCTGTATCTCATTTCTAAAGCTTCTTTGATCAGCTTGCTCGCCACCTTCCAACTCGTGAAGCTTTTTCACGGCGACCATCTGACCTGTCGTCAGATCTGCTATATAAACTCTCCCATACCCTCCCACCCCAACACAATATTTTTCATCGAAATTCTCCGTTGCCCTGATGATGCCTTCATACGCAACCTTTCCATCGAAATCGCATATTGCAAATAGATTCCTATTGCTCACTTCTACGTCCCCTTTCTCTGCATTTCTTGTTCTCCTAAGATAAATGGAGCAAATGATGGCAAATACAAATAGAAGAAATAACGCGGCCATGATGGGAACAATGACAATGATCACAAGCTTGTGGTCTTTCTTTCTGCCAGCAGGTTTCATCGAAGAGGAATTACATGGTAGCATGCCTTTTACTTCACCGCATAGACCTTTGTTTTCAACAAATGCGTCTAATAGAGCCAGACGAAAGTATTTGCCATCAGGTAGAGGGCCCTCCAAATCATTGTATGAAAAATCAATGGAAGATAAACTGATCAAATCTTTGAAAGATGATGGGATGGAGCCTGATAGCGAATTGTGGGAGAGATTTAGCTTTTCCAACATGTGTAGTTTCCCAAGTTGTTGGCTTATCTCTCCCGAAAGGAAGTTACTGCTGAGATCTAATGAAATCTGTAGGCCTATTAGATTGCCAATCTGAAACGGAATGCTTCCATTCAAATAATTCTCACTCATGCTCAAATACCGCAATTTGGAGCAGTCCCCCAGCTGTTGAGGTATCGGCCCACTCAGCTTGTTCTTTGATAGGTCAAGAATCTCCAAATTGGACAGTTTTCCAATTTTAACTGGTACCCAACCAGACAGTTGGTTATTTTGTAAACTCAAGTTGTAAAGCTTGGACAAACTTCCCAGGCTATTAGGAATCTTTCCTTGTAGGTTGTTCGAAGACAGGTCGAGTACCCCTAGCTGACTTAGCTGCCCAATCTGAGGTGGAATTCTACCAGTGATATTGTTGTCAGAGATCTTTAGCACCGTCAGGTTTCGACATCCTCCCCAATTTGGTGACAGCTCACCATGCAATCTATTATAACTCAAATCGATGTAGGATAACTTATGATATACTCCGAAAACTTGGGATATATTTCCTGTGAGCTGATTATGCTCGAGCCGGACTCTTCTTAAGGTTGTGCAGTTTCTCAGGCTTTCAGGGATGGGACCAGTGAAATGGTTGCTACCCGCAGTGAAGTTTGCAAGTGATCCACCTTGGCATACTTGAGGTAGGTGGCCAGAGAAGTTATTGCCATGGAAGGAGAGTACCTCCAATCGTGTTAGATTTGAGATTTCTGGAGGTACTGAACCAGATAACTGATTATAAAATAGAGAGAGTATCGTTAGGCTGTTCAAATTTCCAAGAGATGGAGGGATTGGACCAGTGAGCTGATTTTCATATAAGGAGAGTGCAGTGAGGCTTGTCAAATTTCCAAGAGATGGAGGGATTGGACCAGTGAGCTGATTTTCATGCAAGGAGAGTAGAGTGAGGCTTGTCAAATTTCCAAGAGATGGAGGGATTGGACCAGTGAGCTGATTTTCATGTAAGGAGAGTAGAGTGAGGCTTGTCAAATTCCCAAGAGATGGAGGGATTGGACCAGTGAGCTGATTTTCATGTAAGGAGAGTAGAGTGAGGCTTGTCAAATTTCCAAGAGATGGAGGGATTGGACCAGTGAGCTGATTTTCATGTAAGGAGAGTAGAGTGAGGCTTGTCAAATTTCCAAGAGATGGAGGGATTGGACCAGTGAGCTGATTTTCATGTAAGGAGAGTAGAGTGAGGCTTGTCAAATTTCCAAGAGATGGAGGGATTGGACCAGTGAGCTGATTTTTAGATAAGGAGAGTTCAGTTAGGCTGCTCAAATTTCCAAGAGATGGAGGGATTGGACCAGTGAGCTTATTTTTAGATAGGACGAGCATAGTTAGGCTGCTCAAATTTCCAAGAGATGGAGGGATTGGACCAGTGAGCTGATTTTCATACAAGGAGAGTAGAGTGAGGCTTGTCAAATTTCCAAGAGATGGAGGGATTGGACCAGTGAGGATGTTTGAGGACAATTGTAGATCAGCCAAGTGGTAGAGATTTCCAATCTGTGGAGGAATTGAGCCATGGAAGTGATTTTCGTGGAGCAACAAGCTGTAGAGTGTTGTCACGTTTACTAAATTAGAAGGAATGGAACCTGTTAGAAGGTTAGCACACACTTGAAACCAACCCAGATTTTTAAGGTTGGCTATTTCACTTGGGATGGGGCCAGATATTTCATTTCCGCAGAGGAATAGGAAGCGAATGTTGGTCAAGTTTCCTAGAGTGGCAGGAAGGGAACCATTTAACAGGTTACCAGACACGTCTAGCTGATCCAGAAATTTGAGATTGCCTACTTGTCGAGGAATTGAACCAGATATCTGATTATCAAACATGTATAAGTTAACTAGGTTGGTCAAGTTTCCTAAAGAGGATGGGATAGAACCCGTTATATGGTTACGTGACAAGTTCATCATCGTCAGCTTTTTCAACTCCCCTATCTCTTGAGGAATTGAACCAGAAAGCTGATTCGAAGAAAGGTCAAGGGTGACCAGTTCAGAAAGAGTGCCAATTTGAGCTGGGATGGTTCCAAAGAGTGCATTGTTGATGAGATCGACATGGGCCAGGTCGGGGAAGGAGGAGAAGCTCAAGTTATCAAGCTTACCTTTCAAACCCGCATCTTGTAGGCTTATTTCTGCTACTCTTCCGGCGCTGTTGCATGAGATTCCGGTCCAGTTGCATGGAGAGCTATCTTGGGTGGTAGAAGCATTAGCGTTAGGGTGTAACGACCATGAACTGAGTGCCTGTCTTTGCAATAGACTGGCTTTCCACCTGAGTAGAGCTTCCACTTCAGCTTGGGATTCCAAGGAAGCAGCAGCATTAATGTTAGAAGAAAGGGAAATTGCCCATCCAAGCAGCAAAACAAGGGACAGAAATTTCGCTATGGCCATGGTAGCTGTGTATGCGGTAGTGCGAGCTATCAATGGCCTGTTGGATGGCATTATATAGGGAAAAAAAAAAAAAAAAAACTGATTATTTTTCCCAATAAATGCTCTCAGAGAACAACCGAGTAGTATTTAGTTGCATTGGGGCACCTCCTGGACTGTCCAATCCATCGATCTAGACCGTTCATTAGGTCCAGAGCACGTTTCACGGGCAGCCATGCAAGCATCACTCCAATAATCAGACAAATGTTGTCCGTTCAATTCATGATATATACAGTCAAGATCAATTACACAAAAATAGGCCCACCCAATAACGTGTTTCTTATTTTTCTCATTGACTCTTGACTTCGTTCTTCATCGCAGCGAATGAGAGTTGGTTAATTGCAGCTCACAACTGTATATATAGACATTGTTAAATTCAGATCATCCATCGGACGGGAAGCATCGACGATACCAGTTCTGACCGTTTGAATTCTAAAGTAAAATTGTGACAACTGACAAATACAAATTCCAAAGGAAAAATCAGAGGCAAGTATCCCGTTGTCAGTGTAGTTATTTACACTCTGCTCCATCTACTACTAGATCAACGGTTCAGATGCGAATAGGACTCAGATTGCCTTCAACCGAGTTGAAGGAGATTCTCGCAATCCTGACGTGGCCTAATGAAAAAGTGACGCCTGTGGCCGGTGGGAGAAAATTTTTGCTACACCTGAGTTAGATACGCTAGCTACACCGGGTGTAGCAATGACCCCAGCATGATGTATGTATTTTATCCACACCGTCCATCCATTTGGAAATATCATTTTATGGTATGAAACCAATAATGAAACAGATCAGAATCTCAAGTGGCCCCCAAGAAGTTTTGAATGGTTTGCGTTAAATTCCCACTATTTTCTGTCATAGGTCCAATTAAGAATTGGATCTGCCTGATTTTTGGTGTCATGACATAAAATGATATCGCCAAATGGATGGACGGCGTGGATACAACAAATACATCATGGTGGGTCATTGCTACACCCGGTGTAGCTAGCGTAGCTAACTCGTGGGTGTAGCAAATTATTTCTCGGCCGGTGGATGCCTATCCAGTACCTCAAACATTGTGGGACCTCTGTGATATGTTTGTGTTATATCCACTCCGTCCATCCGTTTCAACCGTTTATTTTAGGAGATAAACCCAAACATGAGGGAGATCCAAAACTAGTGTGAGCCACACCATTAGGATATAGTGGAGATACAACACCCACCATTGAAAACTTTATTGGCCCGACGGCTGCATGTTTATATGCCATCCAACTTGTTCATGACGTGATTCATACATGAATGCGAAAATACAAATGCTATCGGGCGTTCAATTCCCCATGCTTCCTGTGGTGTGGCTCACTTGGAGTTTTGGACGTCTCTCTGTTTGTACCTATGTCCTAAAATGACCTAGCAAAATGGATCTAAGAAATGGACATAGCACAAACATCATGGGGCCCTAGCAAGTCTAAGCAATTTGTGCCAACGGTAGGATGTGAAGCCTGCATTGAAAAGTGAAAATGATTAAATTGTTATTTTTGTTGCAACTAATTAAGACGGGCGTTTACCAGCCCACAAAACTATAAAAATATCTTCAATAATTCTATAAAACCCTTTGAACCCAATCTTAAATAAAGAGAGATACCTCCACCATTGCAATCCTTGCAATACCTCTTCTCACTGAGATCACCTTAAGAGGAAGAAAATGGAGCACCTTTTGAGAGACCTTGAAAAATCTTAAACCCCTTCTTATAAAAGTAATTGAAATTGTGGTTTGCACCGCTATTTAGATAAGCTTGAAGGTATGCTTATGTCCTAGAGGGGGATGAATATGACTTTTTACAAATTTCTTGTTAATTAAAAACTCAAATGCATTCACAATCTAATTTACCAATTAAGTATATGTAAATGTAAGTAAATCGATCACACAAGATCTTTTTTAAATTATCAACTATACTAAGAGAAGTATTTGATCAAACAGTTGATATGCTTGCTTATACTAATCTTTCAAAGATGGCATATGGGCATTTTGTCAAACATGAGATAGACATTCAGTTAAGCACTTATAAAATTAATCAACAAAGCATAATAATAGACAAAATGCATTTACCACTTTACATAGGATGTATAGTGGTTCGACGATGAGTCTACTCCACTCCCTGTTTAGGTACTCAACTCATTTGAGCACACTGGCATTCACTATCGGAGGTTTTAAATGAGGTTCACCTCTCAACCTTTACAACCTACACAGGGTCTATACCTACACAAGGACAACACATGTATTCTCCCGTGTCGGAGGCCTACACAAGGACTTCCATGTCCTACACAAAGACACACACGTCCTACTCAAGGACAACTTCGAGATTAGGCCACAATCTCCAAACCCTAATCTCAACAAGAAGGGGGAATCAAATAATGGACTCTATTAGCTTAAACACTTATAAGAGATGAGCCTCGATTTAGCGCATTTGTAAAGTTACTTCAGCTCCAAGAATGCTTCAGCTCCTTTCTAAGCTCCCATGATCAGCTACCAATGCATATGATGTAATTCCTAGACTAATGCCGGGTAAGTGGGAGGAGGTGTTGGAGTTCTCTTGCTGGGTAGGAGGGAGGAGGTGTTGGAGTTCTCTTTGCCTATTCAATGTTATAGTGATGGTATGAACTACCAATTATGAGTATTCAATGGCTATTGATGACTAATAGATTTAACAAGATGGGTTAGGTCATCCATGAATACCTTGTTTGAGTTCATACTTCAAACCATGCTTTGAATGCTCATTAAAGTGACATGAATCACTTGGTTTGAAAGATGAACTCCAAGCAAATGATGAGAAAACAAGGTTAGGTAATGCTCTTAATTGCCTCTCTTAATGCTCTCAATGATTGTGCAAAGAATCCCATGAAAGCCCTCAGGATATGCCTTTATAAAGGCTTAAAAAGCGCTCCAACGAATAAATAACGGCTAGTTATCGAACTGCCCGAGACCCCTATTGACCGGTCGACCGATCGGTTGATAAATTAGATTTACAAGTGAAAGCTTGCTGGACAAATTTTGTCCATTGCTGACCGGTTGGAGGGGTCCATCAACCGGTCATCAGACCGGTCTGAAATTCAGACTTTAAACACATTAGCCGCTTGACAGATTTTGAGCCTGCTCGACCGGTCGGATGGCCGGTCGGAGGTGGCCATCGACCGGTTAGTAGACTTGTCGATAATTCGAATTTGCCTTTAGAAAGCTGCTGTCCAAATGGGCTTTATAGCCGACCGGTCGGCAGGCTTGGTACTTAGCCTGTTTTAGACTGAATTTCAGCAAACCTATTTGGTGACCAAAATAAGTGGTTTTGCTACGATTTTCCACAGTTTGGCACCTACCCAATGAAGGTCCAAGACTGATCATCTTGACCTTAAATCCGTGGATCAAATGGCTCAAATTAAATATGTTTAGAATGCCATAAAAATGGGTGTTTTTGGATCCTATGAGCTGTCTATATGCAACTTACCTTTTGAGGTTGTTTTGGCTTGAACTTGAGTGCGGAAAGTTGCATCTTTCTTCAAGTCTTGAGTCTTCAATCTTCGTCGGAGCTCACAAGACTTGACGGACTTATATGCTCATGCAATTGAAAATACAATGCACGAATCAGTGCACTGACGGAAATCCCTCTTGAACCATTTTCTTTCTTGTGGGAGAAAACCCTTGCTCATACTCAAAATTCAAAATTCTACCTCAACCCCAATATAACTTACTTTACAAGCTACACTTTTAGAAGTGAAATACCAAAATTACCCCTCCATAGGTTTAAAATCAATTGGGCCTTGTTTGCTCAAGTCCAATACGAATAATATGAGCCTTATCATTAGAGAGAAAGAAGCCCAAGTAATTTTGATATCACTAATTTAACAATCTCCACCTTGATAACAAAAACACTTCCTTGCCTTGTCGATCTGTCATCATTACCTTACTTTGAAGCCTATAGAAGTTAAGCACCAATTCAACTTCTCTACTTGAACTGTTTTTGTGAGCATGTCCGCTACTTTCTCCTTCGTTTAAAATTTAAAAAAATGAGCTTTGCCTTCCTCAATGACTTATCAAATGAAGTGATGACGGACTGAAATGTACTTGGTCCTCTTATGATTGACGGAATTCTTGGCCAAGTGAATTGCACTCATGTTGTCACAATATAAATCCATAGGCTTGGAATCAATACCTATTTCGCCCATTAGACCTTGAAGCCAAAATGCTTCTTTTCACGCTTTCGTAGCTGCCATGTACTCGACATCTATAGTAGACAACACCACTATCCCTTAAAGCTTGGACATCCAATATATCGACTCATTTGCAAAATGAAAAATATATCCTGTTGTCGATCTTCTCTTGTGAAGATCATCGACAAAAATTGTATCAATGAAACCTTATATCTTCTTGGAGTCTTGTTAAATATAATCTTGTAATCAAATGTGCCTTTCAAGTACAGAAGAACCCATTTAGCGGCTTCCCAATGTGATTTACTTGGATTTTTCATGAACCCACTTAGTACGCCAACTTCATGAGCTATATCCGATCTAGTGTAAACCATAGCAAACATTAAGCTACCAACTACAGTAGCATAAGGCACACGTGTCATGTAGCGCCTTTCCTCTTCCAAAATTTGACTTTGCCTAGAAGATAACATGAAATATGGAGTAAAAGGTGTGTTTACTGGTTTTGCATTATTCATGCCAAACTTGTGGAGCATCTTTCTAATGAACTCCTTTTGAGAAAGTGATAAAATCTCACCTTTTCAGTCTCTATGAATCACAATTTCAAGGATTTGGTGTGCCAATCTAAGATCCTTCATCTCAAATGACTTACTCAATTGTACTTTGAGTTCACCTATCTTAACCTTGTCCTTGTTCACCAAGAGCATGTCATTGACATACAATACCAAGATTAGAAAAGATCTATCACTGGAAAGTTTCATATATACATAATGATCATACTCATTTCTTTGGTATCTGATACCTATCATGAAGGAGTTAAATTTTTTACACCATTGTCTTGATGCTTATTTCAATTTATACCAAGGATTTATTCAACTTGTACACAAGAATTTCCTTTCCCTTTTTTACGAATCCTTCTGGTTGTTACATGTATACTTCTTCTTCAAGTTCCTCATGAAAGAACAATGTCTAGCTCCAGTTCCTCATGATCTTCACATCCATTTGCTCAAGCTCCAAGTCAAGCATAGTAAGGAGCCCAAGTACAAAAGGAATGGATGCCAATTTGACAACTGGGGCAAAAAACTCAACGAATTCAATTCCTTCCCTTTGCACAAAACCTTTGGCAACTAACTGTTAAAATTAGAAAATGTGACAAGACATTTTCTGGTGTATAGTTGCTCTAGGGTTTGAGTATTAGAACATTCATAGACATTCACAAACAATTACAAAAGTATACACAAGAGAAGATATCATAAGGTGAATTTTTATTCCAGAGATTCTGAGATCTTGTACATTCCAGGCCATGATCTGGCATAAATTCTTAATTACATCAATGGTTGATAACCCTTGATTAAAAGGCAAAAGACTAAGTCATCGGGGACTATGTTCTTTAAGTTCTCGGTTGTATAGATCGGTTTAGTTTTGGTATGGACTGAGCCGTCTTCGACAAGCCAGATGCCTATGTCCCATGTTCCTTCAGATATTCGAGTTCAGAGAAAGTTAATGTTTTAATCGAGTAGTGCAACGGAGAGTCAGTGACTGTCGATGTGGATGGGCGACCGCAGGAAGACCAACTATGATTGTGTACTTGATCGACTCAACTAGCAGACTCCGCTTTAGATGAGTAGTACATCAACCAGATTGGGATAGCAATCCATAACAAGTGTTCTCGTGATGATTTGAACTCGTTAGTTTTGGTTTATAGTGGTAACCGTAATCTCTTCTGGTTAGTTGAAGCCTCAAACCAAGTTGAAACTTAGTTGTACAGTATAAGACTAATACAGGGTTGCTCATTGAATTACACTAGAGTCTTTCAACTCAGCATTAGAGACATCCCACTCTCAATACTTTTTTTTGTGGTTGATTAGACTACATGTAGCCATTCATATGTTTGCATGCTTTCATGGAAATACGTCAAATCAATTAAGATATTACAAGAAGAAGCGAGATTAGTCAGTACATAGGCTAGGCTGACCTGGCACATGCTACATGCGGTCTGGAGCATGCATGCGCCAGACCTGGTCACTATGCTAGTTATTCAAAGTGGCATGCGTTGGCTCAGTTTAGCATGCACCAGGCACCACTTAGACTTTCTTTTAAATGTTTTTCGTACACCCGGTGTGAGAATGGATGCACTAGCAACACTTAAAACATTTTTGTGTTGTTTAGACATGCGTTAGCTATTAATTTACATGCGCTAAGAATCCACTGGAATTAGTTAAGGATCTTTTAGTCTTAGATTCTTCTTTCATGTGAGGTCACATTTACCAACCCCTTTTAACATTTGCCACAATAGATGAGTTGTGCACCTTGTATGTCGGAATGATGTAGCTTCGGCGAGAACTCTAGCGATGGGTTTTGGATTTCAGTGAGGGTTCCCGAGGGTTTCTGGCGAGGGTTGGTGAATGCTTAGTAGTACGGGTGCAATTTTCAAGACAGTTCTCTCTCTCTCTCTCTCACACACACACACACACACACACACACACACACACACACACACACACAAGGGCTGTTTATAGACAGAAATTCCGAAAAGGGGACCAACAACTATCTTGTTCATGCCATTTTAATGTTGTGGATGGATCTTGATAGCAAGCGCATGTAGTTGAGTACTTAGTTTGGACAACTTAGGAGTGGCGCATGCAGAACTAAATTGGCACATGCCAGAGTGACATGGCGCATGCCAAACAGAACTGGAGCATGCTAGACTAGTCTAGAGCATGTATGCCCTAGGCTCCTTATGAGGTACATTTTCTTATATTTCAAAGTTTATTCGCCCTCTTTTCGAGCATCGATTAATTTCTTAGCTTTAACTAACATTTCAGAACCCAACACCAGACTTGCCCTATACCTTTCCAATTTTCCATGCACATCCTTCTTAATTTTGTATACCCATTTACAACCAACCGTTTTCTACCTTTTGGCAAATTCACCCAACGTCTTGTTTCTTTTAAGTGTGGGTATCTCCTTTTCCATAGCCATCATTCAATGCTTTGAGTCATTGCCTTCAATTTGTTCATGGAAAGATGTCGGTTCTTCATTTATAGTTGTCAATGTATAAAGAATTTCCATATCAACAAAGTCTTTGTACCTTTCCGATGGACTAATCATTCTCATAAAATACTTAGGCAAGTTTGGCACATTTTCTTCTTGAAAATATTTTAATCCTTCATTTTGATCTTTCGGTTCGACCATTTCCTTATTAAAATCCACATTCCCCATTCTCATTAAGAATATACTCACTTGATGAAGGAACCGTGGGTTCCAAATTAAATTATTGGGTATTATCTTGTACCACTTCTTCATTCTTCTTTTTCAAGTCCTTGGCTAACACAGTTGATTCATCAAAATGAACATCATGGCTTGTGATAATTTTACGGGCACTTGGGTCTCACAAATGGTATCCCTTTACACCTTTCCTATAGCCAACAAATATCTTAGTTCTAACTTATTTATTTGACAAGTCAAGATGAGTGTATAAGCATCACAACCAAATATCTTTGAATTCGAATAGCCACAACACCTTTGAGGAGTCTTCTTCCTTAGTGTCGCCGAAGGTGATTGATTGATGAGATAACAAGCTGTAGACATGGTTTCCGCCCATAACTCTTGCTCCAATCCGGCATTGCTAAACGTACTTCGAGCATGCTAGATTAATTTCCAGTTCATGCGTTCGGCAACACTATTTTGTTGAAGAGTGTATGCTATAGTGAAATGTTGCATGATCCCTTCATCCTTACAAAATTGTGCAAACTCATTGGAGGTGAATTCTTTTCCATTATTAGCTCAGAGAGCTTTAATGTGTCGCCCGATACTCTTTTTAACTCCTGCCTTGAAATACTTTAAGTAGGTGAAAACATCACTCTTTGATTTAAGAGTGTAGACCCACACCTTTCTTGAGAAATTATTGACAAACGAAACAAAATATGATGCCCCTCCATATGATGTAGTCGGTGATAGCCCCCAACATCCGAGTGTATGTAATCGAGAATGCCCTTGCTTGTATGACTTCCGACCTTGAATGTCCGCCTATATTGCTACCCAAATATGTAACACTCACAAAATTTGGATTCCCCAAATTTTATGATGGGAATAAGATATCTCTTCATTAAAATCTCCATGCCCTTCTCAGTCATATCCCCCAATCTCTAGTGCCCTTCTCAGTCATATGCCCTTCTCAGTCATAAACGAAGAGAAATGACATCCTTTTCAACTACTACATTTTAATTATTTTCAACCACCGAGCTTCCCAACAATTTGACAAGTTTCCAACTTGGACCCCCTTTCATAAAAACCAGAGCTCCCTTTGAAACTTTGAGAACCCCATCTTGTCCAGTGAGCTTTTAGCTATTTGATTCCAACAAATAGAGTGAAATCGAGCTTTTCTTCAAATCCAGCACATGTCGTACTTTCTCAAGTGTCCATATCATTTCATCAAACATCCTTAGACGCACCAATCCAACCCCAACTATTTTACTAGTTTAATTGTTTTCCATTAGCATAGAACCACCCTCACAAGGCTCATATGAACTAAACCAAGAATTGTTGGGGCACATATGATGTGTGGCACCAGTGTCCACAATCCAATTTTGGTGGAATTCCGGATTACATCCAACTACAACCACTTCATCTTCAACCACGCTCGATATTGTTTCCTCCACTTGAATGGCTTCTTTCTTCGATTCGGTATGTTATTTTTCTCTCACTGATTCATCACTTGACTTATCATTTGTGGCCGAATTTGTTCATTTTCCCTTCCAACATTCTTCTTGATTCGACTTATTCTTCCACATCCCCAACATATGCCTTTTTCTTTGTCGCCTTTCAACTTGGACCTTAATTTGGTTCTTAAAGAAGAACCCCATTCTCTCAATCTTCCTCTAGTCAACAACGCATCCTTGTCATTCGAACCACTTGAAGATGTTGTCCTTCTTAGCACTTTTACAAGCACAACACTTACAATTGTATTCATATCAATGCTTTCTTTGTTGCAACTCAAAGTTGTGATTAAGTTATCGAAAGATTTCAGCAATGAACACAAGAAATTCACTGCTTTATCATCTTCATCGATCTTAACATCAATACTTGTCAATCGACTAATAATAGTATTGAACAAGTTCAAGTGAGCCGATATCATAGTGCCTTCTTTCATCCGAAGTGAATACAATTGCCTCTTTAAGAAAAAACGATTCATCAGAGACTTCGTCATATAAAGACTCTCCAATTTCTTCCATAAATTGGTGGCCGATTTGGCCAATTACATTGATAAGACTTCATCTTCCAAGCATAATCAGATCATAAAAATGCCTTTAGATCCATGTTCGGCATCAATCGACATGGATCCCAGCCTTTTTTTAATTCCAAATAATTCCTTGTGCTGTCCTTATTGAATCAACAAATCATGGACCTTGATCTTCCAAAGTTCAAAGTTTTTTTTTATTTTTTATTATCAAACTTCTCTACCTCAAAATGACCACTCGCTATTTCCCCTAAAGTATACAAATAGCCCAAGCTTTGAAACCACTTGTTGCAACTAAGATTGTTGCTTACCGGCCTCCAAAACAAAATACCACTTTGTAAAATCGGCTTCGACGACTCACAAAACAACCTAAGCATGATTTGTCCACAATATTAAAGAAAATATAAAGAAAGAAACAACAACATAAGCCACAAGACAGGATATTTACGTGGTTCACCACTTCGGCTACTCCACGTGTAATTTGGCAAGGAAATAATTCACTATGGAAAAGAGAGATTACAAGGAATAAAGTTCATGTTATGGGGATAGTCCAAGCTAGCCCATGGCCCACAAACATGAGGAAGCCCATTCCAAAAGGCCCACATTGTAGTCCTCAGATTGGCCATGAGATGAGGAGATGCGACGCCTATTCTGATCTTAACAAACTACTACCAGTAGAATGATTAGTGTTGAACCTCCAATTTATACATTGTATAGGTCATTCCATCACATTATATGCATGGTTTGCATGTTTAAAAGGTTTATCTAATGTAGGTTTTGTGATTGTAGGAATGAGAACAGACTTCAACTAATCGGAGACCAAAAAGAGCCACTTAGAGGCATTGGATGAAGATTGAAGGAGGACCAAAGAGAGAAGAAAACAAGGAGAGAAGAGAGAAGAAGAAAGGAAGAAAGAAAATATAAAGAAAAGAAGGTTCGACCGGTCTTAACCGGTTGGCCAAAGGAGCCAGACCGGTCAAGACCGGTTGGCCACACCATTGCCCTCTTTTGAAGCTTGCTGTACAACAGATCAAGCTGGTCTGACCGGTCAAGACCGGTCGGCCAACAGGCCAGATCCTCTCTGATGCACGCTAGACCAATTACAGACATGTCCGACCGGTCGTGACAGGTCGGCCAGCCCAGTCCGACCGGTCTAGACCGGTCGGCCATGTGAAAACAGCAACCTTTGCAAATTCGGACTCTGATTTTCTCTGCGCATTGTGTATCTTACGCAATTTTTGAAAGTTTCCGACGCAACAGAGCTTCCCCATTATAAAAGGACACCTGGGGTCTCCTCCTAGGGTATCATAGAAGCAAAGGAACTTCGTGGGAGAGGAAGGAAGCCGTCGTTGAGCGTCTGCAACCCTCCAAACTCCGGTTTTTCTAGTTTTTATGTTTTCTTATTTGAGTTCTAGTTGTAGTATGACAATGCTCGTCCAGAATCTCTCAGCTAAGGCTGAGAGGTGAAGCTTGTAGCTAATTTCATGTTTGATGCAGTTTAATTCAAGTAGTTCTATTTCAAGTTTGGATTTTGCATATTCTAGTTCTTAAAGTTGATAGTTTTAGATGTTTTATGAGAGTTCATGTGCTTCGGACATGGATTCCTTGCAATTCTCTGAGATTATCATGTTGTGCTTGTTTAGATTCGAATTATAGCAATCCTTGAGTAGGCCATAGTTTATAGGCATGGCTGTTACTCCGAAGGCTATGATTTCGAATTCTACATTGTTGAATGGGACTAGAACTTGGAAGTTCAACTTGAGTGGGATTGAATGCATGTAATGCTTTATTTTCCAACTAGATGAGAGATAGGACTTCAAATCTAGTTGTGTATCTTGCTTGGATTGATTGGATTGACATGAGATTGATACAAGTGAATCCTTGAATGCCTTAATGCCTTTAAATTACTGTTTTCCATTAAGTTTCTGTTTTAGCATAATTGTTCCAATTGAATCTCTTATTATTGCAAACTGAGTTGCTGGAATAGTTTGGAACTTGTACTCCAATTCCCTGTGGATCGAGCTCGGTCTTACCGAGTTTTATTACTACATCGCAGCCTTACACTTGAGGCGAGTGAACAATTAGCCAACCATCGATCAACAGTCCTCCGCTCAGGAGACATATGCTAATAAAGAGAGCTCTGGCATGACCTCCCAAATGCGAACGACTGACCACTTAAAGGTAGCCCGTGAGGCCGACCACTTGAAGGCGGTTAGCAATATTGACCACCTAAAGGTGGTCTAAGTACTGAATATCCGACCTGGATATCTCGGGATGTATTTCCATTCTAAGTATGATCTCTCCAACTCAATCAAGAAAGACAATCTTACTAAAACAAGGACTTTACCGACGTATCCTAGCAGGATCCTACTCTCCAAACCTCCTCTAAGCCCTATAAATAGAGCTTGGATGTTCACCTCGAAGGTACGAAACATCTTGGCCTTCAAAACTTTATTCTCCTTGTTCTTGGACCTGACTTAGGCATCAGAGAATCCCTTACCGCACAACAGCTCCTCCCCTTTACTTACTCACCTTCCTCTTGCAGGTTCAGCGGATCAAGGAAGCTCTCACACTCGGGTTAAAGGCTATGTAGATGATCCCGGTCATCTAAATTCATTGTCCAAATCCCTGCAACAACAGTTCCTTCCCCAATGATTCTACAACACTCTTTGAACCCAATATCAAATAAAGAGAAATACCTCCACTATTGCAATCCCAACAACGACCCTTCTCACTGATATCACCTTGAGAGAAGGAAAATGAGCATCTTTTAAGAGACCTTGAAAAATCTTAAACCCTTTCTTGTAGAAGAAATCCCTCTTGAACCCTTTTCTTTCTTATGAGAGAAAACCCTTACACACAAAATTCAAAATTCTACATCAATCCCAACATAACTCACTTTATACACTACCTTTTTAGGAGTGAAATAACAAAATTGCCCCTCCAAGGTAGAGCTAGACACAAACCAAGCCGGCTCGAAAGCTTGGATTGGTTTGAATAGAAGTTCAAACCAAACCAAACGGCTCGAATTGGTGTGAAAAAGGTCGGCTTGGATTGGTTTGAATAGAAGTTTAAACCAAACCAAACCTCGAAGTCAAGCTCGTTTAAAAAAAAAAAAACCAAGCTCAATCCATGGCAGTATCGGCTTGTCTTGATTCAGCTCGTAGATTATATGTACACTATTTCTTGTGGTGTGATCCACTTGAGCTTTGGATATGATTCATTTTTGGATCATGTCCTAAAATGAAATGTAAAAACGGATGGACAACGTGGATAATACATATACATGACGGTGGGCAGACAAAGTTTACTCAATACACTAAAGGGGGTTTCAAATTGGCTAGTGACCTCAACACCCACCATGTAGCGGGTGTTAAAGCTCTATGGCCCCCACCATGATATATGTGTTTTATCTAGTCGTCCATCAAAAATTTCAGCTCATTTTATGATATGAGACCAAAAATAAGGAAGATCTAAACCTCCAGTAGACCACAACATAGTATATTGATTATTTAACAAAAAAAAAAAAGAAAGAAAAAAGTGCTAACCCCTGTTTAAACTTGGCTTGGCTCGACTTGGCTCAGCTCAGCTCAGCTCAGCTCAGATATTTGGACCAAACCAAACCATGCTCAAGCTCATATAATCTAGACCAAACCGAGCTCAAACAGTAGGGATAGGCTTGAAGCTCGGCTAGTGTAAAGCTCTAAAAGGGAGTGTCACATAAATAAGCTAAACCAAACTTGGGTTAAATTCGGTTAAGCTTGGCTTGTGTAGAACTCTACTCGAAGTTCTACAATCAATTGAGTTTTGTTTTCTCAAGTCCAACATGAATTACATGGCCTAGGAGGGAGAAAAGCCCAAAGTAATTTTGTCCCAAAGTAATTTTGATATCACTAATTTAACAATTTTATGCAAGAAAATGTTTCATTTCCACTTAAAAGCCTACATCTGATGAGCTTTTTATGGTCAAACCTGCCTTTTTTCTTGTGTGCTAGTGCGTGTGGTATTAGTGTTTGCAAGGTCCACGGGCAACCACAGACCATCCCCATATGAGAAACCTGGTTTTTTATTATTTATTATTTGTTATTTATTACTTATTTTTTTATAATGGGCTATAAAGATTTTTAAATTAGTAAAGCAGAATTTCAATACATGAGATCACAACAAAGAACACGAGAAACTAAAACATGAGATATACACTAATGTCATATCAGTGCAATATGTGATCACTTATCATTAAATAAAGCCATTATTTACTAATGAGAAATGAACCTGTCCCATAAGAGCACTATCAGGTTCCTAGTTGCATTCGCACACTTAGTCCAATTGATCAAGAAGGGGACAGTCCATTAGGCCCAGCACACATTTCATGGACTACCACACAAAAACCATGCAGACCTGACAATGCTTACCATCCGATCAACAACCTATAAAAATAGATGGCCAAGTTTTTATTATTATTATTATTATTATTATTATTATTTTATTTATCCAATCAACAATTTCACCAATCCATTTGTTGGGGCAGGGTCATCATGGATCCTTATGGTTGTTAAAAAAAAAAACTTTTATCAGAACCATTTTTATTGGGTAATCCAATTCATAGCTGGGAAAATGGACTGGCATAAGAAGGAACACAGGTGCATTGATGGATCCTAAATCCGATCACTGCATAAGATGAACACCCAGCATGTCATTGTTGATCAATTTTCTTTCGTTTTTTTAGTCATGCAATGCACCCACCCACCGGTGGGGTTAGTGTGTCTAGTTGGCATTTCGAACCTGAAACATGCTGTTGAAACGCCTAGGCGTCTTCCAGTTGGGCTAGCAGGCTATCAAGACACCTAATTCATATCTCTTTACCAATACAATAATCAATTTACCTAATCACACAGAACAAGTAGAAATTTTACTTCATATGCCTTATTATGACTAGAAAAGGATCAAGGTTGTCTTTCTCAATCATGGTGGGTTTAGATATCAATTCCATAATAACACACAAGCTAGGCTCGACTGCATGGCCACCACTATTTTCTAATTGAGCCTGGCAATAGCATCCATGTTTGAACCGTCCAAATTGTGGATAGAGCATGACCCAAACATAACATTTATCAGATCATCCCAAACATCTTATTTTGGCCGTTAAATTTGGACCGCTGACCATTTTATCTGTAACTGTCCCTTAGCCACTAATTCAACAGTCAAGATTGTTAGATCAGTCCAATTTTCAGCAGATCCCCATCCATTATGATCACGTAGATTTTGGGCCATCTGTATTTCCTTGCAACTTTGTCATGTGAACGGATAAAAAGTCTGGAACACCATCGGTTGTTATTCGGATGGACAGAATTGGCAAAATCGTGTTTCTCGTGAGAGGCCATTTTCTCTCTCGTCTCAAAGCGTGTTTCTGGTTGCCTTCCATTCTATAGGTTGTGCATGTCAATACATTAACAAGAAGTGGGGAACCAAAAGCAACCCATGTTTTATGGATTCCTTTGATAGCGCTATTAAATTTTGATATCTTTGGTGGATTGGGAAAGATGTCGGCACAAAATCCCAAGTAGAAGATGTTTTTAACACCTCGCCATTCCAAACATGGGGTTGGATTATTTTCAAAACCCATTCCACCAAATCCAAGCTAATACCACTTAATCCCTTGCGCCAAACACCCCCTTAGTGTGTTAAAGAGCATGGGTCCCTCAAAATTAAAATTAGACTTAATTATGATTAGATCCCCGTTCTCATTTCAAATCCTATTAGACTTAATCTCAATTATGTGGAATCACCTCCTACATCCATGCTTAAAATTGGGATTAGAATTAATCTTGATCACGTAGATCCTATACCAAAAGTTAAAGGAAGCTTCTTCTTAAGAGAGAGAGAGAGAGAGAGAGAGTGCGTGTGTGTGTGTGTGAGGAACACCTAAGGAATTTAATAACTTATTAGAAAGTGCAGATCAAAGTTGCTTTTTTATAAAAAGTACAAAATTATTGAGCGTATGAATAAAAAAAGCAACAACCAAACACCCCTTTGGCATTTTTTATGGTTTCTTTTTTTCATCACCATCAACGATAGTCAGTGGAATTTGCACCACATCACACGTTGGCAGACTCTTAAAAGAATTTCTAGAAGCAATAATTTACGATGTAAGCTAGAAGGAATAATTTAGGATGTAAAAAAGAAATTCTAGAAGGAATGATTTTAGATGTAGGATTAAGTGGTCCTGAATTCAATTTGATGAAATAGCATTTGGAATCGATGGGAAATGTTGAATTAATTTTAATATTTGATTTTTTCAGTACTAGTAGGATTTCTGATGGATTTCAAATTCTAGATTTATCAATCCCCTGATTTCCCAACAGAGTTACTCTTTGCTCTTAAATAATCTATTAGGGGCCCGATACTGCCAATCTTGGCAAGGCCATCTGCTACAAAATTTTCCTCAAGGAGTGGAATGGTAATAAGCAACCGTTTGGCATCTCAACTAATAAGAGCTTATTTGCTTATTCTAAAAAAAAAGCTCTTTTACCTCGTTTGGTTGGCATCTTTCCAGGTTAAAATCTGCAAGCTTAAAATCTGGATTCCAGCATAATCCGATTTTAACTGGTGTGTTTGGTGGCAAGTTCCAGTCAAAGAGGATTCTTTTTGGAAACCTAAATTGAGTGGAACCGGGGTTAGTGGAAACGGTGTGGCGACCCTTTCTACAGGAAGGGAAAAGAGGCGGAAGTGAGTCACCGCCTCCATGTATGCGTTGTGCACCTATGTTGTATGTGTTTTATATCTCCACGGTCCATTAGTTTTGAAATCTCAATTAAGGGCACTGGACAAAAATTGAGGCAGATCTAAATCTCAAGTGGGCCACACCACAGGAAAACAGTGTTGATTGAACGACGACCATTAAAAACTTCCTAGGGCCCACTATAATGTTTATTTGTCATCCAACCTGGCCATCTGTCTTGCGGGACTACAATAGGCCAGTGGTAAGGTTCTCAGGCGAATTTGAAGCCCAAGTGGGCCATGCCACAAGCAATGGTTGGAACACAATCCGGATTGCACCGTTTTCAACCAAACAACAAGTTACAGATGAAACCTGGGTTCCACTCTAGTTTATGCAATTTTGGATTCCAACAGTGGAATCTAGATTTTCTCTAAAATCTGGGTTCTGCAACCAAATAGGCCCTAAATTTAGAGCTTATTTTTATAGAAACTAGTAAAAAAGCTCTTAAATAATAAGTGATGGGAGGTCACTTTTTCTTGAAGCGCTTATTTGGCTTGAGCTGGTAGGCATTTTTTGTTAATTTTTTGACAAGTTTTGCCCTTAAACCTTTTAAGTAATTCCCATCTTACCCTCTCTCCTCTTAAGGTAGCTAGGCTCCACCTAATACACGATCACATCAAAGATGGGTCCCACATGATGGACAAACCATATTGTTCGCTTCCCCAAGTGTAGGGTTGCGATGTAGTAATAATCTCGGTAAGACCGAGGTCGATCCACAGGGACTTGTGTAGGGATTCAGAAAATACTTTCAATGGTTTCTACTTAAGAACTAACTAATCAGGAAACTAACTAAATAAGATTTAGTAATTTGGTGAAGATAGCAATTTTGAACTAAACTGAAGGTAATCAATTAATAAAAAGCACTAAGGGTTCAAGGATCCACTTGTAGCAATCCTTGATGCTTAATTCGTTGTGGTTTCTCACTTTCTCAACTAGAATCGAAATTAAGTCCTATCTAGCCGGATGATAGAGCAGTTAAAACAAACAATCTGCCATATGTGTGATTCATGTACATAATTCTCTCAATTCAAGCTAGGACTTGAGCACACTCAATTGCATAGGTCAATCCTAATTCCAATAGGTTAAGATCACAATCATAATCATCATTAAATCCTGTCACAAGGTATAACTAGATCATGATTTGAACTTGATTCAAATCACATACACAATCTCACATAATCTAGAAATTCCAGAAAAATAGAACTTTTGATATGAAGTTCCCACATGAGGATCATAGGTCTAGAGCGTATTGAATCTAATTCTTCGGAGCATACAGGTCTAGAATAACTTAAAACAATTAACAACTCAAGCAATTCTTCTAAACATCCATGAGCCATCATAAGATTAAGAAAAGCTACTTAGAACTTTATTTAAACTTCAAACCATTGTTCTTTATTAACAATTCAATTTGAAACCAAATCAAACGAATTGAAACATCTTAGATTCACTACAAGCTTCACCTCTTAGCCCTAGCTAAGAGCTTTAGCCGTTCATGATCCAAGGAAACATGAAAGCTCCTAATAAAAACATAAAACTAGAAGAACAAACTAGGAGGAGTTGTGAAACTCCGGATCTGACTTCCACCGTCTCCCACCGTGCTAAATCTCTTCTAGGATGCCTCTAAAAGAAGCCCTAGGTCCCCTTTTATAGAATAGTGCAGAAGGTTCCGGATTGCGCAAGAAATCCCGGACTGCGCAGAGAAAATAGGAGCTTAAAGGACACGTTTTGTTACGCAGACGACCGATCGCACTACTGGTCTGAGCTCCTGGACGACCAGTCGCACGACCGGTCTCAAAAGTGCAAAAACTGTCCAGCGAGTTTTCATAATTTCAGAACCCAGAATTTTAATTCAAGGACCGGTCGGACGACCGGTCTGAGCATTGGACGACCGGTCGTGGATGGTCCAGCAAGGTTTGCAGTGAGGCTTCTTCTATTGAGTGTTCGGACCAATCAGACGACCGGTCCTGGGCTATGGACGACCAGTCGGACGATCGGTCTTGGGTGCATTTTCCTACCCTCTTTTCTTCTCTCATTTGCTTCTTTCTTCTACCCTTTCACGCTTAGTCTTGTGATCTTCAATGCTTGTAAATAGCGTCTTTATGTCTTCAATTGATGAATGCTCTCTCTCTTATTCCTATAACCACAAAACCATGCATTAGTTGAGTCTTTAATCATGTATTTCAAGCATAGTTAGTGATAAAATGGGGTTAGAATATGCACATTTAAAAGCTCAACACACCCCCCAACCAGCATTTTGCTAGTCCCAAGCAAAATATGCGTGAAATAAATTTCATTCTTCAAAACCTTACTCTCCTTTAGAAACCATATTTTTATATACTCAATGATATGGTAGTGTAAAGAATTCTGAAATGCCCGGTGATAGAAGTTGAAACCTTGAATTTTCCAAAATATACCAAGTACTCATATGAAATTCCTGCTGATTGATTGATAAATAGAAGAATCCAAACAATTTAACCTAGTGTGCTTGGTGAATGCTCATCTCATGAATTTCCGGGGTTACCTTCTTTGTGAATTAACTAAGGTATGGACTCAATGGTGTAAGATCAACAATCAAGCCTATGACAGGAGTTTGCCTTACCATCCTTCCAACGGCTTTCACACTACGTCCCATTTCCGGCTTTGGTTACGAGTAGACCATCCCCTGGTTGGTAATAGGTAGCCCTTTTCGGAATTTTATACCATATTCTCCATCATTTCCATATTTTCATCCTTCCTTTCCGTTTTCTTTTTCATTAGATAGGATTTTTAGAAATCCATATCTTCTTTATTTTTCCATGGACAAGGATGGACAAAGTACCCTGGCTTGGTTTCTCAACACCTCAAATCCAAACTTAATCAATTCACAGTTCTACATAACCCTTTCAAAGCATAAGAATTGTGTAATTTGAACTAGGTGTAAAAGTGTTTAGAAATTCTATCAATCATAAAAATAGGGGGATTCGCATGTAAAACTAGTATCTTAGAGATTGTTCAAGATATTCAACTTCACTCACTGTGCCTCTCTTTTTCTTATACTCACACCATTCCAAATGTATAGAAACAAAGTTTTCCAATGGAGTGTTGAATTTGTAGAAAAAAAATGAAAAAGTTTCTACACAATTGTTCAAGATGTTACAAGACACTGGATTTATCCTAGTGATCCCACACCCACAACCAAATCTTGCATTGTCCTTAATGTAAAAGATATGCAATGAGCAAAACATGAGAGCAAATATAAAATAAAGGGGATGAGGGATGAAAGTACCTGAGAGAACAAAAACTGAAATTCTACCTCCAGCTATCAAACCTATGAAAAAGCAAATTAAAAGTAACAAAATCCTAATCCTAACTACTCTATACCTCCATCAGACTAGGAGATCAATCACCCTGATATATAGGATCAATCAGAGGTATAGACATACCTTCCGAAAGAAAATTCTCAAAGAACGGTTTTAATCGCTAACCATTTGCTTTAAAGATATTGCCGTTCCTTGGATTCAACAACTCGACGGTCCCATATGGATAAACAGTGTGCACAATGTAGGGACCGGTCCATCGAGATCTTAATTTTTCCGAAAATAAATGTAAGCGAGAATTATGCATAAGGACTTTTTGATTGATCGTGAAGGTCTTTCGAAGGATGTTCTTATCATGGAATACCTTCTTCTTGTCCTTGTAAATTCTTGCATTTTCATATGCCTCTTTCCGGAGTTCCGCAAGTTCATTCAATTGAAATTTGCGTAACAAGCTTGCTTTGTCAGAATCAAAATTCATCTTCTTTATCGCCCAATAAGCCCTATGTTCCAACTCCACGGGCAAGTGACAAGCTTTCCCATAAACAAGTCTATAGGGAGATATTCCAATGGGGGTCTTAAAAGCGGTACGGTAAGCCCAGAGTGCATCGGTAAGTCGAAGCGACCAATCCTTGTGATCGGGGTTCACTGTTTTCTCCAAAATATGTTTAATCTCCCTATTGGATATCTCAGCTTGTCCACTTGTTTGTGGGTGATAGGGAGTGCTCACTTTGTGATTTACGCCATATTTCTTTATTAAGGATTCAAACGGGCGATTACAAAAGTGAGACCCTCCATCACTTATGATGACTCGAGGTGTTCCAAACTGGGAAATGATGTTTTCTTTTAGGAAACGAATGACTGTTTTATGGTCATTTTTTCGGCATGAAATTGCCTCAACCCATTTTGAAACATAATCAACGGCAAGCAGAATATACAAATTTTCAAAAGAAGATGGGAATGGTCCCATGAAATTGATGCCCTAACAATAAAAATTTTCAATTGGTAAGATGGGATTGAGAGGCATTATATTTCTACGGGATATTCCTCTCAATGACACTGCTCACACGTTTTACAAAACTCATGGGTATCTTTGAACATGGTGGGCCAATAGAACCCACAATGCAAAATTTTGGCTGTGGTCTTCTTAGCCGAGAAGTGGCCACCACACGCTTGAGAATGACAAAAGGAGATGATACTGAGTTGCTCATCATCCGGCACACATCTCCTTATAATTTGATCAGGACAATACTTGAATAAGTATGGGTCGTCCCATAGGAATTTTCTCACCTCATTGAAAAACTTATCTTTATCTTGCTTTTTCCAATGTGTTGAAATTGTACCTGTAGCAAGATAGTTAGCAATGTCCGCATACCATGGCAATTGGGAGACATTAAAAAGTTGTTCATCAGGGAACATGTCATTGATCGCGGTCGTCTTAGGGGAATCGGTGAGAACAAGTCTAGAGAGATGGTCAGCCATTACGTTCTCTACTCCTTTCTTATCACGTATTTCTATGTCAAATTCTTGGAGTGGGAGTATCCATCTTAACAAGCGTGGCTTAGCATCCATCTTAGAGAGAAGGTACTTAAGCGCGGCATGGTCGGTGAATATGATGATCTTGGATCCAATCAAGTAGGACCTAAACTTGTCCAAGGCAAAAACTATGGCTAAAAGTTCTTTTTCTGTAGTAGTGTAGTTTACTTGGGCTGAGTTCAAGGTTCTACTTGCATAGTAGGTGACACAAGGCTTCTTCTCTTTTCTTTGGCCTAACACAGCCCCAATAGCGTAGTCACTCACATCGCACATAATTTCAAAAAGAAGGCTCCAATCAGGTGGTTGCATTATGGGAGCACATGTCAACCTACCTTTAAGTTTGTCAAAGGCATTTTGACAATCTTCATTCCACTCGAATGAGTTCTCCTTTTGAAGAAGGTTACATAAAGGACGAGAGAGTGAACTGAAATCCTTTATGAATCGTTTATAAAATCCGGCGTGTCCCAAAAAGGACTACACATCTCGTACGCTCTTGGGTGATGGAAGGTTAGAGATAAGATCAATTTTAGCTTTGTCCACCTCAATTCCATTTTGTGAGATGATGTGACCAAGTACAATTCCCTTTTGAACCATGAAGTGGCATTTCTCCCAATTCAACACAAGGTTCTTCTCTTCACATCTTTTCAACATAGATTTCAAGTGCATAAGGCACTCATCAAAGCTACAACCAAATACTGAGAAATCATCCATGAAGACTTCGAGAATTGTCCCCACCATATCAAAAAAAATACTCAGCATACAACGCTGAAAGGTGGCAGGGGCATTACATAGTTCAAATGGCATCCTTCGATACGCGAAAGTGCCGAATGGATATGTGAATGTTGTCTTTTCTTGGTCCGCTAGGGCAATCTTTATTTGGTTATACCCTGAATAACCATCAAGGAAGCAAAAAATGGAAATGACCCGCCAACCTTTTTAAATTTGATCAACAAATGATAAGGGGAAGTGGTCTTTCCTCGTGACTGTGTTTAGCTTCCTGCAGTCAATGCACATTCTCCAACCGGTAGTGACTCTGGTTGGCACGAGTTCATTATTGGCATTGGCTACAATGGTTATTCCGAATTTCTTAGGCACCACTTGAGTTGGACTCACCCATTGACTATCGGATATTGGGTAAATGATACCCACATCCAATAGTTTCACCACTTCGGCCTTAACCACCTCCTTCATGTTTGGATTGAGTCGTCTTTGTGGTTGCCTAGATGTCTTCGCATTCTCCTCAAGGTGTATGCGATGAGTACAAATTAGTGGGTCTATGCCTTTGAGATCCGCAATCGACCATCCAATGGCACTCTTATGCTCTATTAGAGTGTTTATTAGCCTATTCTCTTATTCCTCATCCAAGTGGGAAGAAATCACCACCAAATATGTCTCGCGTCGACCTAAATATACGTATTTCAAATCACTTGGTAATGGTTTTAGGTCGAGCGTTAGTGCCTTGATATTGGATGGGAGGGGCTTGTTCTCGCTTAAGGGTAAAGGTTCAAATAGTGCCCTCCATCTTTTGTTATCAAGTACCGGCATCACATTCAAAATGGCATCCATCTCTCGTATTGTGTTATCATTTATCTCATGAGAGTGGGCTAAACATGCCTCCAAAGGGTCGGAATATAATGTCGAGGGTAATGTCTCCTCCACGAATGATTCAATCAAGTTTATCTCGTGGATCTCGTCATCAACTTCCCAAGGTTGTTTGCATAAATCAAATATATTCAGCTCGAGTGTCATATTTCCAAAGGACATTTGTACAAGCCCGTTTCTACAATTGATAATCGCATTTGAAGTAGCTAGAAAAGGGCGGCCAAGTATGACGAGAATTTGAGTTGTATCCAAGACAATAAAGTCTACTGGGTAGTAGAATTTATCAACTTGGACTAAGACATCCTCAATCACTCCTCTCGGTATACGAATAGATCTATCAGCAAGTTGGAGTGTGGTTTTGGTGGGTTTTAATTTACCTAACCCAAGTTGTTCATAAACCGAGTATGGAATGAGGTTAACACTTGCCCCTAAATCGAGTAAAGCTTGTTTTATCTGGTAGTCACCTATGATGCATGATATGGTAGGACTACCCAGATCCTTGTATTTTTGGGGCACCTCTTGTTTAATAATGGCGCTCAAATTCTCAGTCAAAAGTACTTTGTTGTGAACATTGTGTTTCCTTTTGATTGTACATAATTCCTTTAGAAATTTGACATAGGATGGTATTTGTTTTATAGCATCCAACAATGGGATGTTGATCTTCACTTGCTTAAAAACCTCTAAAATTTTCAGGTTTTTGTCTAAAGGTTTGGGTGAAATCAACCTTTGGGGAAATGGGGCAACCGGCTTGTATTGCCTTTCCGGTTCTTTCTCATGTGGAGTGTTGTTCGGGCTATCATCCTCTTTGGAAATTTCTGGATCATTAGGCTTTGGGACCTTCACCGGATTAGATTTATCGATTATTTTTCCACTTCTCAAAGTGGTGATAGCTTGAACATGCTCCGTATGTTGAGAGGATGAGTTTGCGGCTTGTATCTCAAATTGGGTTCTTGGGTTAGGAAGAGGTTAGGCAAGAAGTGTGTCTTTCTCCCTAACACTGAGATGAGATTCAACTCTAGCCATTGAGGTTTTCAAGTCATTAATGGCTTGAGATGAATTTTGATTGAATTTCAGTTGCTCTTGCATGAACCCATCAATTTTCAGAGAATTAGTCTTGTTATATTCAGCTTGAACCGATACGAATGCACCCAACATCTCCTCTAGCGTAGCTTTTGGTGTAATAACTAGGGATGGACCTAGTAATGGTTGAACTTGAGGAGTATTGTTTGCATTCGCAGTGGGTCCATTCCTCCAACTGAAGTTGGGATGGTTCTTCCAACTAGAATTATACGTGTTTGAGTTTGGAGCACTAAATGGCCGTTGATAACTGTTTATGGCATTTGATTGTTCTTGTAAGATATCTTGAAATGCTGAAATTGTGGGACAATCTTGTGTTGCATGTTGATTTTTGGCACAAATTTCACAAACAGTTTCAACGTCTTTTGAGTTGATCGTTTCTCCTTTCTTCAATTCCATGGCCTCGACTTTTCTTGTGAGGCTAGCCACATGTGCACTTATATTATCTTCTTCTGAGAGGACATAAATTCCTCCTTTTTCCTTTTGTTGGCTTGTCTTGGAATTTGTTGGTCTAGATGTATCCCAAGACTGTGCATTCTCGGCCAATTCATCAAAATAGTCCCATGCTTCCTCGGCTTCCTTATTCATGAATTCTCCATTACACACCATCTCTATGAATTGGCGCATGGGTGAAGTCAGTCCTTCATAGAAAAAGCTTATTACCCGCCAAATTTTGTAACCATGATGTGGGCATGCATTTAACAAGTCTTTGAACCTCTCCCAACATTGAAAGAAGGTCTCATCCTCCTTTTGGGCAAAATTCATGATAAGGCGCCTCAACATGATCGTTTTGTGAGTAGGGAATAACTTTTTAATGAACTCCCTAGACATCTCAGTCCATGTGCTAATTGATCTTGGCCTTAATGCATGAAGCCAACCTTTAGCTTTCTCTTTAAGGGTAAAAGAAAATAATTTGAGTCTCACCACATCGTCAGTTACATTTGCAAAGTGTATTGTGGCTATCACCTCATCAAATTCCTTAAGATGTTGATAGGCACTTTCACTGTCTAGTCCATGGAATCTAGGGAGGAGTTGGATTACTTCCGGTTTCAAATCTATGTTCCCTGCATTTTGTGGAAAAACTATGCATGAGGGAGTGCTCGCTCTTGTTGGTTGCAAGTAATCACGTAATGTTTTGGGTCGGGGAACATTCTCAACCACATTTTCTCCCGTTTCGGTTTGGTTTTGGCCCAGATTTTGATTGGCCATAGGGTTGGGTTGATTTACAGCCATACTTTCAGATAAAATTGGAGAATTTAAATGTCTCTTAGCACGTGGCTCTTTATCAATTCCTTCAACTATTCCCCCTTCACTAATAAGTCGGTTATTAGAATCCCGAACCCAATGTGGAATGCAAATCTAAAAGAATGAAGCGAAAAAGAAGAATTCATCCTTCCTTTCTTTACTCTTCTTTAACACCGAAGCACAAGGTGTCTTGCAATGGCTGAGCCAAAAGCAAAGATAGAGACCGATTTCTCCTGGTCAATAGGGGTTCAGAGAACTCCCCACCCACTCTTTGAATCTTTTGCGAAAAGTGCAGAAAAAGAAGAAAGAGGACTAGAATTGAGAAGAGAAATCTCTGAGCACAAGGTGATCCAAGACGGCAATGCCGACCAATAGAAATCAAGGCGGCTCAAGGCCAACTTATCAGAGATCCAAGAAAAAGGAGTCTCCACCCACTCTACAAGAGATGAATATGATAGGAAAGAATAGGGGAAGAAGAAGAGTAAGGTTGGAAGGACAAAACCTGATTTGAGAACTTAAGATGCCTAACTTCTTCTTCAACTTCCTAAAATCCCGGCAAAAGAAAAAAATCAAAATAAAACAAACTAAGTTAGTACAAGAGTCCTAAAAATCTCAAATAGAGACTATTTTAAAAAATTTTGTGAAAAATCGTCAAAGCCCTCGGCAACGACGCCAAAAACTTGTTCGCTTCCCCAAGTGTAGAGTTGCGATGTAGTAATAATCTTGGTAAGACCGAGGTCGATCCACAGGGACTTGTGTAGGGATTCACAAAATACTTCCAATGGTTTCTACTTATGAACTAACTAAACATGATTTAGTAATTTGGTGAAGATAGCAATTTTGAACTAAACTGAAGGTAATCAATTAATAAAAAGCACTAGGGGTTCAAGGATTCACTTGTAGCAATCCTTGATGCTTAATTCGTTGTGGTTTCTCAGTTTCTCAACTAGAATAAAAATTAAGTCCTATCTAGCCGGATGATAGAGCAGTTAAAACAAATAATCTGACATATGTGTGATTCATGTACATAATTCTCTCAATTCAAGCTAGGACTTGAGCACACTCAATTGCATAGGTCAATCCTAATTCCAATAGGTTAAGATCACAATCATAATCATCATTAAATCCTGTCACAAGGTATAACTAGATCATGATTTGAACTTGATTCAAATCACATACACAATCTCACATAATCTAGAAATTCCAGAAAAATAGAACTTTTGATATGAAGTTCCCACATGAGGATCATAGGTCTAGAGCGTATTGAATCCAATTCCTCAGAGCATACAGGTCTAGAATAACTTAAAACAATTAACAACTCAAGCAATTCTTCTAAACATCCATGAGCCATCATAAGATTAAGAAAAGCTACTTAGAACTTTATTTAAACTTCAAACCATTGTTCTTCATTAACAATCCAACTTGAAACCAAATCAAACGAATTGAAACATCTTAGATTCACTACAAGCTTCACTTCTTAGCCCTAGCTAAGAGGTTTAGCCGTTCATGATCTAAGGAAACATGAAAGCTACTAATAAAAACATAAAACTAGAAGAACAAACTAGGAAGAGTTGTAAAACTCCGGATTTGACTTCCACTGTCTCCCACTGTGCTAAATCTCTTCTAAGATGCCTCTGAAAGAAGCCCTAGGTCCCCTTTTATAGAATAGTACAGAAGGTTCCGGATTGCACAAGAAATCCCGGACTGCGCAGAGAAAATTGAAGCTTGAAGGACATGTTTTGTTACGCAGACGACCGGTTGCACGACCGGTCTGAGCTCCTGGACGAACGGTCGCACGACCGGTCTCAAAAGTGCAAAAATTGTCCAACGAGTTTTCATAATTTAAGAACCTAGAATTTTAATTCAAGGACCGGTCGGACGACCGGTCTGAGCATTGGATGACCGGTCATACGATCGGTCGTGGATGGTCCAGCAAGGTTTACAGTGAGGCTCCTTCTATTGAGTGTTCGGACCGGTCGGACATGACGCTTAGTCTTGTGATCTTCAATGCTTGTAATTTTCCTGCCCTCTTTTCTTCTCTCGTTTGCTTCTTTCTTCCACCCTTTCACGCTTAGTCTTGTGATCTTCAATGCTTGTAAATAGCGTCTTTAAGTCTTCAATTGATGAATGCTCTCTCTCTTATTCCTATAACCACAAAACCATGCATTAGTTGAGTCTTTAGCCATGTATTTCAATCATAGTTAGTGATAAAATGGGGTTAGAATATGAACATTTAAGAGCTCAACACATATCAAAGGTGGGACCTATATGATGGATGGTGGACATTGAAGGTGGGACCTATATGATGGATGGTGGACATTGAAGGTGGGCCCACATGATGAACGACCCATACTGAAGGTTGGGCCCCACATGATGGAGGGTCCACAACAAAGGTGGGACCCACATATGGATGGTGAACATCAAAGGTGGTCCAACATGAAAGATGACCCACATTAAATGTGGCCCTGCATGATGGACTGCCCACATTAAGTGGGCCCCATATGATGAATAGGTCATAGCAAAGGTGGGACCCACATGATGGATGGTGGACATAAAAGTTGGGCCTACATGATGAACGACCCATACTGAAGGCACCCCCACATGATGTGGTCCACATCAAGGTGGGTCCACATAATGCATGGTTCGCATCAAAGATGGGACTCACATGATGGATGGCCCTCAACATGAAAGTGTGGTCCAACATGATGGACAATCCACGTTAAGCGGGCCCACTTGATGGATGGTCTACATGATGGATGATGGACATCAAAGGTGGGCCCACGTGATGGTGGTTGACATCAAAGGTGGGCCCACATGATGAACGAACCATATTGAAGGTGGGGCTCCACATGATGAATGGTCCACATCAAGGTGGCCCACATAATGGACGGAGTGAGCCTCACGTTATGGATGTCTCACATCAAAGTGTGGCCCTCGTGATGGACTATCCACATAAGTGGGCCCCGCCTAATTGACAGTCCACATCTAAGGTCTTACATGATGGAGGGCCCATATCCAAAGTGGCCCAACATGATGGATGATCCACATAGAAGGTGATGGATGGCGGACATCAAAACTGGGCCCCACATGATGGACAACCCACTTTGACGGTGGGGCCCACATGAAGGACACATCAAACGTGGATTCCAAAGCATGAGTAGTGGACATCGAGGGCCCCCACATAAAATACAATATGCATGAATGGTAGGCCCCACATGATAGATGACCTATCAAGGTGGGCTCCATATAATGGATAGTTGATGTCGGGAGCGGATTAGATGAGACCTCGGATCCACCGAGGTGGGTGGGACCCCTGACGGTGGGGCTCACAATGATGTATGTGTATTAAATCCACACCCTCCAACCATTTTGAAAGATCATTTTTGCATGCGATACCAAAAATGAAGCTGACTCAAATCTTAGGTGGAACACACCATAAAAATAGTCATGATTGAATTTCTACCATTGAAAAATTCAAGAATTTCACTGGAATGTTTATTTGCCATTGTTTTTCATCCAACCTGTTGATAAGGTAAAAAACATCAAGATGAAGAGACCACATAAATATCATCTTGATCCAAAGTTTTTGTGGCCCACAGGAAGTTTTTAATGGTCAATCAGCACTGTTTCCTGTACTATGACCCATCTCGGATTTGGAACTGATTCATTTTTTGGATCATTACCTAAAATGAACTTTCAATATGGATGGACGGCATAAATGTAGTCACATACATCACAATGGCCCCACAGTCAGGGGTCCCACCCACCTCAGTGGATTCGGGGTCTCACCTAATCCGCTCCCGTTGATGTCAAAGGTCAACCAAAACAACCGTTTGAATTGCTCTTATAATGGAGTTGTTGTAATCTTTAAAAATGACATCAACTACCCTTGGAAAAAATTCTTATTTGAACACTTTACCAAACATGCTTATTTCAAATAAGTGCTTTTTGTGATTTTGAAAATATGATTTACCAAGCGAGCTTATTTAAAATATGAGCTAAAACAAAAGTGCTTATTAAAGTAGCACTTATTTGAAAAGTTCTTAATAGACCAAGGGCCAAATAATGAGGCCGAAGAGATGGCCTTGATATTAATCCAAGAATCAGATTCCACCATTATGTTATTCAGACCAAGATCCCCACAAATTTTAATCCATCAAGGATTGCCTGAGCTTCTACGTGTTAGAGACTCTTCCATAGAAATGATGGAAGGCTAAGATTACTTTGCCTAAATGGTCCCCGCAAACCCCTCCTCCTCTATCCCCAATGTTACCTTTGGAGGAGTCATCTATGTTCATTTTAAGCCAACCTGGTTCTGGGCTAACCCATCGCAGTACCTCAAAAGAGGTATTCCTTGAACCACTCCCCTGAATCTCAAGTGTGTTCAAGCAAAATTGATGTAGAGGGGGTCGCTGATGATTACATGGAGAAAATGGACAATCGGAATGAGGCTAGGCAGAGCGACAAAACAATCACCAAAGTACAAAAAATCCAGTCTCGCAGGGCGCTCCACCTGACTTCACCAAGCGCCCGACCATGAGCCCCAATGTACAAAGAGTTGCTGGATAGGTTTTGGAATTTTGGGCGCTTGACCAACAAATCATTGGGCGCCCGACCATCCCTTGACCGGGCACCCTAAATTCATCCAAAATATGGCTCAAATCTCAGGATAGTTTTGCGCGCCACCCGGTGCCCGACCAAAATTCACCAGGTTCCCAAAATTCAACAGGATTTTAAAGTTTTTCTCTGGACAGTTTGGATCCGTCGTCGACCACCCAACCACTTCTGGCCAGGCGCCCGACCATGCGCAAACTATTGCGTAGATTTTGTGCGAACTTTCTAATTTGAATGTTTTTCTTTCCTAGTTTATTTAGGACTTCTAATTTACGCATCTTAGGGTTTCTTTTACGCAACCTAGGTTATAAATACTTGTTATAATTTATTTTTGAGTATAATTATTCATCTTTTATTAAAATCTCTTGAGTTTTTCTCTTTTGCTCGTGGATTCGAGTGTTCCTTCATGGATTCGAAGAAGATCGGTCGAGGATTCCCGATAGTTTCATGGATTCCGTGAGGAGAGACAATGTTCGATCCCACACCCCGTCTACGTTGCGCCAAGTTGGTATCAGAGTGAAGAACAACCTCGGGAAGATCGCTTCTAGTGACGGTCACGATAACAATCCCGCTGACGTTGCTAAAGGTTCCAACTCCTTGCAGATAAGATCAAGGGTCTCCAAGTGGTAAATCAGATGTCCATGGAGAGGATGTTTACTTCTCTCGAGCAGATTTTAAGGGCTCTACCCCAACCCCAAGCCTAAGGCGATGCACAACCCCCTAGTGCTTATTGTACAGAATAATCCCATATTCTGTCAAGCACAGTCGCTGGCACCACGTAGGGTTAATTCTGATGATACAGATTACAACGACGAGGACGTTGAAGACATCATCCCGCGACGGCCCATACAAGGGGATGAACGTGTGGATCACAATGATCGAGGCTTCCAAGGTAAAGGTGATCTTCCTAATTTTAATGGGTCATTAAATATTGAAGATTTCATTGATTGGTTGGCGAAAGTTGAAAGATATTTTGATTACGTGGGTATTCCAGAGGTTAAACAAGTAAAGCTTGTCGCATACAAACTAAAATCCGGTGCTTCTACGTGGTGGGAGCAATTATAAACCTCTTCTTGCACCCACCAGAACAAACTACCCACTCGAACATGGCCCAGGATAAAACGATTGCTGAAATCCAGGTTTTTACCTAGCGATTATGATAAAGTATTATTTCAACAATACCAGAATTGCAAGCAATGATCTAGATCTGTCGCAGATTACCAGGCCAAGTTCAATCGCTTGACAACACAGAACGAGCTGTCAGAGATTGAGTCCTAGAAGACCGCAAGGTTCATCGGTAGTATACAACTCGCGATCCAGGATCGAATTCATCTACTACCGGTTTGGACCGTGGCAGATGCGGTTCGATTAGCCACCTTCGCTGAGACACAACTTGCGAAAATTCTTACCTGAACCTATCCTATGGCTTGTGTTTCTACAACGGGTCCTGTGCAAGATGCGACCACGTCTAAGGGGAAAGAACCCATTGGTGGATGTGCTCAACCACCACCAATCGCGAGCCGCGATGTGGGGAGTGGTCCATCCAGGCCACAAAAAGGGTCGTCCCTACGATAGCGGGCCCAAGCTGGGCACTGAATCCGTATGTTCGACCTAGGCCAGGCCTTCCATTGTGGCCAACTAGGTCACTTGTCCAATGTCTACCCTCAACGCCCCACCACCAACTTGGCCACCAATGAAGGGGAGGTTGAGGTCGAATACATGGAAGAAGAATGCATGAATGAAGAGTTCGATCAGGCCATCGAAGAAGAGGAAGACAACATAGATTAGCTAGCCAGGAACTGAGGCGAGTCCTTGGTTATGAGGCGGCTATGTTACACTCCTAGGCAAGAAGTACACCCTCAGCGTCACAACATTTTTCGCACTCGTTGCACCATGAATGGGAAGGTGTGCGATGTCATCATTGATAGTGGGAGCAATGAGAACATAGTGTCCAAAGTTATGGTGGACAAGCTCCGATTGCCGACAATAAAGCATCCGGCCCCGTATTCCATCGGTTGGATTAAGAAGGTCAGCGACACTAGGGTAACTAAACAATGTCTCGTTTCTTTCTCTATTGGTAGGAGCTATAAGGACGGTATATTATGTGATATTGTGGACATGGAGGCATGTCATATGCTTCTCGGTCGTCCATGGTAATCGGATTGAGATGTGACTCATCGTGGATGTGAGAACACTTATACATTTGTCAAAGATGGGAGGAGGAAAGTTCTAGCTCCTATGGCGCCGGAGAGTTGCCTCGAGACTTCTAAAGTGGAGGGAAGTTCTCTCCTCGTCATAAGAGAATTTGTGAGAGAATCCAAGGAGTCCAGTGAAATTTATGTTATGGTCGTTAAGGAAGAAGATCCAGGGGGTATGAATATTCCTCCAACCGTACGCCCACTTTTGAATGAATTCCGGAAGATTTGGCTTAAAGACCTTCCTTATGGGCTGCCCCCGATGCTAGAAATTCAGCACCACATAGACTTTATTCTGGGTGCTAGCCTACCAAACCGGCCACATTACCGGTTAAGCCTAAAGGAGAGTGAGATTATCCAAGTACAGGTGGAAGAGTTGTTAAAAAGGGGGCTACTCAGGGAGAGTATGAGCCCTTGTGCAGTCCCAGCTTTATTGACGTCAAAGACGGACGGTAGTTGGTGATATGTGTTGATAACAGGGTTATTAAAAAAATCATCATCAAATACGGATTTCTTATACCCCGGCTCGACAATATGCTAGATATGCTTGAGGGGTCTTAAGTATTTTTTAAGCTAGACTGACACAGTGGGTACCATCAAATTCGTATCCGCCCCAGTGATGAATGGAAGGCAACTTTTAAAACTAAAGATGGGTTGCATGAATGGTGGATTATGCCATTTACGTTGTCGAACGCCCCGGGTACTTTCATGCGGCTTATGAACCAAGTTTTGAAACCATTCATAGGTAAGTCCGTTGTGATTTACTTCGACGGTATACCGATATACAGTCAGAGAGAGTCGGAACATGTTGAACATCGCAGGCAGATTCTTCAAGTTTTACAACAGAACAAGTTATATCTGAATTTGAAGAAGTGTAGCTTCCTAATAGACCTTATTTTTAATTTTGGGATTTGTGGTGTCATCCAACTACATCCGAGTTAATGAAGATAAAGTAAGGGCCATCCGCGAGTGGCATAGTACTCCTACTAACATCCATGAGGTTGACCACGTTTTATCGCTGTTTTGTTAGAAATTTCAGTACGATTATCGTACCAATCATGGATTGTATAAAGAAATGACCGTTTCGGTGGACGGAAGAGGCTGACCATTGTTTTGTTGATATTAAGCACAAACTATCATCTACTTAGGTTCTTGTTTTACCAATCTTTGAGAATGTTTTTGAAGTGGATTGTCATGCGTCATATGTGAGTATTGGAGTGGTATTGTCTTAAGAAGGCAGGCCCGTCACCTTTTAGCGCGAAAATCTCAACGAGGCTCGAAAGAAGTGGTCCACATATGAGATAGATCTGTACGCGGTAGTACAGGCTCTTCAGCACTAATGACATTACCTCATCCAGAGGGAGTTTGTCCTCTACACCAATCATCAAGCCTTGAAATTTATTAATAGTCATACTAATGTTAGCCATATACACGCCAGGTGGATTTCATTTCTACAGAAATTCACGTTTGTATTAAAGCATAAGTCTGGCCAACAATACAAGGTTGTTGATGCATTAAGTCGTCGAGCTGCCCTTCTCATCACTATGAGTACCGAGGTTGTTGGGTTTGACTGCCTCAAGGAGCTATATGTTAAAGATGATAAGTTTAAGGATGTTTGGTTAGAAAACACGAAGGGACGATCCGGTGATTTCCACATTCGAGACGGTTTCCTGTTTTATGGGAATCGATTGTGCATTCCACAGTGCTCCCTCCTGGAGAAAATTATTCTTGAGCTTCACGGAGGTGGTCTAGAGGTCTCTTGGGTCGTGACACCATGAAGGCTCTGTTTGGATGCTCGCCTTTCCGAGCTCCCAACACTCCCTTTCGAAAACGAGGGTGTGCGCGAATTGTCGTTGTGCCACTGGCTTGCCTCATTCTCGAGGGCCTTTTTTCTCAGCTGTCGTGTTAAACTGGTTATGTTTGGATGAGTTTGTATAAGACCAGAGTCACCACTAGCCAGTTACTTCGAATTTACAGTCGGCTAGACCCCGTAAAAATGTTAAAGAAGAGAATCCGAAGATTCCTTCCTCTAAAATGACTCATTTTGATCTGCGGTCAGAGATTCGAGGTAAGGGAACACGGTTACAAGGTGGGAATGTGTTAAGCACCCACTCTACCCATACCGAAGTACAATATCTACTTCACAGAATCGAACTAATACTTGAAAGTCTGATTTAATCCTCGTACACTCTTATGAATCATATGATGCATGAATGTAGGTCTGAACAGTAAGAGTTTCTGATGGGCAGGTTTCCATTAACAGGCAAGCCCAGAGCATACGCTCGAACTGACAGGTGCTTTATGCAGGATGCATGCTGTGTATTTGATTGGTGTATATGCTCGAAGAACCCATTTAGCAGCTTCCCAATGTGATTTACTTGGATTTTTCATGAACCCGCTTAGTACGCCAACTTCATGAGCTATATCCGATCTAGTGCAAACCATAGTAAACATTAAGCTACCAACTACACTAGCATAAGGCACATGTGTCATGTAGCGCCTTTCCTCTTCCAAAATCAGACTTTGCCTGAAAGATAACATGAAATATGGAGTAAAAGGTGTGTTTACTGGTTTTGCATTATTCATGCCAAACTTGTGGAGCATCTTTCTAATGAACTCCTTTTGAGGAAGTGATAAAATCTCACCTTTTTAGTCTCTATGAATCACAATTCCAAGGATTTGATGTGCCAGTCTAAGATCCTTCATCTCAAATGACTTACTCAATTGTACTTTGAATTCACCTATCTTAACCTTGTCCTTGTTCAAGAAGAGCATGTCATCGACATACAATAACAAGATCTATCACTAGAAAGTTTCATATATACATAATGATCATACTCACTTCTTTGGTATTTGATACCTATCATGAAGGAGTTAAATTTTTAATACCATTGTCTTGATGCTTATTTCAATCTATACCAAGGATTTATTCAACTTGTACACAAGAATTTCCTTTCCCCTTTTTACGAATCCTTCTGGTTGTTACATGTATACTTCTTCTTCAAGTTCCTCATGAAAGAACAATGTCTAGCTCCAGTTCCTCATGATCTTCACATCCATTTGCTCAAGCTCCAAGTCAAGCATAGTAAGGAGCCCAAGTACAAAAGGAATGGATACCAATTTGACAATCGGGGCAAAAAACTCAACGAATTCAATTCCTTCCCTTTGCACAAAACCTTTGGTAACTAACTGTTAAAATTAGAAAATGTGACAAGACATTTTCTGGTGTATAGTTGCTCTAGGGTTTGAGTATTGGAACATTCATAGACATTCACAAACAATCACAAAAGCATACACAAGAGAAGATATCATAAGGTGAATTTTTATTCCAAAGATTCTGAGATCTTGTACATTCCAGGCCATGATCTGGCATAAATCCTTAATTACATCACTGGTTCATAACCCTTAATTAAAAGGCAAAAGACTAAGTCATCGGGGACTATGTTCTTTAAGTTCTCGGTTGTATAGACCGGTTTAGTTTTGGTCTGGACTGAGCCGTCTTCGACAAGCCAAATGCCTATGTCCCATGTTCTTTCAGATATCCGAGTTCAGAGACAGTTAATGTTTTAATCGAGTGGTGCAACAGAGAGTCAGTGACTGTCGATGTGGATGGGCGACCGCAGGAAGACCAACTATGATTGTGTACTTGATCGACTCAACTAGCAGACTTCGCTTTAGATGAGTAGTACATCGACTAGATTGGGATAACAATCCATAACAAGTGTTCTCGTGATGATTTGAACTCGTTAGTTTTGGTTTATAGTGGTAACCGTAATCTCTTCTGGTTAGTTGAAGCCTCAAACCAAGTTGAAACTTTGTGTTACAGTTTAAGACTAATACAGGGCTGCTCATTGAATTACACTAGAGTTTGTCAAATTAGCATTAGAGACATCCCGCTCACAATACTTTTTTTTGTGGTTGATTAGACTACATGTAGTCATTCATATGTTTGCATGCTTTCATGGAAATACATCAAATCGATTTAGATATTACAAGAAGAAGCGAGATTAGTCAGTACATAGGCTAGACTGACCTGGCACATGTTACATGGGGTCTGGAGCATGCATGCGACAGACCTGGTCACTATGCTAGTTATTCAAAGTGACATGCGTTGGCTCAGTTTAGCATGCACCAATCACCACTTAGACTTTCTTTTAAATGTTTTCCGTACGCCTGATGTGAGAATGCATACACTAGCAACACTTAAAACATTTTTGTGTTATTTAAACATGCGTCGGCTATTAATTTACATGCGCTATGAATCCATTGGACTTGGTTAAGGATCTTTCAGACTTAGATTCTTATTTCATGTGAGGTCACATTTGCCACAACAGATGGGTTTTGCACCTTGTACGTCGGAATGATGTAGCTCCGGCGAGAACTCCAGCGATGGGTTTTGAATTTTCAATGAGGGTTCCCGAGGGTTTCTAGCGAGGGTTGGTGAATGCTTAGTAGTACGGGTGCAATTTTCGAGATAGTTCTCTCTCTCTCTCTCTCACTCACTCACACACACACACACACACACACACACACACACACACACACACACATAAGGGCTATTTATAGACGAGAATCCTGAAAACGGGACCAACAACTATCCTGTGCATGCCATTTTAATGTTGCGGATGGATCTGGAAAGCAAGCGCATGTAGTTGAGTCCTTAGTTTGGACAACTTAGGTGCGGCGCATGCAGAACTAAATTGGCACATGCCAAAGTGACATGGTGCATGCTAGACAGAACTGGCACATGCTAGACTGGTCTAGAGCATGTATGCGCTAGGCTCCTTATGAGGTATATTTTCTTATATTTCGAAGTTTATTTGCCCTCTTTTCGAGCGTCGATTAATTTCTTAGCTTTAACTAACATTTCGGAACCCAACACCAGAATTGCCCTATACCTTTCCAATTTTCCATGCACATCCTTCTTAATTTTGTATACCCATTTACAACCAACCGTTTTTCTACCTTTTATCAAATTCACCCAACGTCTTGTTTCTTTTAAGTGCGAGCATCTCCTTTTCCATAGCCATCATCCAATGCTTTGAGTCATTGCCTTCAATTTCTTCATGGAAAGATGTCGGTTCTTCATTTATAGTTGTCAATGTATAAAGAGTTTCCACATCAACAAAGTCTTTGTACCTTTCCAGTGGACGAATCATTCTCATAAAATGCTTAGGCAAGTTTGGCACACTTTCTTCTCGAAAATATTTTAATCCTTCATTTTGATCTTTTGGTTCGACCATTTCCTTATTAAAATCCACATTCCCCATTCTCGTTAAGAATGTACTCACTTGATGAAGGAACCGTGGGTTTTACTTTAAATTATTGGGTATTATCCTGTACCACTTCTTCATTCTTCTTTTTCAAGTCCTTGGCTAACACAGCTGATTCATCAAAATGAACATCATGGCTTGTGATAATTTTGCGGGCACTTGGGTCCCACAAATGGTATCCCTTTACACCTTTACACCTTTCCTATAGCCAACAAATATCTTAGTTCTAACTTATTTATTTGATAAGTCAAGATGAGTGTATAAGCATCACAACCAAATATCTTTGAATTCGAATAGCCACAACAAGTTTCGGGCCATACCTTTGAGGATTTTTCTTCCCTAGTGTCGCCGAAGGTGATTAATTGATGAGATAACAAGCCGTAGACACGGCTTCCGCCCATAACTCTTGCTCCAATCCGGCATTGCTAAACGTACTTCGAGCATGCTAGATTAATTTTCAGTTCATGCGTTCGGCAACACTATTTTGTTGAAGAGTGTATGCTATAGTGAAATGTTGCATGATCCCTTCATCCTTACAAAATTGTGCAAACTCATTGGAGGTGAATTCTTTTCCATTATCAGTTCAGAGAGCTTTAATGTGTCGCCCGATACTCTTTTTAACTCCTGCCTTGAAATACTTTAAATAGGTGAAAACATTACTCTTTAATTTAAGAGTGTAGACCCACACCTTTCTTGAGAAATCATTGACGAATGAAACAAAATATGATGCCCCTCCATATAATGTAGTCGGTGATAGCCCCTAACATCCGAGTGTATGTAATCGAGAATGCCCTTGCTTGTATGACTTCCGACCTTGAATGTCCGCCTATATTGCTACCCAAATATGCAACACTCACAAAATTTAGATTCCCCAAATTTTATGATGGGAATAAGATATCTCTTCATTAAAATCTCCATGCCCTTCTCAATCATATGCCCTAATCTCTAGTGCCATAAACGAAGAGAAATGACATCCATTTCAACTACTACATTTCCATTATTTTCAACCACCGAGCTTCCCAACAATTTGACAAGTTTCCAACTCGAACCCCCTTTCATAAAAACCAGAGCTCCCTTTGAAACTTTGAGAACCCCATCTTGTCCAGTGAGCTTTTAGCTATCTGATTCCAACAAATAGAGTGAAATCAAGCTTTTCTTCAAAACCAGCACATGTCGTACTTTCTCAAGTGTCCATATCATTCCATCAAACATCCTTAGATGCACCGATCCAACCCCAACTATTTTACTAGTTGAATTGTTTTCTATTAGCACAGAACCACCCTCATAAGGCTCATATGAACTAAACCAAGAATTGTGGGGCACATATGATGTGTGGCACCGGTGTCCACAATCCAATTTTGGTGGAATTCCGGATTACATCCAACTACAACCACTTCATCTTCAACCACGCCCAATATTGTTTCCTCCACTTGATTGGCTAGCTTCTTTCTTCGATTCGGTACGTTATTTTTCTCTCACTGATTCATCACTCGACTTATCATTTGTGGCCGAATTTGATCATTTTCCCTTCCAACATTCTTCTTGATGCGACTTATTTTTCCACATCCCCAACATATGCCTTTTTCTAGGTAGCCTTTCAACTTGGACCTTAATTTGGTTCTTAAAGAAGAACCCCTTTTTCTCGATCTTCCTCTAGTCAACAACGCATCCTTGTCATCCAAACCACTTGAAGATGTTGTCCTTCTTAGTTCTTTTACAAGCACAACACTTACAATTGTTTTCATATCAATGCTTTCTTTGTTGCAACTCAAAGTTGTGACTAAGTTCTCGAAAGATTTCAGTAATGAACACAAGAAATTCACCGCTTTATCATCTTCATCGATCTTAACATCAACACTTGTCAATCAACAAATAATAGTATTGAACAAGTCCAAGTGAGCTGATATCTTAGTGCCTTCGTTCATTCGAAGTGAATACAATTGCCTCTTTAAGAAAATCCGATTCATGAGAGACTTCGTCATATAAAGACTCTCCAATTTCTTCCATAAATTGGTGGCCGATTTTGTCCAATTACATTGATCAGACTTCATCTTCCAAGCATAATTAGATCATAAAAATGCCTTTAGATCCATGTTCGGCATCAATCGACATGGATCCCAGCCTTTTTTTTAATTCCAAATAATTCCTCGTGCTATCCTTGTTGAATCAACAAATCATGGACCTTGATCTTCCAAAGTTCAATGTTTCTTTTTTTTTTTTTATTATCAAACTTCTCTACTTCAAAATGACCACTCGCTATTTCCCCCAAAGTATACAAATAGCCCAAGCTCTGAAACCATTTGTTGCAACTAAGATGGTGGCTTACCGGCCTCCAAAACAAAATTCCACTTTGTAAAATCGGCTTCGACGACTCACAAAAAAACCTAAGCATTATTTGTCCACAATATTGAAGAAACTACAAAGAAAGAAACAAAAACACAAGCCACAATAGAGGATATTTACGTGGTTCACCACTTCGGCTACTCCACGTGTCATTTGGCTAGGAAATAATTCACTATGGCAAAGAGAGATTACAAGGAATAAAGTACTTGTTATGGGGATAATCCAATCCAAGCTAGCCCATGGCCCACATACATGAGGAAGCCCATTCCAGAAGGCCCACATTGTAGTCCTCAGATTGACCACGAGATGAGGAGATACGACGCCTATTCTGATCTTAACAAACTGCTACCAGTAGAATGATTAGCCAACAATCGAGAAACCGTCAACAGTCCTCCGCTTAGGAGACATATGCTAATAAAGAGAGCTCTGGCATGACCTCCCAAATGCGAACGACCGACCACTTAAAGGTAGCCCGTGAGGCCGACCAATTGAAGGCGGTTAGCAATATCGACCACCTAAGGGCGGTCTAAGTACTGAATATCCGACCTGGATATCTGGGGATGTATTTCCATTCTAAGTATGATCTCTTCAACTCAATCAAGAAAGATAATCTTATTAAAACAAGGACTTCACCGACGTATCCTAGCAGGATCCTACTCTCCAAACCTCCTCTAAGCCCTATAAATAGAGCTTGGATGTTCACCTTGAAGGTACGAAACATCTTGGCCTTCAAAACCTTATTCTCCTTGTTCTTGGACCTGACTTAGGCATCAGAGAATCCCTTACCGCACAACATCTCCTCCCCTTTGCTTACTGACCTTCCTCTTGCAGGTTCAGCGGATCAGGGAAGCTCTCACACGCGGGTTAAAGGCTACGTAGATGATCCCGATCATCTAAATTCGTTGTCCAAATCCCTGCAACAATAGTTCCTTCCCCAATGATTCTACAATACTCTTTGAACCCAATCTCAAATAAAGAGAGATATCTCCACTATTGCAATCCCAACAATGACCCTTCTCACTGATATCACCTTGAGAGAGAAAAATGAGCATCTTTTAAGAGACCTTGGAAAATCTTAAACCCTTTCTTGTAGAAGAAATCCCTCTTGAACCCTTTTCTTTCTTATGAGAGAAAACCCTTACACCCAAAATTCAAAATTCTACATCAACCTCAATATAACTTACTTTATACACTACCTTTTTAGGAGTGAAACACCAAAATTGCCACTCTAAGATAGAGCTAGACTTAAACCAAGCCAGCTTGAAAGCTCGGCTCGGATTGGTTTGAAAAAGCTCGACTTGGATTGGTTTGAATAGAAGTTCAAACCAAACCAAATGGCTCGAATTGGTGTGAAAAAGGTCGGCTTGGATTGGTTCGAATAGAAGTTCAAACCAAACCAAACCTCGAAGTCAAGCTCGTTTAAAAAAAACAAACCAAGCTCAATCCATGGCAGTATCGACTTGGCTTGATTCAGCTCGGTTTGATTAGACTTGATTCAGGTCGTAGATTATATGCACACCATTTCTTGTGGTGTGATCCACTTGAGCTTTGGATATGATTCATTTTTGGATCATGTCGTAAAATGATATGTGAAAATGGATGGACAATGTGGATAATATACATATACATGACGGTGGGCACACAAAGTTTACTCAATACACTAAAGGGGGTTTCGAATTGGCTAGTGACCTCAACACCCGCCATGTAGCGGGTGTTAAAGCTCCGTGGGCCCCACCATGATATATGTGTTTTATCAAGTCATCCATCAAAAATTTCAGCTCATTTTATGATATGAGACCAAAAATAAGGAAGATCTAAACCTCCAGTAGACCACAACACAATATATTGATTATTTAACAAAAAAAAAAAAAAAAAAACAAAAAACAAAGAGCTAACCCTTGTTCAAACTTGGCTCGGCTCAACTCGGCTCGGATATTTGGACCAAACCAAACCATGCTCTAGCTCATATAATCTAGACCAAACCAAGCTCAAACAGTAGGGATAGGCTTGAAGCTCGGCTAGTGTGAAGCCCTAAAAGGGAGTGTCACATAAACAAGCTAAACCAAACTTGGGTCAAACTCAGTTAAGCTCGGCTTGTGTACAACTTTACTTGAAGATCTACAATCAATTGAGTTTTGTTTTCTCAAGTCCAACATGAATTACATGGCTTAGGAGGGAGAAAGCCCAAAGTAATTTTGATATCACTAATTTAACAATTTTATGCAAGAAAATATTTGATTTCCATTGAAAAGCCTACATCTGATGAGCTTTTTATGGTCAAACCAGCCTTTTTTCTTGTGTGCTAGTGCGTGTGGTGTTAGTGTTTGCAAGGTCCACGGGCAACCACAGACCATCCCCATATGAGAAACCTGGTTTTTTTTTTTTTTTTCAAATGGGCTATAAAGATTTTTAAATTAGTAAAGCAGAATTTAAATACATGAGATCACATTATTTACTAATGAGAAATGATCCTGTCCCATAAGAGCACTATCATGTTCCTAGTTGCATTCGCACACTTAGTCCAATTGATCAAGAAGGGGACAGTCCATTAGGCCCAGCACACATTTCATGGACTACCACACAAAAACTATGCAGACCTGACAATGCTAACCATCCGATCAACAACCTATAAAAATAGATGGCCAAGTTTTTATTTATTTATTATTATTATTTTATTTATCCAATCAACAATTTCACCAATCCATTTGTTGGGGCAGGGCCATCATGGATCCTTATGGTTGTAAAAAAAAAAAAAACTTTTATCAGAACCATTTTTATTGGGTAATCCAATTCATGGCTGGGAAAATGGACTGGCATAAGAAGGAACACCAGTGCATTGATGGATCATAAATCCTATCATTGCATAAGATGGACACCCAGCATGTCATTGTTGATCAATTTTCTTTTGTTTTTTTAGTCATGCAAGCACCCACCACCAGTGGGGTTAGTGTGTCTAGTTGGCATTTCGAACTTGAGACATGCTGTTGAAACGCCTAGGTGTCTTCCAGTTGGGCTAGTAGGCTATCAAGACACCTAATTCATATCTCTTTAACAATACAATAATCAATTTACCCAATCACACAAAACAAGTAGAAATTTTACTTCATATGCCTTATTATGACTATAAAAGGATCAAGGTTGTCTTTCTCAATCATGGTGGGTTTAGATATCAATTCCATAATAACACGCTAGCTGGGCTCGACTGCATGGCCACCGCTATTTTCTAATTGAGCCTGGCATTAGCATCCATGTTTGAACCGTCCAAATTGTGGATAGAGCATGACCCAAACATAACATTGATCAGATCATCCCAACCATCTTATTTTGGCCGTTAAATTTGGACCGCTGACCATTTTATCTGTAACTGTCCCTTAGCCACTAATTCAACAGTCAAGATTGTTAGATCAGCCCAATTTTCAGCAGATCCCCATCCATTATGATCATGTAGATTTTGGACCATCTGTATTTCCTTGCAACTATGTCATGTGAACGGATAAAAAGTCTGGAACACCATCGGTTGTTAAACGGATGGACAGAAATAGCAAAATCGTGTTTCTCGTGAGAGGCCATTTTCTCTCTCGTCTCGAAGCGTGTTTCTGGTTGCCTTGTTGTGCATGTCAATACATTAACAAGAAGTGGGGCACCGAAAGCAACCCATGTTTTATGGATTCCCTTGATAGCGCTATTAACGGCACGTCTATCGGCACGTCTCCAGGTCTAACTGTACCAGAAAATCAACGTGCCAGGTCTAACTGTACCAGAAAATCTTATGGTGCAGGTTAAAGCTCTGTGAGGTCTCCCTAATGTGTGTAATCCACTCTGTCAGTTGCTCGCCCAAATTGAAATCTTTCTGGGCCCACTATCATATTTACATGACATATTTTAACCAGGTGTTGATTTCATCCAGGTTTAAGCAGCCTTTTTTTTTTCTTCTTTTTTATTTGTTCTTGAGAAAGGTGGCCGGATCCCACTACCTATGACTGTGTTGCTCTCGAAATCATTTATAAACTCTTGGGTGGGCTCCAAAATAAGGATCAATACACAACATATATATACACACGCAACAAACCCAGCCCATAGAAGCCAACCGAGACGACCAGGGGAAATGGAAACAAGGAGCTTGCTGAAGGAAGAAGGCCCATGCCTTATTCTAACTGCCCCCAAGCCTGCAAAATCTAGATTTATCAATCCCCTGATTTCCCAACAGAGTTCCTCTTTGCTCTTAAATAATCTGTTAGGGGCCCGATACTGCCAATCTTGACAAGGCCATCTGCCACAAAATTTTCCTCTCTCAAGTAGTGGAATGGTAATAAGAGGCCGTTTGGCATCTCAACTAATAAGAGCTTATTTGCTTATTCTAAAAAAATAAGCTCTTATTTTAGAAGAAATAGCCGGTTTGCTAAAGATCCCGTTTGGTTGGCATCTTTCCAGCTTAAAATCTAGATTCCAGCAGAATCCGATTTCAACTGGTGTGTTTGGTGGCAAGTTCCAGTCAAAGAGGATTCTTTTTGGAAACCTAAATTGAGTGGAACCGGGATTAGTGGAAATGGTGTGGGCGACCCTTTCTACGGGAAGGGAAAAGAGGCGGAAGTGAGCGTCACCACCTCCATGTATGCATTGTACATCTATGTTATATGTGTTTTATATCTCCACAGTCCATTAGTTTTGAAATCTCAATTAAGGGCACTGGACAAAAAATGAGGCAGATCTAAATCTCAAGTGGGCCACACCACAGGAAAACAGTGTTGATTGAACGTCAACCATTAAAAACTTCCTAGGGCCCACCATAATGTTTATTTGCCATCCAACCTGGCCTTCTGTCTTATGGGACTACAATAGGCCAGTGGTAAGGTTCTCAGGCATATCTGAAGCCCAAGTGGGCCATGCCACAAGCAACGGTTGGAACACAATCTGGATTGCACCGTTTTCAACCAAACAACAAGTTACGGGTGAAACCTAGGTTCCACTCTAGTTTATGCAACTTTGGATTCCAACAGTGGAATCTAGATTTTCTCTAAAATATGAGTTCTGCAACCAAATAGGCCCTAAATTTAGAGCTTATTTTTATAGAAACTAGCAAAAAAAACTCTTAAATAATAAGCGATGGGGAGGTCACTTTTTCTTGAAGAGCTTATTTGGCTTAAGCTGGTAGGCATATTTTGTTAATTTTTTGACAAGTTTGCCTATAAATCTTTTAAGTAATTCCCATCTTACCCTCTCTCCTCTTAAGGTAGGCTCCACCTAATATACGATCACATCAAAGATGGGTCCCACATGATGGACAACCCATATCAAAGGTGGGACCTATATGATGGATGGTGGACATTGAAGGTGGGACAAAATGATGGAAGGTTGACATCAAAGGTGGGCCCACATGATGAACGACCCATACTGAAGGTTGGGCCCCACATGATGGACGGTCGACAACAAAGATGGGACCCACTTATGGATGGTGAACATCAAAGGTGGTCCCACATGAAGGATGGCCCACATTAAATGTGGCCCTGCATGATGGACTACCCACATTAAGTGGGCCCCATATGATGAACAGGTCATAGCAAAGGTGGGACCCACATGATGGATGGTGGACATAAAAGGTGGGCCTACATGATGAACGACCCATACCGAAGGCGCCCCCACTTGATGTGGTCCACATCAAGGTGGGCCCACATAATGCATGATTCGCATCAAAGGTGGGACTCACATGATGGATGGCCCACATCATCAAAGTGTGGTCCGACATGATGGACAATACACGTTAAGCGGGCCCCACTTGGTGGATGATCCACATGATGGATGATGGACATCAAAGGTGGGCCCACATGATGAACGAATCATATTGAAGGTGGGGCTCCACATGATGAATGGTCCACATCAAGGTGGCCCACATAATGGACGGAGTGAGCCTCACGTTATGGATGTCTCACATCAAAGTGTGGCCCTCGTGATGGACTATCCACATAAGTGGGCCCCGCCTAATTGACAGTCCACATCCAAGGTCTTACATGATGGAAGGCCCATATCCAAAGTAGCCCAACATGATGGATGATCCACATAGAAGGTGCGCTCCACATGACGGATGGTGGACATCAAAAGTGGGCCCCACATGATGGACAACCCACTTTGACGGTGGGGCCCACATGATGGACACATCAAACGTGGATTCCAAAGCATGAGTAGTGGACATTGAGGACCCCCACATAAAATACAATAAGCATTAATGGTAGGCCCCACATGATAGATGACCTATATCAAGGTGGGCTCCATATAATGGATAGTTGATGTCGGGAGCGGATTAGATGAGACCTCGGATCCACCGAGGTGGGTGGGACCCTTGACGGTGGGGCTCACAATGATGTATGTGTATTAAATCCACACCCTCCAACCATTTTGAAAGATCATTTTAGCGTGCGATACAAAAAATGAAGCTGACTCAAATCTTAGGTGGACCACACCATAAAAACAGTCGTGATTGAATTTCTACCATTGAAAAATTCTTGGATTTCAAAGGAATGTTTATTTGCCATTATTTTTCATCCAACCTATTGATAAGGTCAAAAACATCTAGATGAAGAGACCACAGAAATATCACCTTGATCTAAAGCTTTTGTGGCCCACAGGAAGTTTTTAATGGTCAATCAGCACGGTTTCCTACACAATGGCCCATCTGGGATTTGGAACTGATTCATTTTTTGGATCATTACCTAAAATGAACTTTCAATACGGATGGATGGCATGGTTGTAGTCACATACATCACAGTGGCCCCACAGTCAGGGGTCCCACCCACCTCGGTGGATCCGGGGTCTCACCTAATCCACTCCCGTTGATGTCAAAGGTCAACCAAAACAACCGTTTGGATTGCTCTTATAATGGAGTTGTTGTAATCTTTAAAAATGACATCAACTACCCTTGAAAAAAATTCTTATTTGAACACTTTACCAAACATGCTTATTTCAAATAAGAGCTTTTTGTGATTTTGAAAATATGATTTGCCAAGCGAGCTTATTTAAAACAAGAGCTAGAACAATAAGAGTTTATTAAAATAGCTCTTATTTGAAAAGCTCTTAATAGACCAAGGGCCAGATAATGAGGCCGAAGAGATGGCCTTGATAATAATCCAAGAATCAGATTCCACCATTATGTTATTTAGACCAAGATCCCCACAAATTTTAATCCATCAAGGATTGCCTGAGCTTCCACGTGTTAGAGACTCTTCCATAGAAATGATGGAAGGTTAAGATTACTTTGCCTACATGGTCCCCACAAACCCCTCCTCTATCCCCAATGTTACCTCTGGAGGAGTCATCTATGTTCATTTTAAGCCAACCTGGTTCTGGGCTAACCCATCGCAGTACCTCGAAAGAGGTATTCCTTGCACCACTCCCTTGAATCTCGAGTGTGTTCAAGCAAAATTGATGTAGAGGGGGTCGTTGATGATTACATGGAGAAAATGAACCATCGGAAGGAGGCTAGGTTGAAAATCACCAAAGTACAAAAAATCCAATCTCGCAGGGCGCTCCACCTATCTTCACCAAGCGCCAGACCATGAGCCCCAATGTACAAAGAGTTGCTGGATAGGTTTAGGAATTTTGGTTGCCTGACCAACAAATCATCGGGCGCCCGACCATCCCTTGACCGGGCGCCCTAAATTCATCCAAAATATGGCTCAACTCTTTGGATAGTTTTGTGCGCCGCTGGGTGCCCGACCAACATTCACCAGGCGCCGAAAATTCAACAAGATTTCAAAGTTTTTCTCTGGACAGTTTGGATCCATCGTCGGCCGCCCAACCACTTCTGGCCGGGCGCCCGACCATGTGCGAACTATTGCGCAGATTTTGCATGAACTTTCTAATTTGAATATTTTTCTTTCCTAGTTCATTTAGGACTTCTAATTTATGCATATTAGGGTTTCTTTTACGCAACCTAGGTTATAAATACTTGTTATAATTTATTTTTGAGGATAACTATTCATTTTTTATTAAAATCTATTGAGTTTTTCTCTTTTGCTCATAGATTCGAGTGTTCCTTCATGGATTCGAAGAAGATCGGTCGAGGATTCCCGATAGTTCCATAGATTCAGAATAGTTATCTATGAGGAGAGACAGTGTTCGATCCCACACCCCGTCTACGTTGCGCCAAGTTGGTATCAGAGTGAAGAACAATCTTCGGAAGATGGCTTTTAGAGACGACCACGGCAACAACCCCACTGACGTTGCTAAAGGGTTCTAACTCCTTGCAGAGAAGATCAAGGGTCTCCAAGTGGCAAATCAGATGTCTGTGGAGAGGATGTTTACTTCTCTCGAGCAGATTTTAAGGGCTCTACCCTAGCCCCAAGCCTAAGGCGATGCACAACCCCCAGCGCTTATTGTACAGAATAATCCCATATTCCATCAAGCACAGCCCCTGGCACCGTGCAGGGTTAATTATGATGTTACAGATTACAATGATGAGGACGTTGAAGACATCATCGCGCGACGGCCCATACAAGGGGATGAACGTGTGGATCGCAATGATCGAGGCTTCCAAGGTAAAGGTGATCTTCCTAATTTTAATGGTTTATTAAATATTGAAGATTTCATCGATTGGTTGGCGAAAGTTGAAAGATATTTTCATTATGTGGGTATTCTAGAGGTTAAACAAGTAAAGCTTATCGCATACAAACTAAAATCCGGTGCTTTTGTGTGGTGGGAGCAATTACAAACCTCTTACACCCGCCAGAACAAACTACCCATTCGAACATGGCCCTGGATAAAACGATTGCTGAAATCCAGGTTTTTACCTAGCGATTATGATCAAGTATTGTTTCAACAATACCAAAATTGCAAGAAATGATCTAGATCTGTCGCAGATTACCAAGCCGAGTTCAATCGCTTGATAATACAGAACAAGTTGTCAGAGATTGAGTCCGAGAAGGCTGTAAGGTTCATCGGCAGTATACGACTCGCGATCCAGGATCGAATTCATCTACTACCAGTTTGGACCGTGGCAGATGCGGTTCGATTAGCCACCTGCACTGAGACACAACTTGCGAAAATTCTTACATGAACCTATCCTATGGCTCGTATTTCTACAACGGGTCCTGTGCAAGATGTGACCACGTCTAAGGGGAAAGAACCTATTGGTGGGTGTGCTCAACCACCACCAATCGCGAGCCGCGATGCGGGGAGCGGCCATAAAAAGGGGTTGTCCCTACGATAGCGGGCCCAAGATGGGCACTGAATTCGTATGTTCGACCTAGGCCAAGCCTTTCGTTGTGGCCAATTAGGTCACTTGTCCAATGTCTACCCTTAATGCCCCACCACCAACTTGGCCACCAACGAAGGGGAGGTTGAGGTCGAATACGTGGATGAAGAACCCGTGAATGAAGAGTTCGATCAGGCCATCGAAGAAGAGGAAGACAACACAGATTGGCTAGCAAGGGACCGATGCGAGTCCTTGGTTATGAGGCGGCTATGTTACACTCCTAGGCAAGAAGTACACCCTCAGTGCCATAACATTTTTCGCACCCGTTGCACCGTGAATGGGAAGGTGTGCGATGTCATCATTGATAGTGGGAGCAGTGAGGACATAGTGTCCAAAGTTATGGTGGACAAGCTCCGATTGCCGACAATAAAGCATCCAGCCCCGTATTCCATCGGTTGGATTAAGAAGGTCAGCGACATTAGGGTAACTAAATAACGTCTCATTTCTTTCTCTATTGGTAAGAGCTATAAGGACGATATATTATGTGATATTGTGGACATGGAGGCATGTCATATGCTTCTCGGTCATCTGTGGCAATCAGATTGAGATGTGACTCATCGTGGATGTGACAACACTTATACATTTGTCAAAGATGGGAGGAGGAAAGTTCTAGCTCCTATAGCGCCGGAGAGCCGCCTCGAGACTTCTAAAGTGGAGAGGAGTTCTTTCCTTGTCATAAGAGAATTTTTAAAAGAATCCAAGTAGTATGGTGAAATTTATGCTATAGTCGTCAAGGGAGAAAATCCAGGGGGTATGAATATTCCTCCAACCCTACGCCCACTTTTGAATGAATTCCGGAAGATTTGGCCCGAAGACCTTCCGTATGGGCTACCCCCGATGCTGGAAATTCAGCACCACATCGACTTTATTTTGGGTGCTAGCCTACCAAACCGGTTGCATTACCGATTAAGCCTAAAGGAGAGTGTGATTCTCCAAGTACAGGTGGAAGAGTTGTTAAAAAAGGGGCTACTTAAGGAGAGTATGAGCCCTTGTGCAGTCCCAGCTTTATTGATGTCAAAGAAGGGCGGTAGTTGGCGATGTGTGTTGATAGCAGGGTTATTTAAAAATCACCATCAAATACAGATTTCTTATACCCCGGCTCAACAATATGCTAGATATGCTTGAGGGGTCTAAAGTGTTTTTTAAGCTGGACTAACGTAGTGGCTACCATCAAATTCGTATTCGCCCCAGTGATGAATGGAATGCAACTTTTAAAACTAAAGACGGGTTGCATGAATGGTTGATTATGCCATTTAGGCTGTCGAACGCCCCGAGTACTTTCATGCACCTTATAAACCAAGTTTTGAAACCATTCATGGGTAAGTTCGTCGTGGTTTACTTCGACAGTATACCGACATATAGTCAGAGAGAGTCGGAACATGTTGAACATCTCAGGCAGATTCTTCAAGTTTTACAACAAAACAAGTTATATCTGAATTTGAAGAAGCATAACTTCCTAACAAACCTTTTTTATTTTGGGATTTGTGGTGTCATCCACCGGCATCCGGGTTAATGAAGATAAAGTGAGGGCCATTCGCGAGTGGCATAGTAGTCCTGCCAACATCCATGAGGTTGACAGTTTTCATGGGTTGACCACGTTTTATCGCTACTTTGTTAGAAATTTCAGTACGATTATCACACCAATCATGGATTGCATGAAGAAATGACCGTTTCAGTGCACGGAAGAGGCTGACCATAGTTTTGCTGATATTAAGCACAAGCTATCATCTACTCTGGTTCTTGTTTTACCAAGCTTTGAGAAGGTTTTTGAAGTGGATTGTGATGTATTATATGTGGGTATTGGAGTGGTATTGTCTCAGGAAGGCAGGCCCATCGCCTTCTACAGTGAAAATCTCAGTGAAGCCCAAAGGAAGTGGTCCACGTATGAGATAGATCTGTATGCGGTAGTACATGCTCTTTGGCACTAGTGACATTACCTCATCCAGAGGGAGTTTGTCCTCTACATCGATCATTAAGCCTTGAAATTTATTAATAGTCATACTAATGTTTGCCATATACATGGCAGGTGGATTTCATTTTTACAAGAATTCACGTTTGTATTAAAGCATAAGTCTAGCCAATAAAACAAGGTTGCTGATGCATTAAGTCGTCGAGCTGCCCTTCTCGTCACTATGAGTACCAAGGTTGTTGGTTTGATTGCCTCAAGGAGCTATATGTTGAAGATGACAAGTTTAAGGATGTTTGGTTAGCAAGCAAGGAAGCTGACCCGGTGATTTCCACATTCAAGACGGTTTCCTGTTTTATGGGAATCGATGATGCATTCCACAGTGCTCCCTCTAAGAGAAAATTATTCTTGAGCTTCATGGAGGTGGTTTTGGAGGTCGCTTGGGTCGTGACAACACGAAGGCTCTGGTTGAAGAACGATACTATTGGCCTCACCTAGGCCGTGACGTAGGTTGAATGGTTCAACGGTGCCATATCTATCAATCCTCCAAGGGACATTCCCAAAACACGAGCCTCTACACTCCATTGCCCATACCAGAAAGCCCTTGGGAGGACATCTCAATGGATTTCGTTCTAGGTCTCCCACGGACACAACGTGGCCTGGATTCTGTGTTCGTGGTTTTAGACAGGTTCTCGAAGATGGCTCACTTCATCCCTTGCAAGAAGACTTATGATGCGACGGGTGTAGCCAATCTCTTCTTCAGAGAAATTGTGTGGTTGCATGACATCCCCAAAACTATCACTTTTGATCGTGATATGAAGTTCGTGAGTCACTTTTGGCGAACTTTGTGGAGTTGATTTGATACACAACTTTAGTTTAATAGTGCGTATCATCCCCAGACTGATGGGAAAACTAAAGTCGTTAATAGAACATTGGCCTGCAGCTTCTGCCTTGACAGGGCAGTGCTTTGAGCGATTGAACTACAATCCCAGAAAATGAGGTGTACAGTCTCAAAATCTTTATTATTTATAAATGATTTCATTCGAACCATTTATAATCGCCGTGTTGTAACAGAGACACGAATGATATATTGATATACATAGTTACATAGATATGTACTATAGTGACAGTGACACGGATTACTAGTCATCCTGTGGTTATTGCCAAATCGATTGAGAACATAACCCCGAGACCCTTCGTATGATTCCAGATTCACCCACGGCTAAGGTAGCTATTAACCCAGCAACAACACCGGGTGAAGTTGACCGAGAGTCCCCGACATCTGAGTCAGATCCATTAGTTCTAAATTTATACCTCGTAACATTTCAGCCAGTGTACGGGTCACCTTTCCCCGTGGAAGCAGTAGTAGCGAAGGTAGAGGCACAAGCATCCGACGAGTCAGCAGTGGCATTGAATCTTGTTGAAGCAGCGTAGATTCCAGTGCTTATTCAGAGCGAAATACAGATGCACCATAGCATATTGAGATCGAGGTCCCGTAACCTCATCTGAAGTATTTCCGGAAGCAAGCCAAAGCAATGGGACTTAAACCTATCACAAGTGGAGTTTTCCTTCAACAACATGGTGAACCACTCCAAAGAGAAGTCATCATTTTAAATCGTCTATGGACGAATCCCTTGTCACACCCTCGACTTAATCCTATTACCGAAGATTCCCGGTAAGAGTATAGCTACAAAGAATATGGCCGAGCGAATCACATAATTACATGCGGAAGTACGGACTAAGCTTGCCAAGTCAAATGAGAAATATGCGAGGGACGGCAACAAGCATCGACGTGCTAAGGTGTTCGAGGGAGGAAATCAAGTGATGGTCTATCTATGCAAGGAGCGCTTCCCAACCGGAACCTACAACAAATTGAAGCAGAAGAAGATTGAGCCAGTATCGGTTCTCGGGAAGCTAGGTAACAATGCTTATGTAGTGGACCTCTCAGACGAGTACGAGATTTCACGAACGTTCAATGTGGCGGACTTGTTCAAGTATCATGAACCAAAGGCGAATGAGAACTCGGGGTCAAGTTCTTTTCAAGTGGAGGGGATTGATGTAAAGGGGTTCGCTGATGACTACATGAAGAAAATGGATCATCGAAACGAGGTCAGGAAAAGCGACTAAACAATCGGCAAAGTACAGAAAATCTAGTCTCATCAGGCGCCCAACCTGTCTTCATCGGGTGCCCGACCATGAGCCCGAATGGTTCAAAGAGTTGCTGGACAGTTTTGGAATTTCGGGCGCCCAACCATCCCTTGACTGGGTGCCCTAGATTCATTTGAAATATGGTTCAACTCTTTGGATAGTTTTGCGACCAACATTCACCAGGCGCACGAAAATCAACGAGATTTCAAAGTTGCTCTCTGGACAGTTTGAATCCATTGTTGGCGGCCTGACCACTTCTCACTGCACGCCCGACCATTCGAGAACTGTTGCACATATTTTGTGCGAACTTTCTAATTTGAATACTTTTTTTTCATAGTTTGTTTAAGACGTCTAACTTATGCATCTTAGGATTTCTTTTACGCAACCTAGGTTATAAATACTTGTTATAATTCGTTTTTAGGATAATTATTCATCTTTTATTAAAATTTCTTGAGTTTTTCTCTTTTGCATGTGGATTCAAGTGTTTCTTCGTGGATTCGAAGAAGATCTGTCAAGGATTCCCGATAGTTTCATGGATTCGAAATAGTTATCCATGAGAAGAGACGGTGTTCAATCCCACACCCCATCTATGCTGCGCCAAAAATTCCTCCCCTGAATCCCAAGTGTGTTCAAGCAAAATTCCTCTTATATGAATTGGTTATTCTCAGTCGACAAGCCTGATCCAACCCCATTTCGGACATCTATATATTTTCTCCATAACTTTTTCCACTGGTCCAATTTTACTCTCCATTTTTTGGGCATTCCTTTCCAACTATATGTAACTCCCACGCTATGAAACATGAGGCTAATCCTCGAAGAATGGAAAACCTAGAGGACTTTTAAGCTCTGCTGTTCCAGTTGTAAATTCTCCACGGAAGTCAAACAAAATTGCAAAATGGTTTTATACCTGGTACGCTAGCCAGCCTTCGTGAAATAAGTAATCAACATTTTCCATCTGATGCGTTGGGAAAGCGGGGTGAGAGGAACATGGAGGATCCTAAATCTCGTACGTACTAGTCGATGACCCCTGCTCACTGTCAATTTGAAAAGAAAGGAGGATTCAACTGGTTTCCCGCAGATAGACCTGGATGAATTAATTCGGCACCTAGCTTTGGACCATGCTGAGCTGCCGCTGGATGCTCTGCACAGCACAAACCAACCCATTTTCTTTTCTATTTAGACGTCTATTTTTAAAGCCTTCAATGAAAGGGTTACCATATTACATTAATGTCTAAAATAACCAATTAGAGCAACGGTCTGGTACGTTCATTGGGGCCACTTGGTGAATGTCTCCTGTTGTTGAATGGGTGAGCATCCTCAAGTGGGCCTTACATTTAAGTTGAATATAGACCTTGGTATCCTTTCCCTTACTGTTGATTTACTTGTACAAGGACGGCCCACCCCATCAATGGTCTACTACTGTTCTGAGGAACATTCAGAAATTTCTAACTATCTGTTACTTGATCTAGATTGGTCCTCGCCAAACAATTAGACGAGTCTGCTCATGGTGGCCATACGTATATTCTAGTGTGGACTGCATTTCTTCTGTACATACATGGCTACGTACCTGATGATCTGATCGACCTATTCTCTGACGAGGTCATCTACATCTGGCCCGGCTCGACCCTAGGCAGCTTAGGCGGTCACCTAAGGCTTCTGGTCGAACGAGGCCTCCTATTTTTTAGGAAATTTTACAAAAGGAAAAAATCAACTATTTTCTCCGGATGCGGATTGCATTATTGGTACTGGTTGCTGGTCGCTGCTTCATGGGCCCCAACATGACGTATACTTTTTATCCACGCTGTCCATCCACTTCTTCATGTCATTTCAGGCAAGAGCCAAAAAATGAGGAAGATCAATCTTAGGTGTACCACACTGTAGGAAACAATTGTGATTAATGTCAACCATTAAAAACTTTCTAAGCCACCTTAATGCCCACCACAATGTTTATTTTCCATCCAACCTTTGAATAAGTCACACAAACCTGGATCAAGGTAAAAAATAGATATCAGCTTCCTCTAAAGCTTTTGGTGGGTCCTAAGATTTAACAACCGACATTAAACACCACTGTTTCTTATGGTGTGGTCCACCTGAGTTTGAACCTCATTCTTTGGCTCATGCCCTAAGATGATATAGAAAAATGGATGGAAGGCATGGATAAAACACATAAATCATGCTGGGGCCTACAGAGCAACGCATGCAATCCCCATTGGGCAGTGTCTTTGCGGCATGTTAAAGTATTTCCGAACTAGGTGCGCTGTCGATGATCGTGGGCCCATCTTGATGCATGTATTGCATATTCAAGATGTCCATCTGTTTTTCCGCTTACTTTTAGGGCATGAATCCAAAAATTAAGCACATCCAAATATCAGGTGGAATACAGTGCTGATTGAATGGCCACCATTAAAATTTTTTAGGGCTCACTGTAATGCCCACCAATAGTTAATTTGCCGTCAAACCTGTTGACAAGGATATACAGACCTGGTTGTAGCCCACAAAAAGGTTTTTAGTGGTGGGTGTTCAATAACCATTGTTTCCTCTAGTATGGTCTATCTGAGATTTGGATCTGCTTCATTTTTTAGCTCATGCTCTAAAATGATCCGGAAAAACGGATGGATGGCCTGGATATAGAATACATATGTCAAGGTGGGGCCCAAGGTCCGAGCCGCACCATGTTAAGTGAGGCCAGGCCACACCTAGTCAGATATCCTTTAACCTGTTGCAAATACACGATAGTGTTTGCATACGGTGCTGTGTGGATGGAAAAATATTTGCAAATGCACACTGGTTACAGTGTTATTTGACTTTCATTATAAATATGTTTATTGTCATCATTTTGTTTCATTATTTCATTTTATTTTAGGAGGCTTGTATCCAACTAAAAAACCCAAAAAAATAAAAATAAAATCAAGCTGATGTTTTTAATTCTTATACAAATTTTTCTCGCCAATACGGCTAATACCGACGTTATGGCTGATATGATATATTTATTGGATCTGACTATTATGGGCTCCAATACCCTTTTTTTTAATCCATGCACTCATCCGACGGTTCTTAGTAATTGGTAAAAACCTTCTCCAACGACTAAATGGCGTCTAGTTTATCCTTTTTTTGTAGTATTTTTTATTATATATAATTATTATTTTTAATTTTTAATTAATATTATTTTTATTAATATTTTAAATAAAAAGGCCTCATTTGATACTCGCCAAAGGCCTCAACTTGCCATGAGACGGGCCTGATCTACATGAATGATCAGTCCTACCTGATGAGGAGTTTTTCTAGCATACATCCCAAACTTTCTTACACGATCTGTCGGGACTACAGCCATTGATCTTGGGTCATAATTGGCGATCAGTTCATCCCAGTAAGGATGGCGTTATGAACGGTATAGATGGCATATAAACATCATCGTGGACTCCGCGAAGATTTCAACTGTAGGAATTTCCCTACCCACCTTTTCCTTTATTCCAGCCCATTTGAGTCTTGGATCCGGCTCGTTTTTGTTCATATGTTCTAAAATGATCTAACAAAACGAATGTACGGGTGGATTTCTCACAAACATCAAGCTAGCCCCACCTGGGTTCCTAGTGTAGGAACTTCCTGTGGGAGGCTTTCGCAAGAAATCCGCGTCCCGCTGTGCCCTCTTCGAACGTGGTTTGCCTAGTGTTGCTGCCAACAGCCAGGTGGCTAGTGGTCAGTGTTATATGGACCCCACCATGACGTATGTAACCGTCCATCCATTTTCTCAGATCATTTTATGGGGTTGATTAAAAAAATGAGGCAGTTATATAATTAAGGTACGTAGACCACACCATAGGAAACAATGGTGATTGAATGTCCACCATTAAAAGCCTCCTACGACCTACTGTAATGTTTGTTTGACATCCAACCTGTTGATTAGGCCATACAGACCTGGATGAAAGGAAAAAACAAATATAACCTAGATTCAAAAATTTTGTGGCCCCCAAAAAGGTTTTGATGGTGGACATTCAATGAACACTATTTTCTGTCATGTTGTTTTTTGAGATCATTCCATAAAATGATCTGAAAAAATGGATAAACCGCGTGGATGAACTACATACATCATGGTGGGGCCCATAGAGTACAGACCACACACTCACACATCCACCCACACCACATGGGCACTCAATCCCCAATCCCAGTGTTGAACAGAGTTTGTCTACCGCTGATCATGCCTCATATAGTTTTATTAAAGAGACAATGCCGTATAAATGCCTATATTTTAGTTGAATTCCAAAAAAATGCATGCTTTTAAACTCTTTCTTAAAACCCGCCTAAGGTTTCCAAATAGGTTAAAAAACCATTGATTTTGACTTTGACTAACCGCGGTCATCTAGTTCTTATCTTCCAAAATGGCAAGTATACCCTCATTTACTCATGCGCAAGGGTAGAGGATTCCACTCCAAAGGTGGGCTACATTGTGGGCCTAACAATGATGCATTTGTTCGATGCATATCATCCCTCCTCCATTGATCATGATTTGAGGTCATGAGCCCAAAACTAAAAAAGATCCAAATCTAAGGAGGGTCCCACAAGAGTTAACAGTGATAATTAAATCCCACATTAAAAAGCACTAGAGCCTGCCATAATTCTTATACTTCTTTTTTTGTCATCTAACTTGTTCATGCATTAGGTGATGTGGACCTAAATTAATAGGCCCACTGTAATTTCAATTTTGCCATGCAACGTGTCTAACCCCTAAGAAGTTATCGAGGGTAAGCATGCAATCCTTCACTTTTCCTATGGTATGGTCCACTTGAGATTTGGATTTGCCTCATATTAATGCCCATGCCCCAAATTAAATGGCCTAAAAAAATGGATGAACGGTATGGATGTACCACATATATCATGATGGGCACCACCAAACTTCCCGTAGGACTGAAAATTTGCTTCCGGAACCATGGGCGTGGATTGCATACTGAGTTACTAATTTATCGTACTGAGTTTACTCACTTGGGTCTACTGTAAATGTATGTGCTTTATCCACACTGTCCATCCGTTTTCTAGCTCATTTTAGGGTTGAGCCCAAAATTGAAGCATACCCATAGCTCAAGTGGACCATAGCACAGGAAACGGTGGGAATAATGATTTTTACCGTTGAAACCTTTGTAGGGCCCACCGTGATGTTTGTTTGTCATCCAAACTGTTCATATGATCACAAATACATGGATAAAGGGAGAGCAAAAATATCAGCTTGATCTAAAACTTCCATAGATGGTCTTGGCCAATGAAAGCTGGATAGGCAGGAGATGCCCCTTGCATACTTAGGGGTGCGGAGACTGAACTGATCAGAGATGCCCCTTGCAGGTTGAGGGGTTCTAAGATTGAACTGGTTGGAGTTGCCCCTTGCCAACCTTGATTAGGGCACTATGGGTTCCATCTCAGCTGCTGCTATTGTTGTATTTGTCCATGCTAAGGGAGGAGTGCATCTTCAGTAGAGGCGATAAGATTGTTTTCTTCCATTGGATGAAGGATGGGATCATTCTCGTATTTAGTAGGCTCTCCTTCCACTATTGGTTGTACCAGAGAGGCCTGATGAGGCCACCAAGGGGAGATCATCGCAGCCCTTATTCCAGCTTCAAGTTGTTCGCTGACGCGAATGAGCTGGGTGAAGTTTGCATATGGATGCGAGATAAGGTATCCAGAGATCATCGGGCTTGCTGAGTGGATGGCCATGGAGATTTGCTCATTGTCGTTGATAGGTGTCTTCATTCTAGTAGCCATGGCCCACCACCGCCCAATATAAGTTGATAAAGATTCATTATTCCCCTGCCTTAAGGCTGCAAGATCTGCCTTTCTCGGTGCTGAGTTAAGATTATACGCGAAATAATCGACAAATGCTTGAGAAAGTTGTTTCCAAGTCTTGATTTGATGGTAGTCCAGTGATGTGTACCATTTTAACGCATCACATTTTAGAGATTTCTGAAACATACGTATCAATGCTTCGTCATTTCCCGCCATGACATCAAGCTCTCCACAGAAAGCTCGTAGGTGGTTTATAGGACATCCTGTCCCATCATATCTTTTAAATTTTGGTACTTTAAAGCCTTGATGTACCATTGCATTGAAAAAGGGACAGAGGTCCATGAACTTAGTGGATGGAAGATCCACCCCTTGCTGCTTCTGTAACTTCTTCTTCATCTCTTTCATCTGCTCTCGGAGTTGTTCGATTTCAGAGTGACTAGATGAGGGAGATCTTGCCCCCTGCCAGGCCTGAGCTTCCCTCCTTTCGTAATAATTGGTATCATTAATGCTCATATGATTCCTGCTTGAAGGAGGTTTGGCTTGGTAGTTAATCTCGTTATAGGGACTTTGTTGGACTGAGACTGAAAAAGGAGACTGCAGAGAAACCTCAACCACATGAGCATGTTGAAATTGAATGGAACTTTCATTAGGGAAAGAATGTTGGAATTGGTTGGGAATCTTAGTTGCAGGATGTGACTGAAAATGACTCCCAATTGTAGGAGGATACTGGAAGAAATGCCTTGAGGTTGAGGGTTGTTCTGACAGAGGACCTCCATAAGGAGGGCATTGAAAGTCCTGCGTGAACCCTAATGTTTGAGGTTGGAATGAACTAGGGACTAGAAGAGATGATGGATGTTGCTGTTGTGCTGGGCCAGCTTGGGTGTTAATTGATGATGAAACTTAGGCTTGCGTGAATGGGAGAAGCATTTCCTGCATAGCCTTTATGCTTCGTTGTAGTTCTTGGATGCAAGGAACTGACACAGATTTTGCCGAGTTAAACTGTGGAGATGAGGCCTTAAGTATTTCAAAGGCAGGGAATGGGAGAGCCATAGTGGTTCTGGATTTGCCTGGACTGAGTTGCGATGGAAGGTTGTTTAAGAATGTCTGGCTCAAATAAATGTAATGGTGAGGAAGTATATTTTTTGGATTTTTGGGATTTTCCAGATTTAAGGTTTTTTTTTTAATGCATGCATGAGCTGCTAAATGCAAATGAGAATAAACAAGAACCGTTAACCTTCAAAGATTCGAAAGATTCAGTTTTCAAGTAGGATCACGACTAGTGGGACTAGCACTTCCCTAGTGGAGTCGCCATTCTGTGAATGCTGGTGGTCCGCATTTTTCCCTTTCGAGGGCGTGTATCACCGCTTGCACGAGCTCGCCTCTTTCTCGAGGGCTTTTGGTTGAGTTTTAGTTGATATGTTTGGATAGGTTCGTATAAGGCTGGAGTCGCCACTAGCCAGTTTCTTCGAATCTTCAGTCGGCTAGACCCTGTAGAAAAGTCAGAAAAGGGGATCCAAAGATCATTTCCTTTAAAATGATTCTTTTGATCTGTGGTTAGAGATTCAAGGTAAGGGATCACGGTTACAAAGTGGGAAGGTGTTAAGCACCCACCCTGCCTGTACAGATGTACGGTCTTTACTTCACAGAATCTAACTACTCCTTGAAAGTCTGAAACAATCCTCTTACATTCTCATAAATGATATAATGCATGAATATGAGTCTGAGCAACAATAGTTTCTGATGGGTATGTTCTAATTAAATCGGCAAATCGCACGCAGAGCATACGCTCGAACTAACAAGTGCTATGCTGGATGCATGATAGTGTGTTTAATCAGTCAGAGTTTCTGATGGGCAAGATCCGTGCAAGCCAACGAGCCTCAAAGCATACACTAAGACTTGATCAAGTGTTTGTGGTGGATGATAAACAGGGGGATTGGAAGAATAATAAATGTTCCACTATGCTAGATTTGAATGAGATGATGCTAGTATATGCATAGCTGGATGGACGGAGGTATCGCAAGGATTAGCTCGAGCGCTTAGGCTTGAGACTTGGGTAGCTTGAGAGACTTAGACCAAGGTCAGGTTGGGATGGACTGGGGCTAGACTCTTCACTCACTCGGGCTCTACTTGGTGGAGGAACGGGTTAAAGGGGGTGGAGATGAGTCACATCTCACAGTGGAGGACTCGGAGCTGATGGATTTTCTGAATTTTCTGGATGCTGAAACAAGAGAGGAGAGGGGGTATTTATAGCTGTGAGGAGTGAAAGCTCTTGTAAATAGGCTCAGGTGGCTCCATGAGGCCCCTGTACAGACGCTCTGCTCTAGCTTCGGACAGCTGAAGCTTCGAACCTGAGGTGAAAAAACCTCAGGTTCGAGGTTTGGAGTTGCTCCAAAGTTGAGGATCGGAGCTAGGCTTGGACTTAGGCTCGATTTTGGGCCATAACTAGGTGAGTTAACTGGGTGCAAGGGCTAGACTGACCTGGTAAGTTGACTCAGCGAGTTGACTCACTGAGTTGACTTTTTCGAAAAATTTGGACTGATTTTTTCTATAGGTGATTTTTCAGGCTGATGTTTAGGGGTGAGTTGACTAGGTTTAGGCTTGACTTGGGGTATGGACCGAGGGTTTGGATAGATGGGTTGGCTGGGTTTGTTTATAGGGCTTGTGGGTATGGACCTCCATCCATTTAACCCTTCGACCAGCTTGGTAACCAAGGGTGGGGTGTCTACACTATCATAGGAATCATGACTCGTTCCTCCTCAAATATAATCTCCTTAACATTCATGCTCCCACTGTCTCTAGCATCCTCAGGAAATCTAGCATTCCCAGTCTCAATAATCTTCATAAAATAGGATGGAAAGTAGAATCTATAATCTTTTCACCTTTCAAGGTAGCCTATAAAGAAGCAACTTATGGTTCTTGGGTCAAGCTTATTTTGATGCGGGTTATAGGGTCTAGCTTCTGCACGACAACCCTAAACATGAAAATAGGTGAGACAAGGCTTTCTCCCATTTCATAACGCAAAAGGGATTTTCGAGACAAATTTACTAGGAATCCTATTAAGGATGTGGACTGCGGTCTTAATGGCATCAGTACCCCACAAGGAAAGTGGTAGTGTCGAATTACTTATAATTCTTCACATTATGTCCATAAGAGTTTAGTTGTGCCTTTCAACTATACCATTTTGCTTTGGAGTCCCAAGCACGGTGTACTAAGCGACCATACCACATTCCTGCAAGTACCTCGAAAATGGTCATGGATTACTTCCTGATTTGTCATATATATCTCCCGTAGTACTCACCATCATGCTTAAATCTGACGACCTTAATCTTTTTATCAAGTTGGTTCTTGACTTCAGCCTTATAGATTTTAAAGGCATCCATGACATCTGATTTCTCCTTTATCAAGTACAGATATCCGTAGTGAGAGTAGTCGTCTACAAAAGTGATAAAATATTTGTGTCCACTCCATGAAGCTGTAGAGAATGGACCATAAATCTCTGTATGTATCACTTCTAGCAGACCTACGCTCCTGGTTGCATCATTTTTCCTCATTCTAGTCTGTTTTTCTTTAATACAATCTGTACATTCTTTAAAATCAGAGAAGTCCAAAGATTGAAGTATTCCATTGCACAAAAGCATTTCCATTCTCTCACGAGAGATATAGCGTAATCGCATATGCCATAGGATAGAAAAGACTTCATTCCCCTTTCTTCTCTTTATTCCTGATCCATCATTATGCTGCAGGTTTATGTTCAGGACATTTGCGGCATATAAGTTTAACTGATATAGATCATTTACTAAAGCATCATGGCTAACTTCATTTAAACCAAAGTAGATACTAAAACCTTCATTCTTAAATTTAAAAGTGTATCCACCTTTAACCAAATGAGAAATCGAAATTAAATTTCGCCTTATAAAAGGTACATAAAAAGTATTTATTGAGTCTAAGTAATGACTAGATGTTAATCTAAGTCTGCAAAGTCTTATTGCCGCAACATTCACCTTTATACCATTATCAACGTATTGCTCCTTGTCAGTTTGTGGTCAGCTTTGTAGCATATCCTGCATACAAGTGCATATATGAATTGTTCGCTCGCCTCAAGTGCAAGGCTGCGATGTAGTAATAATTCTCGGTAAGACCGAGTTCGATCCACAGGGAAACAAGTAAACAATTCCAACTACTCCAATAACTAGAATCCAAGAAGTTTAGGAAAACAGTTTTTAACATAAAATATAAAAATCTGATATTTGGAAAGAACTAAAGCATTAAGGATCCACTTGTAGTAGTTTAATACTAATCCATTCATCCAAGCAAAACACAATTAGAATCAAAATTCTATCTCTCACCTAATTGGAGGATATAACATTCAAGCACAAACAGTCCCACTTAAATCTGGAAATCAAATTTCTAGTTCTAATTAAGCACATAGAACTTCAACTTGTAGCCTTCGGAGTAACAGCCATGCCAAGAGACTATGACATGCTCAAGGGTTAGTACAATTCGAATTCAAACAACACAATCATGGTAATCTCAGAGAATTACAAGGAACTCATGTCTGGAGTATACAAACTTTCATAATTCATCTAAAAATCCAAAGTTTATTCAAACTAGAAGTTCAAAATCCATAATTAAGAAAATGGTACTTGAAATAAAAGAATTAAAGCATTAAAACCAACTACAAATTTCACCTCTAGCTCTAGCTAAGAGGTTAACTAAGAAAAAACATATTAAAACTAGAATTAGAACTAAGAAAAGGAAGAAAAACTAGCTGTAGGAGGCTAGGTAACCTCCTAGGACTTGAACTCCTTGCTTCCCACGTCCTTGCTTGCTTTGGAATAGAAGAGAGCACCTCCTTTTATAATACAACAAGAGTACCGCAACATAACAGATTTTGTTTCGCTTCGTACGGCTTAACCAATGGTCGGATTGGCTTCAAATTTGATTTGTAGCTTCCTTGTAATGTGATCTTCCTCATAAATGATTTAGATTTTCAAGATTATCTTCTGAATGAGCCCACCAATCAGATCAGCGACCGCCTCTCAAAATCGCACAATTCGGGTACCTTCAGAACCAGTCATCTTGCTTTCAACGCTTCGGAGTGTACAGATGTTGGATTGATCCAAAATTTTGAACATTAGTAGAAAAATTCCTCCTCTACATGATAGATAGATTATATTGTCCAAAACAATCCCAGAATGTGGTCTAAAAATTAGAACACTTAAGGCTTTTATAAACTCTGTGCAGTTGAATCTTTCTGGATGGTCCATCTTTCTTCAACCAGTACGATCAATTCACGCATCCTTTTGATCTGAAACTTTGTGGTTATTCATATATGGTTGTGGTCTAGAAGATGGTCAAAGTAGATTCTTCATATCATCAATGATGGGCCACCTGAACCAGCCCAGAGTGGAGTAGGGGGAATCTGGAACTTTTTGGAGAGTTCGTATTGTTTTGGACACCACGGTCAATCCGTAGCTCCGATCGACCACTTGGGTTATTTTGGCGTCGAGTTCCTCTTCGACATGGATGTGTTGGATTTCCAAATATCATCAAGATGGGCCCAAGAAACTGGGCAAAAAAACTAGAAACGGGAATAGCCTGCTATTTGAAATCTGAAAACCTGAAATTGCATGGCCGACCAGTCTTGACCGGTCGGACAGGGCTGGCCTACCGGTCTAGCCTGTCTTTTAGATGTCCAGGGAGTGCAGCAGACCGGTCTTGACCGGTCAGGCCTTCTTGGCCGACCGGTCAAGACCGTTCGGAACCATTTTCTGCATTCTTTCTTCCTTCTTTTCTTCTCTCCTTCCTCTCTCTTTGCTTTCTTCTTTCTTTGGCTCACCTTGGGTCTTCATCCAAGGCTTCTAAATGTCTCCTTTTGGTCTCCAATTAGATGAAGTCTGCTCTCATTCCTACAATCACAAAACCTGCATTAGATGAGCCTTTTAAACATGCAAACCATGCATATAATGTGATGGAATGGCCTATACAATGTATAAATTGGAGGTTCAACATGAATAGAAGTGTCAGAGTCTATCCACTAGAAATTTGCCGATACATTAGTCAAATTGCTTTCAAAATAGACAAGAATGGGATGATTACCTTTCTTTATCGTCCGTTCTTTAAAGTCTTTACAATCCTTCTTTTGGTGTCCTAGCTTCTTGCAGAAGAAGCATCCATCATCAGGACCCCGCTTTCTTTTCTTAATTTTTTCCTCAGATTGTGGCTTACTGCCACATGTAGAACCTGAAGAACTTTTTCCTTAATTCTATTTTCTTTTCTTATTCTTCCCTTTTCTCCCTTATCCTGGGGTACAAAGTTTACATTATGTGTCTTACCTCGTTTAGCCAATCTTTCCTCCTCATTGCTGTCATCTGAAGGCTTAGGAGCTTTCGACTCCTCTATGGCAATGTTCAACTTCATACACCCTAGGGCAATCTCAATGGACTCCTTCCATGAAGTGTAGTTAAAGCTAGTCAAAAGGGGCACCGTATTATAGCTGTTTGGAATGTTAACTGCATATAAAACTGACATTTAGACTATGAATTATAAAGATTCAGGTGAACAAACATTCAATTGATTGGGGCCTTCAATTGAATTATACCCAAGATGAAGATGGGCCTAAATAATCAATCCTAGCGAGAATAAGCCACATCATCATAACTTCCCCTGTGGGTGGTAGTCATAATATGCAGATGGTTCTCTTGTACATGAAATTGAACAGTGATCGTCTGTGTTTTCATCACCATCTGCATATGTTCACGTCCTTGCTAATACGGTGATCGTCTGTGTTTTCATCACCATCTGTATTGGATGTGAACACAACTTTATGTAATCCTTTACTTAATCTTAACAATATTACAAGTCCAAATTTATGGAAATCTTCATTAATTGAGGTCACTATGGTGGCTAACACAACCAAATTTAATCCCCACAAATTCAGACTCAAGATTGCCATACTAATTCTGCCCTCAACGAATTAACTATTAACAGTTTAATTTGGCCCAGAAAGCGGCTCTCATGAATCATAGAAAGATTAGGAATCTTAAAAAAAAACGTGCGATTATGCTCCATTTTTCCTTTCCAATGATCTGAGACAGCTCTTAAGAATGGGTTATGGGCCCAAAATTGGGCCTAATTAGTACTCCTATATATAATATGGATGTCAATAATGGGTAATCCAAGCCTGGATGTCAATAATGGATGTCAAATAAATTCTTTATATGTATTCATAAGATGGATGGATATGATCCGACACTTAAAGTTCCATAAATCTAGACGTTTCAAATATCCATTTGATAATCGATTCAGATAGCATGTCCATTATATACTGAGTAGATGACTCAAATCTCGGAACAAATGCCCAAAAGCGAGCCTCAAATAAGCCCACTGCAGGATCTGATCGAGCTATTTAGAATGAACGACCTATAACTGAGGACGCATGGTCCATGTCCACGGCTCAAAGACCAGCCGAACAAAATTCCATCTTAATAGAAAGGGGGACCTGATTCGGATTGAAATCCCTAAAATTCTCTCAATCCCTCTTTCCACAACAAGAGAAAACCTAGTTCCCGCATCATCTCCTACTCTTCCACATGTGAAAAGGGGCTTTCAAAACCCTAAACCCTGACTCTGCAATGCCCTTTTCTCTCTCCAAGGTCCAACGTTCGTTGGGATTTTCAGCCATTAATGGCGAGCTTTGCCTCTGTTTATGATGGATTCGAAATCGGCAAGGAGCCCAGAAAGGGTTCTCAGTGGTACCTATAATGATGGCCATCGTCAACATCAATGACATCTGTTCGAGTAACAATGGCATCAATGACTGCTGGTTACCTCGTTCGGCTGCTCAAACAGAGGTCATCAATGGCTCTGGATGACACTGTAGATTTGTAAGGGTTTTGGAGTCCCTTGCAATAGGTCAAAATCTGATAGCCAAAACTGAGTTTCAATGGCTGCATTGCTTGATTTGATAACCTTAGATTTTAGATTCCGGTAGTTTCAAATGACGGGTACTAATGATACCTCCTATGGTCCCAAAGGCAAATACGATATCCAGTAACAACAACGGTCAGTGCCATTGTTGTCGTTGGATGCGGAAAACGAGTTCGGAATAGAACTCAATGGCCAAAAGAGTATGCAAAACGACATCCCAGTGGCTAGATCTAGGACTGGATAGTTTCTAGATAGAGCTCATAGATCCAGCCCTTGGTTATCTGAAATAGATTTGACAATCTGTTTAAATCTGTCATACTCGATGCACAGTCAGTTCTGATACCAACTATAAGCTCTAATTTGTAGAATTGGGAGGACCGATCAATCCATGGAGTATGAGATTGGATAATCCAAACAACTCGTGTATCTATTGGTGGGCCATCTCTGATTTCGAATTTGGATCTTCTGCACTTGGAATTTCTATTTAGAGAATCTGGAGATGGGAATTCCGTTCTGTGTTATTCTGGATTGGGGACCCAACATTCCTTTTATAGAAATTCATAGGTGGATGTTACAGTGTTTGAAACCCATTACAACACTGTAACCCTTCTTGCTCCACACGATTTGGGTAACCAGAGTCCATGTTCTACTACAATACTGCCGCAGGCAGTTTAGACGCACCACCCTTTTATCTTTGTGAGATCATGACTGTATTGGGGTCCACTGATTAGTCCATACGAATCTGACATCTCAATTAGATCTGGGCCATTTATCAGTTGGGCCCACTTTATGGGAAACTTATATAGTATGCAGTGTTGGAATCGGGTGACTCAAATTTATGTTGGATAGGGCTATCGGTCGACCAATCATGGACGGATTTTATAGAGTGAACTCTTTGGATGTTTTTGCGGGGGTTCGGCTTCTTGTGTGTGTCGATTGTTGCTTGATCGTTGCCATTGTGTGATTATCTCATTTAATTTCTCGCTTCTTTCAATGCAGGCCGATCACTGTTTTTTTCCAACAAGTAGATCGAAATCTGAGACAAAGTATCAATTACGTCAAGTATGAGATTCAACGTAGAGAAGGATTCCTTGAAAGAAAAATATGGAAAGCGATCCGAGACTATGAAATAATTAGAGTTGAAGAAAGTGGATCAGAAAGCTAATATCTCAATTAAGGCAAAAGAAGTCTGGAGATTCTTCTAAGGAGAGAGCTAATACCGTGGAAGCCACTGATGACGGTTGTGATGATAATGATGTATTGACTGTATCCGGTAAGGGGTCTCTCGATGGAGAGTGACTCTTGGATTTAAGTGCATCATATCACATATGTCCTGACCGGAGTTCATTTATGACATACGATGGAGTAGGTTGGTGGATGAGTGTTCTTGGACGATGGTTTCGCCTGCAAGGTTGTCGGTATTGGTATGGTGCGCATTAGGATGTTCGATGGGATCGGAAGAGTCTTAAAAGATGTGAGGCCCGTCCCTAGGCTAAAAAGAATTTGATCTCTCTTAGTGCACTCAAGGCTACAGGGTGCAGGTTCATCGGATGCGATTGCTATTGTAAAGTGACAAAAGGGGCACTCGTGATGATGAAGGCACGAAGGTGAGACAATCTTTATAAGTTGATCGGGAGCACTATTCACAGTGGAGCTGCGGGATCAACAACGGAATCCATGGTTGCCCATATGTGGCAAGGGCCCAAGAGCCACATGAGAAGGGAAAGGAGTATGAAGGCGTGGGAATAAGTTGGTGGAGGCACGAGAAGCGGTGGAGCTCCGATGAAGATGAAGTAGAGATGAAGGATGGGTGATCGAGTATGGCAAGGTGCAGCATGAAGATTTTTGTCACGGTGGAGGTTGTTGGAATCGGGTGACTCAAATCTATGTTGGACAGGGCCGTTGGTCAACCAATAAGATGGTCGGGCGATTGATCATGAACGGATTTGATAGAGTGAACTCTTTGGAGGTTTTTGTGGGGATTCAGGTGACTGAACCTGTGTCATCGGGAGCCTAACCCGGCGACCAACTATGTCAGTGATTTTGCACGATTTTGCGTAAGATGTCTCTATTTCCAGTTTGTTGCCTATTTAAAAGGTGTAATGCGGGATTAGGGAGATTGCCAAAGGGGTCGGGTATGCTAGAGGGATATTTGAGAGAGTTCTAGGGCAAGAGAAAGAGCTAGGGGAAAGGTTGGAGTTCTTTGGGATGAGGGAAATGGTGTGCTTATCATTCTCATGTGAGAATTAGCTTTGTTAGCTTAGAATTTCTCTTATAGGTTGTGATTCGGGTTTGGGTTATTCTGTAATCTCTTGTAACTTCATATTTCATAGTGGATTCGCTTTGTACCGTGATTTTTTTACTCATGAGGGATTTTTTCTACTTAAAATCGGATTGTCTTCTTGTGTGTATCGATTGTTGCTTGATCATTGCCATTGTGTGATTATCTCGCTTCTTTTGCTGCGGGCTGATTGTTGTTTTTTCCCAACATGCAGTGCTCATGTTAATAGACAGGTAAGAAATCCTTATAAGAACTATTCATTTGTGGGAAAGAATAAACTATATTGGCCCAACAAAACAGTTTGTTCTAGCTCAGCCCATCAAATGAACAGATGTGGTCAACCTTGGTGATCCAAACCATTCATTTAATGGGCCCATCGTAGGCGTCACATAACTGCAACCACTCAGGTCGGATCGACATACCTTTGCATCCAACCCTCTTTTGCCTGGGCTTGGGTTGTGCTTGGGTACATGGGGTTCAGAATCTCCAGGCCCAAGAAATAAACAAGCAAAGCCCAGGATTTCAAGACCCACTTAGCTTAAATAAACCTTTGGGCTAGTGGAATGGGCCGGGCTTGTCCTTTGCCTTGGCTGGTTGTATCGACCCAGCCTTTGAAGCTCTGCTGAGTTGAGTCGGAACTAGGTTGAGTGGGGTTGAGTCACTCTTTTACTCAATAATGACTCGTGGCGACCGTAATGGATCAGGCTCCACCGAGTTCGAGTTGACTCGCATGAGTGAATCGTGGACACATGATACCATCTGTTGTCCTTATGCAACACCCACTCAGATTGTTAGGATAGTCTGATGGGGGAGATTTTGGAGCATGACAGGCCCATTATCAGGTCTTCCATAACGACCGTTTGATGACCAAAAGGTGGGCCCACCCGTATGAAGTTGGTTCACGCCCAGCATCAAACAACATCTTTTTTTTAGGAATACAATATCTAATAGAGCATTTGCTCGCTCTTGATGGGCCCACCTTCATTTGGTGGGCCCAATGAGTAGATAGCGGATGCCACAAAAATCTCCACCATCAAATAATCTCCACCGTCCTATTAGGCACACATTAAACATCAAAGATCCGTTATTATTGTTTATGTGGGGTACTGGTCGTGGCCCATCAAATGATAAGACCCACCATGTGAACGACTCATGTTACCTGAAAGTCAGACCCACCAGCATATGCAGTGCAGCGTTCTGCCGACGTATCACATGTGAAGGTGCGTTTGGATGCACCATCCAATTCATTTGATTACAACTATTAGCCTTTAAAAGCAAAAACTAAAAATTGGAATTAGCCAAATTGCAATTTCTTTCCTTATAAAAATAAAATAAAATTGGAAATAGCCAAATACCTCCGGAGATTTGCTTCGATGCGGGTGTCAGTGCAAATTGCAACTATATTTAGGCCTGGCAATGGGCGGGCCGCGGTCCCGGATTTTGAATTGGTGGGGCCGAGCTTATCTAGTTGGGTGTACTCAAAACATTGATTTTGCTTTGACAAGGCGTGGCCCACTGCCAGCCCATGTCATGTTACATTAAGTTAGATTTGAAAGAAATGAAATGGCAACTTGAAAGTTCTTTAATTCCTTCCAGGGCTGTCAATGGGCCGGGCTGGCCCCATGGGATTTCAGGCTTGGCCCGCTTTGGGACGGGCTTGGGCTAGAATATGAGGCCCTGGGGCCAGGTTCGGGCTTAAACCTGGAACCCATTTATTAAACGGGCTGGGCTTCTTGGGTATCTAAAAGCCTGAAAGCCCTGCCCGACCTGTCAACACTTTCACAACTCTTGAAAATTTTCTTAAAATATTAATAAAAATCCCCCCCCCCCCCCCCCCCCCCAAATTTTTCATCTTTCCCTCCTTCATTAGCCAAACCCAACAAATAACTAGCCAAAGTTGAAAATCACATCTAATCTCTCTCTCTCTCTCTCTCTCTCTCTCATATGAGGAGCATGTGGACATCTCTCCTCAGCTCTTTACACGCGGACCACCTACCATCTCCATATGCACATGTAACATGCTAGCCGAATGGAGAAGATGAAGAAGAAGAACCACTGGTAATGGGAATCCACATTTTATGGAAGGTATGTAAATTAGATTGCATAACTCTGGTCTATGGGTCCCACCATTATGTATGTATTTTATCCACTCTGTTCATCCATTTTTTATCGTTGACATATGGCATTATCCAAAAAACTGAGCTGATCCAAACATCAAGTGGACCTCGCCACCAAAAAACAGTGGTGATTGAACGCCCACCATTAAAAACTTCTTAGGGCCCACTGTAATGTTTATTTTCCATCTAACCTGTTGATTAGGTCACATATATCTAGATGAAAGGAAAGCACAAATATCGGCTTGAACCAAAACTTTTGTGGCCCTTAAAGAAAATTTTAATGATGGGCATTCAATCACCACCATTTCCTGTGGTGTGATCCACTTGAGATTTGGATCTGCCTCATTTTTGGGTTCATATCCTAAAATGAGTTGGAAAAATGGATGGACGGCGTGGATAAAACACATACATCATGGTGGGGCGCGCATAGTATTGTGGCCACATAGTATCGTCCAACACAAAGTCGCGCTGGATGCAATCATATCATTTTACCTGCATTGCAACTAACATTCTTAGAATATGTCGCAGCACTAGGACTTATATTTTGAGATAGTCTGATGATCCGAACCATTCATGTCCTGATTGGTAGTCTATAGTAGTAATAATGACAAAAATTATGCTAAACGGATGATTATAGAAACCTCGATGTGCAAATGAATGTGGAACATTAAAAGAAATATTTTCAATGGATCTCAATCCTCGGTAAATATTAAAGGTCAGGAGTGCTTTTGAAGTACGATTATTAGCATATAGCTGATTGATGCTTGTAGGGTCAAGAAGGACGGTTCAAATTATCAAATCATATTCTCGTGTGGCCGAAACTAGCACTATATGTAGGCCATCTTGTGCCACAATGCACGTTAAACAAAAGTAGGTCTTTAGATGGGCGCCAATGGCAAAGCCGTTCCAGAAACTTTATACGACTGTGATGGTAGTATGACAGGAAAACAAGGGTAGGTAAATGCCCGTCGTTGACACCTCCCTAGGGTTCATTGTGATGTTTATATGCCATCCGTACCATTTGTAAGCTCATTCCCAATGGGATGAACTGAAAACACAAAAAATTAGCCTAATCCAAAACTTATGTGGCCCAAAAATGTTTTCAATAGTGGACGTTCAACTCTCAATCACACCGGCCACTTGAGTTTTGGATTTGCGTCATTTTTTGGCCCATGCGCTAACATGATCTGGCAAAATAGATGGACGGGACAAATTTTTCACAAACATCACAGTGGTTCCCACTTAGCTTTCTGTAGCAAGAAGTTGTGCGTTTGTTTTTTACTTTTTGGCAGGAAGCCAAGAAAAAATCCTGGGGTAGAGGGCTGTGTACAGGTCATCTCGGGCTCGGGCTCGGGTTGGCCTTGGGCCAGGCTCTACACTAAGAAATCAGGCCGAGCTTGGGCTGGACTTCTTTAGCCCGTATTGGGCCTGGGCCGGCTTTGGATTTTGATTGGATAAGGCGGGCTGGGCTTGCACAAGGCTTGGCCTGGCCCTAACTCGGCCCATTGACACCCCTAATTGCTTCTATAAATGCTAAGCTTTCCATGTTACACCATTTATCCTGCCAACATGCTGCACATTTACGACAACTGAATCAGGTTGAAGGCGGGCCCCATCATATAATTACTTGCCACAAAAATCAGGTTGGTACCCTCATCAAGTGGGTCACACCTTTACATTGGATCATATCATTGTAATCTGATCTAAGGTAAAGTCACGACCCACCTGATGAGGCAACTCCCATGAGTTTTGCACTTAGGGGTCCGGGCAGCCCGACCCTATTGAGCCATGGCTTGGGCCCTAAGTTGGTCTGAAGGCAAGACCCAGGCTTAAAATCTAGGCCCAGTGGGTCACACAAGCTGAGATGCCGGGCTAGGCTATGGCCAATAGGCAATAATAAATAGCTGAGCCCTGTCCAAAAATCAAGTGGGCCAAAGAATGCAAAAGGAATGGATGTTTTAGGACATGTTTGGATTTTTGGAAATGACCATGAAGGTAGTAAATGCACAACTTTCAAGGGAAGTCTCTTGATTGGATATGCAATATTTCACTAATATTTCATTCTTGGGAATCACACCGTAAGGAAAGCTTATTTCCACCACTTTCTGCTTGAATCTAGATGGCAATCTAATCCATTCATCTAACATGTATCACCGTGATAAAGGGACACAGAAATCTCAAGCCATTGAAAAACTCATGTGGGCCAGACCATGTTAATATATAGAGAAATTTACATTGTTCCCAATGTTGTGCACCACCTGAGTTTTGATCAGCCTGATTTTTGGAATCAAAGCAAAGAACAGGGTGACACACCTGATGACGGGGTGGATCTCACACCTGATTCAACAGCGTAGGCCTTCCCTGACATTGACGGTGGGAACGCACCCCGACTAGGATCATCAAATCCATCTAACTTCAGGGATGTGTATCATCAAGATCAACCGTTTAGATGGGACGGTCCGGATTGGATTGATCTACATGTATGCCACATACATGTACAAAGCCTACCATGCAGTACGGGGTGGTTCATGTGTACTGAATTTCTCTCCCTTTTCTGGTCGGACCTCCGGGTAAGGTAGGGAGCGGATTACCTGTGATCCCGGGGACAGATATTCCTATGCCCAGGGCTGTGTGGGGTCTACAGAGATGTCTGTGACAAATCCTCTCCGTCCATCTGTTTTGATAGTCAGGTAGATCATAATTCGGGTGGGTCATACCACACGAAACAGTGGGAATTGAACGCCTGAGGGTGGAAGAACTTTTTTATCAGGATGATATTTGTGCTTTACAACTTATCGAAGTGGTAATAACCCTATGAACAGTTTGGATGGCATATAAACATCATGGTCAGCTCCAAGAAGGTTTCAACAGTGAACATTTCCTTTTCCACTATTTCGTTGGTGTAGCCCACCTGAGTTTTAGATCTACCTGATTTTTAGATCCCTTTCTTATTGTGGTATAGATATTTTGGTGCTTCAACCTCAATTAAACATGAAAAGTAGGATACACTCTTAAGAATTGGTGTCTAAACACCTTAATCTACCGTTTCACTTTGAAAATAGGGCTAAATACATTTAGGATAGTTATTTTGTCACCTGTCGTAGAGTCTTAAGCTGAAAAGAGGCCCATTACCTTAATTATAGACTTCTGTGTGCCCTTTTCAGTACTTTTTTTTAGTCATGCATCGTACCCATTAGCTAGGCAATACACCACACAGTTAGTCACACGATGCACCCACCCACCGGTAGGGTTAGTGCCCCTTTCAATACTTTTAACAACTAAAAGAAAGAGCTCTATACACCTCAAGAATAAGCATCAATGTGCCTTTATTTGAAGTTCAAATTTGAAAATAGGGCTAAAGGCGCCTTTAGGATGGGCATTTTGGTCCCTTTTCCGTTTGAGCTTACACATGTCAACTTTGAAGAATTTGTTTGGTCTGAATGCTTGTGTTTGGGTTATAATATACATATTATAATAGTTCTCAATATTTGGCTAGCCTACAGTTGAGTTACCTTGAATAATTATATGGTTGGATATTTTTTTATATTTTTATTTTTTACTTGTTGTTAATTGGACTTGTTTAATTTATATTTCTTTCGCTTTATTTATATTCTTTCTTATTTGTATAAATGTTGTTAATAGTTGGTTGGATGATGAATCTACTTGCGAATGTGAATAGAAATAAACAACTTACATACACATGATGTTAGCCTAAATTTGGGTCATCCACGTGATGCGGCACCCCAAAAAAACCCCATGGCCCAACTTTTACCATAATCCAAAACTTTGGTGGGCCATGGCAAAAGGAAACAATTTCTTCTCTCTCTCTCTCTCTCTCTCTCTCTCTATTACAGCCCACTAGAGTTTTAGATCAAGTTGAAAGTTCGGCACTGGGGTATTTTGGAGTGTTGCATCATGTGGACAGTTTACACAGTAAGGTACGCACGGTCCTTGGCGAGGCTGAGGTCTCACCTAATCCACTCCCGTGGTGCAGAACATTCCAAGTCGAGAAGAAAACCAAAAGTTTTGACACTTGGAATTTTTGTGGGCCCCATCATGACGTATGTATCAGATCCACACCGTCCATCCATTTTTCCATACCATTTTAGAGAATGAGATAGAAAACGAGGCACATCCAAGGCTCAAGTGGGCCACACAATAGAAACAATGGGAATTGGACGCCTATTGTTGAAAACTTCTTGCAGCAACAAAAGGCTTTGATCAAGCTAATATTTGTGTTTCCCCTTTATCAAGGTCTGTGTGACCTTATGAAGATGTTAGATGGAAAATAAACCTCACAGTGGACCCTAGGAAGGTTTCAACTGTAGTCGTTCAAACCCCGCTGGTTTTTGTGGTATGGTCCACTTGAGCTTTGGATGTTCCTCATTTTTGGGCTCATGCTCTAGAATGATCTTTAAAAATTGATGGACGGTGTGGATCTAAAACATAAATCATTGTGGGGGCCAGAGTAGTTTCACATGTTAAAAGTCATGTTATGTAGCAAAAATCTATATGGGAGAGATAAATCCAACGTATCTTGTTAGTTGGAGCGATCAGCGATGACGTGGACCAATGATAAGCGATGACACTGAATTTTCCGTGCCTTCAACATCAGCACTCTTTTTTCTTACGGACCCCACCCCCAGACACTCAGACATCCACCCACACCACATGGGCACTCGATCCCCAATCTCAGCTTTGAAACAGAGTTTGTCTGTCACTGAGCATGCCAGCTATAGTTTTATTAAAAGTAAAATAAGAAGATACAAATAAGAGGAAACGATGAACCTCCCTGAAGGTAAAGAACACAACTAAAAAGGAACGGACCCAGTCAAGAAAATAAAGCTAACTATCACATAACATGTAAGCTGCAATTGACCCATCTTATTTAATTCTATAGCTAGGGGGCTTTGAAATCACACGCTTCACTTGAACCAGAAGCTGCCATTCCTCCTCAAATATCGAATCCTGTGCAGAGAACAAATATATATTTGGACTTAAAAAAAGAATACGTGCAGTAAATTCCTGAGTCATAGTTTTATAATGTAGTGTAATTTTTATCGAACTTCTGGTGCTAGACGTTTGATATCCAAGCCATTTATCAAGCACTTAATATCAGTGCATATGGTATACATCTATGAGATTCAGACCATTCATCTGTTGACCACAATCATGGATGCTTTGTACCCCAAAATTTTCTGAGGATTTCTTATAAGAAAGTCCCATCTGGTCAATATTCATTAGGCAGGACTTCTCCAACTTACCCATGCGATTTTCTGGCTTATGACCATCCATGGGAGGGCCTAACAGATGAACAGATTGAATTTTCAGTACTCAATTCTTTTCCTTTTGTTTGGCGCTTGCATACTCACGCACGCTTGCCAACGAGATCTGAGCTTTCCATCAGGTGCATAGCACTGTCTACATCTTGTGGCCTGAAAATCAGGCCATTCCACAATGCACAGAGTAGATGAATGGGTAAAGAAAATTGAGTTCTAGGACCAAAGATCTGAGCAGTGATGGCCCACCTGATGGAAGGTCGGATTCCACATGTATGTACCATACTGGCATGGGTACATTACACACCTGTGCACATGCTTATCAAACCTTTTATGTCCGTGCATCTAACAGTTGACCCAAGGTGATGGTGTGGTAAGCATCAAGAAGAGGTGCCTTGCTAGTGGATAGCTCCTCAGACACGTCCCACATGGATGGCCGAGATTGAGGGTTGGCATGTAAGCATGCAAGTACCAGCATGGCTGAAGAAACTACATCCTTCATGTCTTCAACTGTTGGAGGTGGGAGGCGCTGGTCCAGTACATCCATCAGCAGTATATTTTGGCCACCAGACGTTGGCAACGATAAAATGAGATCCCCAGGATGCCTTCCCATTATCACTTCAAGAGCTACAACACCAAAACTATATACGTCGCATTTCTCGGTCACTTTCATTGTGTAAGCAAGCTCTGCAATAACATAAAAATAGTATCATGTTTCATAACCAACATCCATTGGCTCTTAATGCCTTGGCTACTACAGCTTGGACCCACGTCTTGTGAGACACCTGTTGTGCACAATGGTTTAAACACCCAAGCATAGTCATAAGTTATAAAGACACAGGTTATGTGATTTACATCCACTCTCCATCAGGTGGGGCTTCACGTGTTTACAGTACAAGCCCAATAACCAGCCTGATTCAAATGTCGCCATACCAGCTGGGAAAACAATGTAAAAGCACTCCCACTCCCAACTGAGTTTTGGATCAGGCTTATTTTTGGAGTGTATGTTCATCCTGGTGAGGCACACCTGATGAAGTATGTCCAAAATCAAAGAAACTCATAGGCCAGGTTGGCATATATGGCCCCATCATTTTAGCCCAACCCATCCGGGTGCAGCCTGAATGTCTACATGTGTTCTACTCCATGCAAAAGCCATCTTAATCATTGGTTAGGCTGCTCATCTATCTTATGTAAAGAACATGATTTTCATTCACTGTGGAGATAGGATTTGATCAATTTTCAGGCAGGGGAGGGTACGGACCAGGCCTTAGTGTGGCTGTCCTATTTCTATCGCTAAAAGTAATCGATAAGGCTTTAACAAAGATGCTACTTAAAATTTGTGATCATTAAGCATTTCAAGGAACAATTGAAATAGAAGCCACTTTTAGACATCGTGATGATCGTAAATCTTTATAACTTATGACTATGCATTTAGACATTCCACGTTAGATGAAATTATCTAACTTAAACAAGTAGAAAAAAAATTCAAGTAACATTACCATAACATAACGAACGAAAGAAAGAAAACTACATACCTGGAGCTATATATCCACAAGTGCCTGCTAGTGTAGACCAATTCGATGAATCTGGCTTTATGAGTCTAGCAATGCCAAAGTCTGAGACATGGGCCTCAAATTCCAAATCCAACAAAATGTTGTTGCTCGATATGTCCCGATGAATTATAGGAGGGGTGCGATCATTGTGCATGTATGATAAAGCATGAGCTACTCCCCTGATAACCTTCATCCTCTTCACCCAATCCAATTCTACAACTCCTTCGTTACTGCTGCTGAGGATGCTAGCTAAGCTTCCCCTTTCTATGTACTCGTACACTAGAAAGGAGCACCGAGCATGCAAACAAAACCCATAGAGCTTCACGATGTTGCGATGTCGAATTTCTGTTAGTGCTTGTATCTCATTTCTAAAGCTTCTTTGATCAGCTTGCTTGCCATCTTCCAACTCGTGAAGCTTTTTCACGGCGACTATCTGACCTGTCGTCAGATCTGCTTTATAAACTCTCCCATACCCTCCCACCCCAACACAATATTTTTCATCGAAATTCTCCGTTGCCCTGATGATGTCTTCATACGCAACCTTTCCATCGAAATTGCATATTGCAAATAGATTCCCATTGCTCACTTCTACGTCCCCTTTCTCTGCATTTCTTGTTCTCCTAAGATAAATGGAGCAAATGATGGCAAATACAAATAGAAGAAATAACGCGGCCATGATGGGAACAATGACAATGATCACAAGCTTGTGGTCTTTCTTTCTGCCAGCAGGTTTCATCGAAGAGGAATTACATGGTAGCATGCCTTTTACTTCACCGCATAGACCTTTGTTTTCAACAAATGTGTCTAATGGAGCCAGACGAAAGCATTTGCCATCAGGCAGAGGGCCCTCCAAATCATTGTATGAAAAATCAATGGAAGATAAACTGATCAAATCTTTGAAAGATGATGGGATCGAGCCTGAGAGCGAATTGTGGGAGAGATTTAGCTTTTCCAACATGTTTAGTTTCCCAAGTTGTTGGCTTATCTCTCCCGAAAGGAAGTTACTGCTGAGATCCAATGAAATCTGTAGGCCTATTAGATTGCCAATCTGAAATGGAATGCTTCCATTTAAGTAATTCTCACCCATGCTCAAGAACCGCAATTTGGAGCACTCCCCCAGCTGTCGAGGTATCGGCCCACTCAGCTTGTTCTTTGATAGGTCAAGAATCTCCAAATTGGACAGTTTTCCAATTTCACTGGTTACCCAACCAGATAATTGGTTATTTTGTAAACTCAACTTGTAAAGCATGGACAAACTTCCCAAGCTATTAGGAATCTTTCCTTGTAGGTTGTTCGCAGACAGGTCGAGTTCCCGTAGCTGACTTAGCTGCCCAATCTGGGGCGGAATTCTACCAGTGATATTGTTGTCTGAGATTTTTAGCAGCGTCAGGTTTCGACATCCTCCCCAATTTGGTGACAGCTCACCATGCAATCTATTATAACTCAAATCGATGTAGTATAAATTAGGATATTCTCCGAAAACTTGGGATATATTTCCTGTGAGCTGATTATGCTCAAGCCGGACTCTTCTTAAGGTTTTGCAGTTTCTCAGGCTTTCAGGGATGGGACCAGTGAAATGGTTGCTACCCGCAGTGAAGTGTGCAAGTGATCCACCTTGGCATACTTGAGGTAGGTGGCCAGAGAAGTTATTGCCATGGAAGGAGAGTACCTCCAATCGTGTTAGATTTGAGATTTCTGGAGGTACTGAACCAGATAACTGATTATAAAATAGAGAGAGTATAGTTAGGCTGCTCAAATTTCCAAGAGATGTAGGGATTGGACCAGTGAGCTGATTTTCATATAAGGAGAGTAGAGTGAGGCTTGTCAAATTTCCAAGAGATGGAGGGAGTGGACCAGTGAGCTGATTTTCAAACAAGGAGAGTATAGTGAGGCTTGTCAAATTTCCAAGAGATGGAGGGATTGGACCAGTGAGCTGATTTTCATATAAGGAGAGTAGAGTGAGGCTTGTCAAATTTCCAAGAGATGGAGGGATTGGACCAGTGAGCTGATTTTCAAACAAGGAGAGTATAGTGAGGCTTGTCAAATTTCCAAGAGATGGAGGGATTGGACCAGTGAGCTGATTTTCATATAAGGAGAGTAGAGTGAGGCTTGTCAAATTTCCAAGAGATGGAGGGATTGGACCAGTGAGCTGATTTTCAAACAAGGAGAGTAGAGTGAGGCTTGTCAAATTTCCAAGAGATGGAGGGATTGGACCAGTGAGCTGATTTTCAAATAAGGAGAGTAGAGTGAGGCTTGTCAAATTTCCAAGAGATGGAGGGATTGGACCAGTGAGCTGATTTTCATACAAGGAGAGTAGAGTGAGGCTTGTCAAATTTCCAAGAGATGGAGGGATTGGACCAGTGAGGATGTTTGAGGACAATTGTAGATCAGCCAAGTGGTAGAGATTTCCAATCTGTGGAGGAATTGAGCCATGGAAGTGATTTTCGTGGAGCAACAAGCTGTAGAGTGTTGTCACGTTTACTAAATTAGAAGGAATGGAACCTGTTAGAAGGTTAGCACACACTTGAAACCAACCCAGATTTTTAAGGTTGGCTATTTCACTTGGGATGGGGCCAGATATTTCATTTCTGCAGAGGAATAGGAAGCGAATGTTGGTCAAGTTTCCTAGAGTGGCAGGAAGGGAACCATTTAACAGGTTACCAGACACGTCTAGCTGATCCAGAAATTTGAGATTGCCTACTTGTCGAGGAATTGAACCAGATATCTGATTATCAAACATGTATAAGTTAACTAGGTTGGTCAAGTTTCCTAAAGAGGATGGGATAGAACCTGTTATATGGTTACGTGACAAGTTCATCATCGTCAGCTTTTTCAACTCCCCTATCTCTTGAGGAATTGAACCAGAAAGCTGATTCGAAGAAAGGTCAAGGGTGACCAGTTCAGAAAGAGTGCCAATTTGAGCTGGGATGGTTCCAAAGAGTGCATTGTTAATGAGATCGACATGGGCCAGGTCGGGGAAGGAGGAGAAGCTCAAGTTATCAAGCTTACCTTTCAAACCCGCATCTTGTAGGCTTATTTCTGCTACTCTTCCGGCGCTGTTGCATGAGATTCCGGTCCAGTTGCATGGAGAGCTATCTTGGGTGGTAGAAGCATTAGCGTTAGGGTGTAACGACCATGAACTGAGTGCCTGTCTTTGCAATAGACTGGCTTTCCACCTGAGTAGAGCTTCCAGTTCAGCTTGGGATTCCAAGGAAGCAGCAGCATTAATGTTAGAAGAAAGGGAAATTGCCCATCCAAGCAGCAAAACAAGGGACAGAAATTTCGCTATGGCCATGGTAGCTGTGTATGCGGTAGTGCGAGCTATCAATGGCCTGTTAGATGGCATTATATAGAAAAACAAAAAAAAAAAAATGGAAAGAAAAAAAAGAACTGATTATTTTTCCCAATAAATGCTCTCAGAGAACAACCGAGTAGTATTTAGTTGCATTGGGGCACCTGGACTGTCCAATCCATCGATCTAGACCGTTCATTACGTCCAAAGCACGTTTCACGGGCAGCCATGCAAGCATCACTCCAATAATCAGACAAATGTTGTCCATTCAATTCTTGATATATACAGTCAAGATCATTTACACAAAAATAGGCCCACCCAATAACGTGTTTCCTATTTTTCTCATTGACTCTTGACTTCGTTCTTCGTAGCAGCGAATGAGAGTTAGTTAATTGCAGCTCACTACTGTATATAGACATTGTTAAATTCAGATTGTCCATCGGACGGCAAGCATTGACTATACAAATTCTAAAGTAAAATAGTGACAACCGACAAATACAAGTTCCAAAAGGAAAAAATCAGAGGCAAGTATCCCGTTGTCATGAGTAGTTATTTACAATCTGCTCCACTAGATCAACGGTTCAGATGGGAATAGGGCTCAGATTGCCTTCAACGGAGTTGAAGGAGACTCTTGCAATCCTGATGTGGCCTAATGAAAAAGTGACGCCTGTGGCCGGTGGGAGAAATATTTTGCTACACCCACGAGTTAGATACGCTAGCTACACAGGGTGTAGCAATGACTCCAGCATGATGTATGTATTGTATCCACACCGTCCATCCATTTGGAAATATCATTTTATGGTATGAAACCAAAAATGAAACAGATCAGAATCTCAATTGGCCCCCAAGAAGTTTTGAATGGTTTACGTTAAATTCCCACTCTTTTCTGTTATAGGTCCAATTAAAACTGGATATGCCTGATTTTTGGTGTCATGACATAAAATGATATCGCCAAATGGATGGACGGCGTGGATACAACAAATATATCATGGTGGGTCATTGCTACACCCGGTGTAGCTAGCGTAGCTAACTCGTGGGTGTAGCAAATTTTTTCTCGGCCGGTGGATGCCTATCCAGGACCTCAAACATTATGGGACCACTGTGATATGTTTTTGTTATATCCGCTCCGTCCATCCGTTTCAACAGTTTATTTTAGGAGATAAGCCCAAACATGAGGGAGATCCAAAATTAGCGTGGCCCACACCATTAGGAAATAGTGGAGATAAAAACACCCAGCGTTGGAAACATTATTGGCCCAACGGCTGCATGTTTATATGCCATCCAACTTGTTCATGACGTGATTCATACATGAATGCAAAAATACAAATGTCATCCTGATCCAAACCTCAATTAGGTTTCAATGATCCGCGTTGAATTCCCCCATGTTTCCTGTGGTGTGGCTCACTTGGAGTTTTGGACGTCTCTCTGTTTGTACCCATGTCCTAAAATGACCTAGCAAAATGGGTCTAAGAAATGGATATAGCACAAACATCATGGGGCCCTAGAAAGTATAAGCAATGCGTGCCAACTGTAGGATGTGAAGCCTGCATTGAAAAGTGAAAAGGATTAAATTGTTATTTTTGTTGCAACTAAGACCGCCGTTTACCAGCCCCTAAAACTATAAAATCAGCTTCTACGACCCGCAAAATCAGCTTCTACCACTAGATCAACGGTTTAGATGGGAATAGGCCTCAGATTGCCTTCCACTGAGTTGAAGGAGATTCTTGCAATCCTGATGTGGCCTAATGAAAAAGTGACGCCTATGGCCGGTGGATGCCTATCCAGCAACCTCAAACATTGTGGGCCCACTGTGATGTTTATGTTATATCCGCTCCGTCCATCCGTTTCAACAGTTTATTTTAGGAGATAAGCCCAAACACAAGGGAGATCCAAAACTAGCGTGGGTCACACCATTAGGAAATAGTGGAGATAAAAGCACCCAGCGTTGAAAACTTTATTGGCCCAACGGCTGTATGTTTATATGCCATCCAACTTGTTCATGACGTGATTCATACATGAATGCGAAAATACAAATGCCATTCTGATCCAAACCTCAATTAGGTTTCAATGATCGGCGTTCAATTCCCCCGTGTTTCCTGTGCTGTGGCTCACTTCGGAGTTTTGGACGTCTCTCCGTTTGTACCCATGTCCATGACCTAGCAAAATGGATCTAACAAATGGATATAGCACAAACATCATGGTGGGCCCTAGCAAGTCAAGCAATTCGTGCCAACTGTAGGATGTGAAGCCTACAGTGAAAAGTGAAAAGAATTAAATTGTTATTTTTGTTGCAGCTAAGACCGCCATTTACCAGCCTCCGAAACTATAATACCACTTTATAAAATTAGCTTCGACGACTCGTAAAATAACTCAAGCACTATTTGTTCACAATATTAAAGAAAATGTAAAGAAAGAAATAAGAACACAAGCCACAACACAAGATATTTATGTGGTTCACCACTTCGGCTACTCCACGGGCAATTTGGCAAGGAAATAATTTACTATGACAAAGAGAGATTATAAAGAATAAAGAATAGAGTACATTCTCCAATAATTCTACAAAACCTTTGAACCAAATCTCAAAGAAAGAGAGATACATTCACCATTGCAATCCTAACATAACTCTTCTCACTGAGATCACCTTAAGAGGAAGAAAATGGAGCTCCTTTCGAGAGACCTTGGAAAATCTTGAACCCTTCCTTGTAGAAGAAATCCCTCTTGAACCATTTTCTTTCTTGTGAGAGAAAACCATTGCTCATACTAAAAATTCAGAATTCTACCTCAACCCCAACATAGCTTACTTTACAAGCTACACTTTTAGAAGTGAAATACCAAAATTGCCCCTCCATAGGTTTAAAATCAATTGGGCCTTGTTTGCTCAAGTCCAATACGAATTAGATGAGCCTTAGCCTTAGAGAGAGAAAAGCCTAAGTGATTTTGATAACAAAAACAATTCCTTGCCTTGTGGATCAGTCATCATTACCTTACTTTGAAGCCTATAGAAGTCAAGCTACAATTCAACTTTTCCACTTGAACTATTTTTGTGAGCATGTTCGCTACATTTTCCTTTGTTCAAAATTTCAAAAAATGAGCTTTGCCTTCTTCAATGACCTACCGAATGAAGTGATGCCAGACTGAAATGTACTTGGTCCTCTTATGATTGATGAGATTTTTGGCTAACTGAACTGCACTCATGTTGTCATAATATAAATTCATAGGTTTGGAATCAATACCTATTTCGCCCATTAGACCTTGAAGCCAAAATGCTTCTTTTCACGCTTTCATAGCCACCATGTACTCGACATCTGTAGTTGACAACACCATTGTCCCTTGAAGCTTAGACATCTAATATATCGACTCATTTACAAAATGAAAAACATATCATGTTGTCGATCTTCTCTTGTCAAGATCATTGACAAAAATTGTATCAACGAAACCTTGCATCTTCTTGGAGTCTTTGCTAAATATAATCTTGTAATCAAATGTGTCTTTCAAGTACTGAAGAACCCATTTAGCGGCTTCTCAATGTGTTTTACTTTGATTTTTCATGAACCTGCTTAGTACGCCAACTTCATGAGCTATATTCGATCTAGTGCATCCATAGCAAATATTAAGCTACCAACTACACTAGTATAAGGCACACGTGTCATGTAACACCTTTCCTCTTCCAAAATTGGACTTTGCTTCAAAGATAACATAAAATATGGAGTAAAAGGTGTGTTTACCGGTTTTGCATCATTCATGCCAAACTTGTGGAGCATCTTTCTAATGAACTCCTTTTGAGAAAGTGATAAAATCCCACCTTTTCAGTCTCTATAAATCACAATTCCAAGGATTTGGTGTGCTAGTCCAAGATCCTTCATCTCAAATGACTTACTCAATTGTACTTTGAGTTCATCTATCTTAACCTTGTCCTTGTTCACCGAGAGCATGTTATCGACATACAATACCAAGATTAGAAAAGATCCATCACTAAAAAATTTCATATATACATAATGATCATACTCACTTCTTTGGTATTTGATACTTATCATGAAGGAGTCAAATTTTTTATACCATTGTCTTGATGCTTGTTTCAATCTATACAAGGATTTATTCAACTTGTACACAAGAATTTCCTTTCCCTTTTTGACGAATCCTTCTGGTTGTTATATATATACTTCTTCTTCAAGTTCCTCATGAAATAACATTGTCTTCACACCCATTTGCTCAAGCTCCAAGTCAAGCATAGCAAGGACCCCAAGTACAAAAGGAATGGATACCGATTTGACAACCAGGGCAAAAAACTCAACAAATTCAATTCCTTCCCTTTGCGCAAAACCTTTGGCAACTAACTGTTAGAATTAGAAAATGCGACATGACGTTTTCTGATGTACAGTTGTTCTAGGTTATGAGTATTGGAACATTTATAGATATTCACAAACAATCACAAAAGCATACACAAGAGAAGATATTATAAGGTGAATTTTTATTCCGGAGATCCTGAGATCTTGGACATTCCAGGTCATGATCTGGCACAAATCCTTAATTACATCAATGGTTGATAACCCTTGATTAAAAGACAAAAGACTAAGTCATCGGGAACTATGGTCTTTAAGTTCTTGGTCGTATAGACCTGTTTAGTTTTGGTATGGACTGAGCCATCTTCGGCAAGCCAGATGCCTATGTCCATGTTCTTTCAGATATCTAAGTTGAGAGACAGTTAATGTTTTAATTGAGTAGTGCAACGGAGAGTCAGTGACCATCGATGTGGATAGGCAACCGCAAGAAGACCAACTATGACTGTATACCTGATCAGCTCAACTAGCAGACTCTGCTTTAGATGGGTAGTACATCTCTGCTTTAGATGGGTAGTACATCGACCAAATTGGGATAGCAATCCATAACAAGTGTTCTCGTGATGATTCGAACTCGTTAATTTTGGTTTCTAGTGGTAACCATAATCTCTTCTGGTTAGTTGAAGCCTCAAACCCAGTTGAAACTTAGTTGTATAGTATAAGACTAATACAGGGTTGCTCATTGAATTACACTAGTGTCTGTCAACTCAGCATCAGAGACATCCCGTTCTCAATACTTTTGTTTGTAGTTGATTAGACTACATGTAGCCATTCATATGTTTGCATGCTTTCATGAAAATACGTCAAATCGAATAAGATATTACAAGAAGAAGTGAGATTAGTCAGTACATAAGCTAGACTGACCTAGCACATGCTACAAGGAGTCTGGAGCATGCATGCGCCAGACCTGGTCACTATGCTAATTATTTGAAGTGGCATGCGTTGGCTCGATTTAGCATGCACCAGGAACCACTTAGACTTTCTTTTAAATGTTTTTCGTACACCCGATGTGAGAATGCATGCACTAGCAACACTTGAACATTTTTGTGTTGTTTAGACATGTGCCACTAGACTTAGGTTAAGGATCTTTCAGACTTAGATTCTTAGTTTATGTGAGGTCACATTTGTTAACCCCGTTTAACATTGCCACATCAGATGGGTTTTGCATCTTGTATGTCGGAATGATGTAGCTTCGGCGAAAACTCCAGCGATGGGTTTTGAATTTTTAGTGAGGGTTTCAGAGGGTTTTTGGCGAAGGTTGGTGAATGCTTAGTAGTACGGGTGCAATTTTCTAGACAGTTCTCTCTCTCTCTCTCTCTCTCTCTCTCTCTCTCTCTCTCTCACACACACACACACACACACACACACACACACACACACAAGGGCTATTTATAGACGGGAATCCCGAAAAGGGGACCAACAACTATCCTGTGAATGCCATTTTAATGTTGCGGATGGATCTTGAAAGCAAGCGCATGTAGTTGAGTCCTTAGTTTGGACAACTTAGGTGTGGCGCATGTAGAACTAAACTGGCACATGCCAGAGTGACATGGCGCATGCCAGACAGAACTAGTGCATGCCAGACTGGTTTAGAGCATGTATGCGTTAGGCTCCTTATGAGGTATGTTTTCTTATATTTCAAAGTTTATTCGCCCTCTTTTCGAGCGTCAATTAATTTTTTAGCTTTAACTAACATTTCAGAACCCAACACCAGACTTGCCCTATCCTTCTTTATACCCATTTACAACCAACCGTTTTTCTACCTTTTGGCAACTTCAGCCCACGTCTTGTTTCTTTTAAGTGAGGGCATCTCCTTTTCCATAGCCATCATCCAATGCTTTGAGTCATTGCCTTCAATTTCTTCATGGAAAGAGGTCGGTTCTTCATTTATAGTTGTCAATGTATCAAAAGTTTCCATATCAACATAGTCTTTGTACCTTTCCGGTGGACAAATCATTCTCATAAAATACTTAGGCAAGTTTGACATACTTTCTTCTTAAAAATATTCTAATTCTTCATTTTAATCTTTAGGTTTGGCCATTTCTATTAAAATCCACATTCCCCATTCTCGTTAAGAATATACTCACTTGATGAAGGAACCATGGGTTCCACTTTAAATTCTTGGGTATTATCCTCTACCACTTCTTCATTCTTCTTTTTCAAGTCCTTGGCTAACACAGCTAATTCATCAAAATGAACATCATGACTTGTGATAATTTTACGAGCACTTGGGTCCCACAAATGGTATCCCTTCACACCTTTCCCGTAGCCAACAAATATCTTAGTTCTAACTTATTTCTTTGACAACTCAAGATGAGTGTATAAGCATCACAACTAAATATCTTTAAATTCGAATAGCCACAACGAGTTCCGGGCCATACCTTTGAGGAGTCTTCTCCCCCAATGTCGCCGAAGGTGAGTGATTGATGAGATAACAAGCCGTAGACATGGCTTCCGCTCATAGCTCTTGCTCCAATCCGGCATTGCTGAACATACTTTGAGCATGCTAAATTAATTTTTAGTTCATGCGTTCGGCAACACCATTTTGTTAAAGAGTGTATGCGGTAGTGAAATGTTGCATGATCCCTTCATCCTTACAAAATTGTGCAAACTCATTGGAGGTGAATTATTTTCAACTCCTGCCTTGAAATACTTTAAATAGGTGAAAACATCACTCTTTGATATAAGAGTGTAGACCCACGCCTTTCTTGAGAAATCATTGATGAATGAAACAAAATATGATGCTCCTTCATATGATGTAGTCGGTGATAGCCCCCAACATCTGAGTGTATGTAATCGAGAATGCCTTTGCTTGTATGACTTCTGACCTTGAATGTCCGCCTATGTTGCTAGCCAAGTATGCAACACTTGCAAAATTTGAATTCCCCAAATTTTGTGATGGGAATATGATATCTCTTCATTAAAATCTCCATGCCCTTCTCAGTCATATGCCCCAATCTCTAGTGCCATAAACGAAGAGAAATGACGTCCCTTTTCAACTACTATATTTCCATTATTTTCAACCACCGAACTTCCTAACAATTTGACAAGTTTCCAACTCAAACCCCTTTCATAAAAACCAGAGCTCCCTTTGAAACTTTCAGAACCCCATTTTGTTTAGTGAACTTTTAGCTATCTGATTCCAACAAATAGAGTGAAATCAACCTTGAGGATTTTGAGGATTTCAGTAACGATTTTGAGGGATTTTTTACGGGGATTTCGAAGGATTTCGGCGAGCAATAAAATACCTAGCAGTTAAAGCAATCCTCTCCAATGCCACTTTGATAGTGGGTGGGCTATTTATAGCAAAAAATTATGGAGGGTTGGTTAATCTGCACTTGACACGTGGAATGCATCGAGGGACACAGTCAGCATATCCACTATGTAGCTTTAAGATTAGATTGAGCGCATCCCTCTTGAGTGGGTAAATGATCGGTCTTCTTGAAGGTTGGCGCATCAAATGCGCTATAACGCATCACATCAGTGCATCCATCTTATACTTATATTAGAAGCTACTAGTGCATCTGCTTCGTGCTACGAGCACATCCTTCCCTTGCTAGGGTGCATTGGCCGAGACGGTGGGCCCTACTTTCATTGGAGGTATTGTAGAACCCACTTGGTGACATGGCCCCATGTGCTGGGCTCCTTGGCCCAAGCATGTGCACATGTGCCTGGTCTTGAGGAGATCTTTTGTATGATCATGTGGGCCCCACATGTGGAGTTGGGTGGATCCGCATATCTTGATGCATTGGGACCACCTTGCCTCAATTTTTGTGCATCATTTCTTGTCCGTCTATTTATTCTTATACATGGTGGTCTAGCTTCCCCTGAGTCATTTTAACTTCCCGCACATCCACTATTTTTGGACCCCAACAGATGCCCCCCCCCCCCCCCCCCCCCCCCCGATGCGTGGCATCAGACAATTCATATTTTGGTGTAACGCGTCAATCCAAGGTCCCCTATAAAAGATGAACTTTCATCATTTGCACTACAATTACTTTGTTTATCTCTATTCCAATGCATCGATTTTTTTTCCCAGCGCACATCTTGCTTCTTGCGCAATTGATCTTGCGATCCACTTGCTGCTTGTGCACCTACGCTCCTCATCAGCACATTACATTTGTGGTTCGTGTACAAGGTATTAGCCAGCACATCTTTCATACTCTTCTCCCTGCTAGATGCGCAATGGTCAGCACGCCTGGCTGAGGACTTAGTTTTAACTCAGTTGCGCACTTGCCAGCGCATTAAGATGCGCCTTGAGCTTAAGGACTTCGGTTTTTTCTGTTTCTTGTTGTGACTTTTGTGATTTCTTTCACCTGACTTTAACGTTTCTCCTGCTTGCATTGCAGGCTACCATGGTTAACAATCGGTGTTCTTCTATGTCCTCTTCTTCTTTGGCTTCGGCCCACGAGTACCTCCAGCAACTACTGGAGGACCTTGACCGGCTTGAAACATGGTCCCATCTTAACACTCGTTGGGTCGATATGGCTCGGGCGTTATCATGTTTAGGCCCCAACCCTCTCCCTTTCATTTTTTATCTCTATGACATTGTGACACTAACCTGCAAACTTACATTTCTAAAGGACTGCTCGGTGGGGCTTATTACTTCTCTACTCCCTTAGGAGGAACTGGATTTACTTGAGGGCGCAGAGCCATCCATGTCGGCTTCACTAATAACAAACGAGATCAGGTGCACGTGACAACGGACACTTTTCAGGCCCATGAAGTTTAAAATGAAACTCTGGTTTGTGAAGCTAGCGTGGGTGCTTCGATGTTGTCGAGGATCTGAAACGCAGTGTTCTGGTCTCAATGAGTGCATGCTCAACTCATAAGCGTCATGAATCATGCAAAGGCTGACACTATCCTCAAGGAGTAGGAAGTCAACTTCGTCCAAAAGCGTATATCTGAGATAATGAGTCTGACCTCCAAAGAAGCATAGGTGAAAGCGAAGGTGGAGGATCTGAAGGCCCGAATCCTCCAGCTACTATAGGGCTAGGCTCTAGGACTCATTAATGGGATGACGAAGATCTTGTCCTGGTGATTTTGGACGGTGAGCTTGATGGTGACACGGAGGCCCTTCCAATCCTTAGGCATTTTCTTGGATTTGATCATCTTAGTTTGACAACTCTCGATGGTGAACTTGATGGTAGCATGGAGGCCCTTCTGGTCCTTGGTTGGTTTTCCGAATCCGCTTGTCTTCTTTTCCATCGGACTTTTAACTCTATTTCCTGTCATTGAATAGGTGGTCATAAATAGGTAGCTTTTGTGCGTGTCTAATGACACTAACTTATGCAAATCATGTTTGTGCTTATATGGTTTAATTTGTGAGTTCTTTGAATGAAATGAGCAACTTGTAACAACATTTTCTTGTAATAAATTTACTTCCTTTGGATCTATGATGTTTTATTTTGAGCATTGGTAGATTGTTGCCATGTTGAATATATTTGATTCCGAGGTCGATAGTTATAATAACCGCCACCTTGAACCTATGTAATCACATGTGGAGCAACTTATTAGATTTGAATCTGTAATTGTACGTATATTGATTTCATTTCATCAATTATCCATTCATCAAATCAATTTCCCTCTAATGGGGTGTTTGCAATTCAATGCCATGTAATGCCGCATTATTAAGGATAATATTTCTTCAGGAATTGACCGTTGACAAATAATTTGATGCCTTGCCCCCTGTAATCCACAAGGCGGTAGGCTCCGTCGAATAAACTTCATCAACGATATAAATAGGATCCCACATAGGGTCAAATTTACTCTTAGCGTTGTGTGCGGCTGTTGTGGGGCGTTTCATCACTAACACCAAGTCACCCCTCTTGAACAATTTGCTGCGAACTTTCTTGTCATACGCGGATACTTCTGATATATCTCGAGGTGCTACTATGCGGCAAGCCTCTTCTCGTCGAGGGCATTCAATTCAAACATCCCAATTCTCACATTTTGATTATCTATAGGTGATTCTTGAAGCGTAATGTAGAAATATTCTACTTCCAGTTCCATCGGGATCACCGCTTCATTCCCATATACTAATGAATACGGTGTTGTCCAGTAGGCTCATAATGCTTTGGGTAATCATTAGTCCAATCCTTTTTATTATCTGACACAATCTTCTTGAGAAGCTTGACTATTGTCTTATTAAAAGCTTCAACCAGCCTGTTTACTGGTGAGTAATATGGCGTTGAGAAACAGTACTTGATCTTAAACTTTTGGCACAACCTTCTAATAAGTTCATTCTTGAACGACATGTCAGTTACGATATGTTACGAGATTTCATGCCGGTATTAGATAGACTATTTGATGAAATTCTCCACCTGTTTCACCTTCACATTCTTCAACAGTATGGCTTCAGCCCACTTGAAGAAATAGTTTCTTGCCCCCAATATGTATTAGTGACCTTGGGGGGATGGCGAAGCGATAGGGCCGATGACGTCCATTCCCCATGCTGCGAAGGGCCAGGACATCGTTGATTGATGAAGTTCTTCAGGTGGCATGTGAATGATATCAGCATGAATTTAGCATTGGTAATAGTGCTTGGTATAATCAATTACTTCTTACATCATTATAGGCCAATAATAACACATGTGACGGATGTGATGGTATAGGTTTCGCCTGGCTTGATGGGCATTGCACTCACCCTCGCGTACTTCCTTTAATATGCATTGTGCTTTTTCTTTGATAAAGCATCGCAACAGTACCCCGTCATATGAGCGACGATATAACACATCATTTTGTAATAAAAAAGAGCCGGCTCGATGCCTGACTTGTATGGAAAGCTTCGAATTCTTGGGCAAGAACCCATATTTGAGATAGTCTACAAAGGGTTGTTTTCAATCTTCTTTTGTATTCTTTAAGCAATACATCGGTCTTGAGCTTAATATTCAGTCCTTTGGCTCGAGCATTGGCAAAATCCTTTTTTTCTTTTATTGTTACATACAAGGGACTGCCCCCAAGATGAGTGAGAGTCAGGATCAAACTAGTAAGTGCATTTGCTTACACATTTTCTTGCCTCAGGATGTATTAGATGGTAATGTCCTGAAAGCCTTTCAATAATACTTAAGCAAGGTGACAATCCAGAGATAGTTCTTTCTTGCGCACTTCAAACTCGATCGTTAACTGTCCAATTACTAACTTCGAGTCACCATAGACTTGCAGCGTCCTAATGCGCATCTCCTGAGCCAATTATAGCCCGATGATGAGGGCGTGGTATTCTGCTTTGTTATTCATACACACTGGCACTATTGTGAAAGAAAATGACATCAAATCTCCTTGAGGACTGATAAACATAACTCTCGCACCTGCCCCCACAGATCTGACGGCCCTATCAAAGTACATTCGCCATGGCACGAGTATTCTTGCTACCATAGCCTGTTCGTCTGGAATGTCGCATTGCATCTCTTCATTATCTGGGAATGGATGAGCTGCCAAGAAATCGGCCATCGATTGTTCCTTGATAGCTCGAGATGGCACATATGTGATGTCGAATTCAAATAATAACATGGCCCATTTGGCTAGCCGCCCTGACAACATGACAGGACTATTTATCAAGAACTTTATAGGATCAGGTCGGGATATCAGCGTGATTTGATGCGAGAGACAGTAGTGTCATAGCTTCTTCACTGCAAATATTAGCGTTAAATAAATCTTCTCAATCGGTGAATAATTAAACTCAGCTCCTGCTAAAGTTCTACTGAGATAATACAATATAACGTATTCTCTTTCCCTTCTTCATTCTTTTATGCAAGCAAGGCGCCTAATGAGTTGTCACCCATTGTATCATATAAAATCAATGTCTTTCCTTTGACGGGGGCCATAAGGATAAGAGACTTCTTGATCAGCAACTCTTTGAGGGAATTGAACGCCTTCTAGTATGTATCGTCCCATTCAAACTGAACACCCTTCTTGTTTAATCTTAAAAATAGTTGGCATCTCCCAGATAGGTTTGAGATGAATCCCCTCAAGTAATTAAGCTACTCTCCCCTAAAAGATTTTCAATTCCTTCAAATTATTTAGAGGCGGCATCTCTTATATAGCCTTAATCTTAACGGGATAAATCTCAATCCCACGATGTTTGATCATAAACCCAAGGAACTTACTAGAAGAAACCTCAAATGCACACTTCAGCGGATTCATACGCAAGCTCTTCCTTCTCAGTCTCTGAAATACCTGCCTTAGGTGCTCACGATATTTCATACGACTGCTCAACCTCATCGCTAGGCCATCAATGTAACATTCTATGTGTTTGTGCATCGTATCTTAGAAGATTACTTGTATCGCGCGCTAATAAGTAGCCCCAACATTCTTCAATCCGAATGGCATCACTCGACAACAAAAAATCCCAAGCGATATACGGAATGTTGTAGCTTCTTCATCTTCTGATGCCATTTTGATTTTATTGTACCCGGAGTATCTTTACATAAAAGACATCACCATATACCCTATCGTTCTATCAATTAGAAGTTTTGAAATTGGCATCGGGAAGTTGTCCTTAGGACATACTTCATTCATATTCTGAAAGTCGACGCAAACGCTGATCTGCCCATTTTTCTTCTTCATTGGGATAATATTTGATATCCATCGTGGGTACGGAACTTCTCTGATGAACCCAGCTTGTATCAGCTTTCTGACTTATTCCTCGATTTCGACACAATCTCGTGATGGAATCGTCTCTAAGATTGCTTAATTGGCTTCTTATATTTCATTATGTTAAGGTAGTGCATTACTATCGCCGAATTGAGCCAATACATCTTAGCATATGTCCAGGAGAATACATCCTTGTTATCTTTCGGTAGTTGCACATAACCATCTACCTCTTCTTCTTGGCTGTTCTTGCTCAAATAAGTATTCCTTGGCTCTTCTGAAGTCCCCAAATTGATTTTTCGTAATTCATCAATTGTTGACTATCCTCTGTCTTCTAACTGAGTTGGTGCGACGCTTTGTTGTAAGAGTTTGGCTAATTCTTCTGGACTCATATCCTTTATTGGACTTATTGTCACCATATTCACATGCTTAGCTATTGGGTCTACCCCCAGTCCTTCTCTTCCCTTATATACTCTTGCGTTTTCCTTGAATGGCACATGCAAACCTCGACTTGGCATCAAGTCCCCATCCTTTGCATCATTTTTCGACTGCCTTTGCTATACATTTTCTCATTCAATTGGTTGCTCTTCCCGTCATGGTTCCACCATATCTTATGCACTTCATGTTGTGCTCTTAGAAGCTAAATAGAATGTGATGCAACGCGAAGTGTTGTTCTTTAATGACACACAAAATTGGCTTTGAGGCTTAAAGAAGGGCTTCTCCCTTGTAATTTTTTGTAACGGTACATCGAAGCTGGCGAGCAGCACACTCATTTAATAATTGAACATCAACTCAAGCATCAAATGCCCCTCCTAGTCTTAAAATTTTGGGCAATAAATAATACCTCTTTCACTGGAATGGAGCTTCTTGGCGTATTGTTGTTGCCTTAGGTGTAGCTAATTGGGTCCTATCTGCTTCCTTTGAACCTTCATTGCTCGGGCATGTCTCTGGCTTCTTCACTGGTATCCCATTGGACTTCTCTACTGTTTCTTCCAAGCGGTGTTCATCATAATATTGTACACTGCTAGGAAGGCTTATGTTGTGGTTCAGGGTCTGGGATCTGCCATGACTCTATATTCTACTCCATTTCGGTTGTATTTGTAGCATTGATGATACGTGGAAGGAATAATACCATACTGATGTAACTAGGGTCTGCCCAACAACAAATTATACGTGATCATTGCGTCAATCACCTCACATACGACTTTTGTGGCTAGGTCCTTGGTTTTCAATCTGACTTTGACAAACCTTAAGGCTTGTTGGCTATCTTGATTAAATTCCTGAATAATCATAGCTCTGGGGTGTAACATCGACTGCCTATAATCGAACTTCTCCAATGTCTTCAAGGGCATAATATTCATGGTTGACCCATCATCTAGGATGCACCTCTAGACTTTCATGGTGCAGATATATCCTGTAACCATGAGTGGCCTATTATGTTATGTCATCTCGATTGTCCTGTCTTCATCTGAGAATGTGATAATAGACATGTGATTTACCGAGGCTGCTTGCTCAACTGGCAGGACTATTTGTCACGCCCCGAAATCTGGACTCAGAGTGTGCACCCTCCGGCCTAGTTTACGGGATATAACTGGTGCACTAAATGCATTTATAATGTTAAACAACTTTAAGAGGCATAAAATAATGAAATACTATGTTATCATTTACTCATGAAGTATTCAACCATAAACTAAGTCCACCCATATGGGACTTTATTAGATGTCTACTAATTATTAAAAATAATAAAATAAAAGAAACTAGTCTAAACATCTTGGTTTAGGGCCGCCACTTCTTCCTCGGTTAAATTAGGCCAATAGTCCTGCGGTTCTTCTAGTGGTCCCATCTCATTATCAGGGGCATTCTCTGAAGGTTTAACGTCCACATCATCTGTATATTTTTAATCCACAACGTCAGCTAGAAAGCCCAGTGAGTAACCCAATACGGTTCACATGCATTTCAATTAAACAAGATAAACACATGCCATCAAATATAGGTAACATATAATTAATGCAAGAATGAATGAAATGATGCATCAAGTGGGCATATATATTCAGTCTTCCACTTGCTTCGATTGGAACCCATCAATCGGCTCCCCCTTCCTTATAGGGCGGACTTCCACATATTAGTGGGCTTCCAGGATGGTCCCTGGGTAACTGGGTACTTAAGTACCTACCGGTCTTCCAAAGTCAAACTCCAGGCACAAAAATTCATAATGCATGCAATAATTTACAGCCATACAATAATTCACGTCCGTACATTTCATCTCTCATTTTGAGAGGCAATCTTTCATGACATTTATAAATAGAAATTATTTAAATAATATTTAAACAAGCATAAATTAATCAATATCACATATTGCATCCATCACACAACTTACTTAATTAAAATGACTAGGAAACGTGTTGGGATGTACTCACCTGTTGATAGTGGCGATTACTTTGTTAATTGTGTCACGTCCTGAGTAGAATCGGTCCTGAATCTACAATAAATGTAATTTATATTTACAAATCACCAATCTAACCTTAATATACTTATTTTCAATTTGGATTATACTTTATTGAGTTTTGGTTCCTTAATGGACGGTCCAGATTTGATTATTGTGACCTACGTTTCTAAAAGGAATTGCCCTTTTTTTCTATTTTCTGATGGTACGGCCCACTTGACTGGTGGGTCATCCTATACTTGGTCATAAGTTCCCCAATGTACACTACCAAATATGATTGATTATATTTTGTAAGGATTTTGTCGTAGGATATCCTAAAATGATTCATTTATGAGAATCCATACCGTACCTCCCCACTATTTCACTTGGCATGGCCCACTTGGAACTCTGATTGGGCTGATTTTTTGTCACAAGACTAATAATTCATTACTCCAGAGATTGGGTGGATCGAATTTTTCAAAAACTACACAGTGGGGCCCACAAGCTCCCAACCAGTGGACAGGTGTTGTCCCCACTGTTTATCTTGGTATGGCCCACTGGAATATCCTGTACGGGCCATTTTTTTGTCCTTAACTAGAAAACTTATTTATTAAGATATTGGACGGATTAGATTTCTTAAAATGTCATCAAATGGGTCCCAAAAGTGGACAGCAATCCAAAATCGGACTGCCTCAACCATGTGTGTTGTTATCATTAATATTTTAAGTGGTGTGGGCCACCTGAGATTCGGATTTATCTGATTTTTGGACCCAAGCTGTAAAACATTATACTACAACATATGGTCGGCTTGGATCTATTGATTTCATCACAATGGGGTCCACGAGTGGACCGCTGTCCACGCCTAGAATTTCTACCTTTTTAAATTTCATTTTTATTTTATAAGTTTTCACCATTAGTTTGTTTCAGATGGTGTGGCCCACTCGGACCTCAGTTTGGGTCCAAATTCGAACCCCCATCCTAAAATGAAATAGAGAAATAAATGGGCGGAGTGGATGTACAAAATACATCAAGGTGGGTCCCATGAGTGGGGCCCCCACGTCACCCTTGTTTGAAGTCCAACGCTGGACGTTTCAGCGTCAGAGACGCTGGACGTCCAGCCACTTTTTCCTTTTTTTTCTCTTTTCTTTTTTTTCTTTTATATTTATTATCATTATTATTTTATTAAAAATTGTATGTGGGGTCTACGAGAGATCTGGTCCAACCATTGGGTCGGCCACCTCATTGTAGGCCCAATAAAATTTTGGAACACTATACATTCATCATAGTTGATTTAATAATGAAATAAAACCATAATAAAAAAATTATAAGGGCTATTATTCATCCAATCGATGTGGCCCATCTGAAGGTCCATTCGATCTGAATTTTGAGGCCCATGTACATTTTGGCCATATGGTCATTATGACCCATTCAGATCGATTTCTGGCCCACCCAAATGGTCCCCATTAATCGTGATCACATATTCAAGGGTTAAGATAAACATAAGGTCCCTAGATCCGTACAATGAACGGACGGACGATACGACCCGTTCATTGGCTGGATCTGGCCTACTTAAATAAAATAGAAAGAACACCTACTTGATCTAGCCGCAAGATCCCTCCATTCCTCCTTCCTTCTCTCCTTTCCTTTCCTTTCTTTTACGATGCATGAAATACGATCTCATTCTTTCTCTTTTTAAAGAGAAGTTTGTTGGAAATTTGTTGCGGATAAGATGGGTTGGTTGAGATAGGATAAGATTAATTTTGAATTTCAAAATTCGTATTTAAAGCAAAAAAGAAAATTAAATTCTTGTTAGTGATAGGACTTGATCCCTGATCTTCCCTCTCGCTTAAGAGGGCTTTAACCAATCAGTCCATGCTTTTCTTTTGTTTATCATCTTAAATTTATTTAGCTAAACCCATTTTTGCTCCTAAAAGAAAATTTTCCTACCGAAATTTTAGGGTCGTTACACTATTCCCCCTTGCCTCCCCAACTCTTCGATTTCCAATTCAATTTATGTCATCATCACTTCCCTGACTTCGTGGTCCAAAAATGTGTTTTTCAATATTTCACAGTATTGCTTCGATAATTGCAGTGTGTTATAAATACTTAGTCGATCTGGAACCCTCTTCAGATGTGACATTATGTCGTATGTAACTCGGATCACGCCCCAATCTGACTGAGGTTGAATCGTTGTCGCCTGATCCTCCTCTTATCTTCTTTCCGAATTCAATATTAGTCTTTCAATAGAACCTTCTGGTATTATGCATGATCCTCTCTAATCATCCTGCCTTGGTGTGCACAACTCTAGTAGCCAGTTTCTTGATCGCAATGCTACTGCGTTTACTTCCCCCCCATCCGCCTTGTGGTAAATCAAGGGTTGACGTCGGAGTAACTACATAAATCATGGTGCGCTGGGCATGAATTGGCCCTAGTTGACCTTTCCATTATCCTTTCTTTCGCCTTCTTTCTTCCTGACCTGACCTCCAGTTTCGACGGCCTGCCTCCTATCGGCCATCCCTTTGTGTCTCTCTTCAAGAGCCTCCACTGGTTTTCGACTCTTTTTTTACTACTAATTAGCGTCCACAGCTCCTCAGGTTCTAGAAATGAAGCAATCGGTAGAGATCACACTTCTGTAGGCACCACGAATATTACTTAAAAAGAACTACGAATGGGTGTGTATCCACTTGAAAAGAAGTTACATTAGATTATCAAGACTCTAGACCCACTCAAACTCCACACAGACCACAAACACTGATCGACTTTAACTCGCACTGCAACCCCTTCAGACGCACATTGAACTCATCACCGAACTATGAATGGTGTGTAACCTCGCACCCCACACCGACCCACGCCTAAACCCCTTCAATAGCACCAATCGGCTTTGAATTGCATTGCAGCCCCTTTGAACGCATGTTGAACTCCTTCATCGAACTACGAATGGTGCATAACCTCTTGAGAAGACATTATGTCGAGGTATGGGGACTTCAGCTCAAACCCAACACCGACACACACCGAAACCCTTTCGACAAGATCAATCGATTCTGACTTACATTGCTTCCTCTTCGAATGCACGTCGAACTACTTCACCAAACTAGTGTGTATTTACTTGAGAAGACATTACATCAGGGTATGGAGACTCCGAACACACTCGAACCAAACACCAATCTACATCGAACCCCTCTGACAACATTAATCGACTCCGACTTGCATTGTAGCCCCTTCAAACGCATACTAAATTCCTTCATCGAACTACAATTGGGTGTGTATCCACTTAAGAAGACGTTACGTTAGGGTACAGAGACTTCAAACACACTCAAACCCCACATTGACCCACACCGAACCCCCTAGACAATATCAATCTACTCCGACTTACACTGCAACTCCCTTTAACGCATGTCGAACTCATTCACCGAACTACAAATGGGTGCATATCCACATGGGAAGACGTCACATTAGGGTATGAAGACTCCGGACACATTTAAACCCCACACTAACACACACCAACCACTCCGACTAACACCAATCAACTTCAACTTGCACTACAAGCCCCTTTGAACCCATGTTGAACTCTTTGCTGAACTACGAATGGGTGTGTATCCATTTGAAAAAATCTCACATTAGATTATTAAGACTCCAGACCTACTCAGACGTCATATCGACCCGCACTGAATAACACCAATCCACACTAACATGCACTTATCCCCTTCGAACTCTTCAGTGGCCCATAATGAATGCATGTGGTTTATTCATGCCATCCATCCAGTTTTTCAGCTCGTTTTAGGGTTGTTTGGCACATGGTATTAGATGGGATGAGGTGGGATGGAATTGCATTTTGTTCCGTGCAAATTCCATAAGGTGTTTGGGGAGGATGGGAGGGGTGGGATCAAGTGGGTTGGAATTGCATTTGATCCCATGCGGGATTTTCGTGGGATTTATGTGGATTTTGAAATCCACCACACATGTGAGCCCCACATTGATGCATATGTTTTATCCATGACATCCACGTGTATACACCCTTTACACATGACACTATGGATATATACATGTACAAGTGACCGATATCGTTGTGAATTTGGTTGGTTGATTACAATTCTATAGTCCGCCAAATAGGATTTTGCTTAATCCAGTGTTTTTCCCATAGTTAATTTTACTGTCCAAAGCATGGGATTGGACGGTGAAAATCCCATGGTATCACCAGACATGTAATCATTGTGTAATAAATGATATTAATCCCACCTAATAACATTCCATCCCTTCTAATACCGTGCGCTAAACACCCCCTAAGCATTAAAGGAAATGGTCGAAATAATAATCTCTGTAGGAGACATTCAATTACACTTTTTACAGTCCACCTACAACTCAGATCCGCCTTTTTTTGTCTAATGGTATAAAAGGAGATGAGAAAACTGACCGACGATATCGATTAATGAAGTTAATGTAGGTGGGGCCATTTGAACCTTCTTAATCCCCCCTCCCCCCCCCCCCAATTTCACCAATAAATCTATAATAAAATAATAGAGTATGGGTAGGGGTAATTTAGAGTATTATTGAGATTCTCAAACAACTCCTGTTGCAAATAGTATTTTATTTTTTGTCTTTTTCTTTTTGTCTTTTTTTTTGTCACGTGAAAAGAAGAAACTAACCCAACGTAGGTTTAGCTTAACCTACACAGCTGATCCTGCCTCTTTGTTTAAACAAACATTGTACAATCATAATGATTGCGCCTTCTATTTTTATTTTTATTGTTTTTGTCAGTCATGCGACCCACCCACCCAGTCAGTCATGGGTGCGGTCAATAACGTGGATATTTCACCGCTGATGAGTTTTTAAAATCGAGACCGCTTCTTGAAACTCTACAGAGTCTACCAACAAGGCAAAAACTATCTCCTTCCAACAATGGGATTCAGATCCTCTTTCTGATCCTCTCAGTTGCAAAACAAAATGAGTTTTGATTATTAATCAGGAACATAATTTTAATTGACCACAAAATATAAGGCCCTCTTCTAAATCAATTGCTGGAAGTGACGAGTACCTTATCAACCCCTTCGATAGAGATGGCCACACAATTTTCATGTGATAGAGCATCGGCAAATCTTGGTTTGGTATAGTGGTGGATACCAGTTTCTTGCAATGCATAGCCTGTTGAGGTTCACTGTTATGTCTGTGTCAAATTCAATCTATTCATCAGTTTGGCCAGCTTATTTTAAGATGAAAATCCAATAATGGGCAGATATAAGACCTCAGGTGGTCCAAACAAAAGGAAAAGGCGGGGAAGGAAACCCTCTGCAATTGGAACCTTCCTGAGGCTCACCAGTCACCATGACGCTTATATGCCATCCAAGTGGTCTATATGTAAGTTGATTTTAGGATGAAAAGGAAAACACAAATATCAGCCTGATCCAATCCTTCTGTGGCCCCAATAAGGTTTCAACGGTGGGCATCAAGTTCCCACTGCTACTTGTGGTGTGGCACACTTGAGTAATATTGGATCTAGTTCTTTTTTGGGGTCTCAAGATAACATTACCTGAAGACACTGATGGGCAGAGTGGATCCCACACGGATAACTCAGTAGGCCTAGGGCTGTGTTGCAGGAACTCGCTATAAGATTCTAAATATGCGGAATTCATAGGACCTCGCAGTGCATCGAATATGTAGATCGGATAATCTAAAACAAAGACATACCTGATTGGTGGGCCATCTCGAATTTTTAGTCCGGATCTTCCTATCCTGGAATAGCTGTAGAGAAAACCTTAGATGGGGCTTATTTTCAGTGTAATTTCGGATTAGGGACCCAGCACCCTTTAAATAGGGATTGTAGTAGGTGTGGCGGTGTTTGAAACCCATCAAAACACTGCCACCCTTGCTCCACACGAATTTCACATCTTAAGAGTCCATGTCCTACTGTAACACTGCTTCCAGGCAGTTAAGACTTATACCCCTGTTATATCTACGAGATCACACTGTAGTGGGGTCCACTGATCAGTCCTCTTATAGATCTAACACCCATATCAGATCTGAGTCATTGATCAGTTGAGTCCACCATATAAAAAAACTTACACTCGCGTCCTGTGGGGATATGGGCTACAATGGTCATGCAGATTTATGACAAGCACGGAAAAACCAAAATCCTACCATGTATTGCAGATCCTCTTTTATTCTCTATATTAGATTCAGCTAAGGGTTCAATAGTACCTATACTTGGTCTAGCTATGTTGTGTTGCGAGGTTTGTTTCCTTCTGGCCCAAGTTTAGTTCTCGAAGATCCGGACCTAGATCTGCTTGTGTTCGGATACTCATTACGGGCTTTGGATCCGAGTTATGAATCGAGTTCATAACAAATAAGAGCATTTACATGGTTGGGCCTACCGAAGAATGGATTAGATCGCGCACACACACACATGCCACTTTCATACCTGCATGTTATGTAAATGGTCTCTTTTACATGTGTCTGGCATAAGAAACATGATTTGTTTTGCTAGAATAATCAGTATATATTAAATATATATTAGATGTTCTTTTATTAAATAATCATTAAATGCATCTTTAACATGCTCTCTTTTACCTCATGGCTTATTGGTGGACTCACAAGAGTTTCAACACTAAGGTCATGGGTTTACCCATTGTGGTGTGGGTGGGTGTGAGTGTGTGCGCTAGATGATAAAATATAAAATAAAAAAATTAAAAAAAATAAAAAAAAAAATAAATAAAAAAATTACTGATCCAAAACCCAACTAGTCCAATTTTTAACTGGATCTGAAAAATGAGACCCAAACCTGGCCCGCCCAATTTCTTGTTAATTTGTTGCTTACACAGCCACCAAATTGCAAGAGATGGCTTTTAGGCTTCGATACCCCATCCCTGGCACTACCTTTTGGTCGCGATGTGCTAGCATCGCAACACATGGCATGCTGCATCAATTTTTTTTCATTAGACAAGCTGTGTTATGATGCCTGAAGATGATATCAGCCAAAAAAAAAAGAAAAAAAAAAAAGACTCAGTAGTCATACTAGTTAAATGTTAGTGTCCATCTCAGCAGGCCTCACATCAAACATGTGGAATTTTCTTACTTAGGTTAGGAATGCTATTTTGTATTAAAATGCTATTTTGTATTAAGGTTTGCCATCTCTCAACGCTTTGTGAAGCCCTACAACCATCCAAAGCCAAGCATAAATGCTAGTATGAAACACATGCACGAAACTCCGAGCCATCCAAAGCCATTCACGAAATCTCAGCTTTGCATCATGAATCTCTTTTTTCACTTTTCTAAATGGTTGTTTTTTTGTGCATGCGTGGCCCACCTGATAAAGGAATGGATTAGGAACATCCACTTGGAAAATAGTGATTTGGTCCATTTTTGGATCAGGCCCCGGCCCACCAATTTTGTTCTAGCTCGGGCTTAGTCCTGATGCGCTAGGCCCATGCTGAGCTTGGGCCTTAGGCTTTGTACGAAGTGCCGTGTCTAGCCAGCAAACCCTGACTCGGCCCATAAGCAGCACATTGACTCGGCCGGGCTTGTTGTTTGCCTTGGACCCAGCTTTTGAAGCTCGGCCGAGTTGAGTCACAACTCGGTTGAGTGGGGTTGAGTCACCTTTTTTTTTTCTCTCTCTCAAAACTGACTCGTGGTGACCGTAATGGATCAGATTCCACCAAGTTCGAGTCAACTCGGATGAGTCTTCAAATCATCAAACCGTCGTACCATTTGCTGTCCCTATGCGACCCATCAGCCAGATTGTTAGGATAGTTTGATGGGGGAGATTTTGGAGCATGGCAGTCCCATGATCGGGTCCTCCATAACGACCGTTTGATGACCAAAGGTGGGCCCATGCATCAAACAACATCTCTTTTGCTAGGAAGACGGTCTCTAATCCAGCATTTCCTCCCTCTTGATGGGCCCACCTTCATTTCGTGGGCCCAATGAGTAGATGGAGGATGGCACAAAAATCTCCACCATCAAATGATCTCCACCGTCCTATTAGGTACCCATTAAACATCAAAGATCGGTTGTTATTGTCTATGTGGGGTACTGGTCATGGCCCCATCAAATGATAACACCCACCATGTGAACGACTCATGTTACATGAAAGTCGGACCCACCAGCACGTGCAGTGCCGAGTTCCGCCAACGTATCACATGTGCAGGTGCGTTTGGATCCACCATCCAATACATTTGATTGCAACTATCAGCCTTTAAAATAAAAAAAATAAAAATTGGAAATAGCCAAATTGCAATTTCTTTCCTTTATAAAAAAAATAAAATTGGAAATAGCCACACACCGCTGGAGATTTGTTACTATGATCTGAGGGTGTCAGTCCAAATTGCAACTACAATTAGGCCCGGCAATGGGCGGGCCGCAGTCCCGGATTTTGAATTGGTGGGGCCGAGCCTATCGAGTTAGGCCTACTCAGAACGTTGATTTTGCTTCAACGAGCCTGGGCCACTGCCAGCCCATGTCATGTTATTTTAAAGTTAGATTTGAAAGAAATGAAATGGCAACTTGAAAGTTCTTTCCTTTTATAAATGCTAAGCTTTTGCCATGCTACACCATTTTCCCCCTCCAACATGCCACACATTTACGACAACTGGACTGGGCCAAAGGTGGGCCCCATCTTAAAATCAGGTTGATACCCTCATCAAGTGGGTCACACCTTTACATTGGATCAGGCCAAGCAGCCCGACCCTGTTGAACCACGGCTTGGGACCCTTAAGTTGTCCTGAGGGCAAGACCCAAGCTTGAAAACTAGCCCCAGTGGGTCACACAAGCTGAAACATGGGGCTGGGCTAGGCAAATAATAAATAGCGGAGCCTGGTCCAAAAATAAAGTGGGCCAAGGAAAGCAAAAAGAAAGGATGTTTTAAAGACATCTATTAGTGGTTTTGAATCAACATATATGTGTAGTTTAAAGACGAGTTGGATCTAAGTCATACTTGTTAGATTAGACAATTTCAGACCTTCGATCATTTAAATCCTGGGAAGGCCCAACCTTGTAGAGTGGGCCCCATTGTTATTTTGGTTATGGTTCCCACCTTTTGCCGGCTCAAATCTCCCTCGTATATGAACGTGAAAAGGAAAATGTTGCATGCTGGGACAGTGAATGATCACATCATCCATACAAAAAGTGCAGAGAGAGAACCGTAGTGAAGATCTCCACCGTCCATCAGGTGCAGCATCTCATGTTCACCCTGCTACCAAAAAACGAGGATGATAAACTCAGGTAAACCACACCATAGGGAACAGTTGGTATGGGGACACCGACCATTTGCTGTGTAGTAGAGACCATAGAAGTGTTCATATGAAATCTAATCCGTTCAACTGGCATGTATCACCATGATGTAGAATCACCACAAAACTCAAGCTACTCTAAAACACGTGTACCACACCACTTTAATATAGAGGTTTTAGGCATGATTTTACACTGTTCCAAATGGTGTGCACCGCCTTAGTTTTGACCAGCCTGCTTTTTGGATCAAAGCCAAGAACAGGGTAACACACCTGATGGACGGGGTGGATCTCACACCTAATTCAACGGCCTAGGCGTTCCCTCACGTTGGCGTAGGAACTCACCCCTATAGTTATGATCATACTCTGCTGCTATGATGGTCCAATCCATCTGACTTCGGGGATGTGCACCATGGAGGCCAGCCGTTTAGATGGGACGGTCTGGATTGGATTGATGTATATGTATGCCCATCTACACATGTACAATGCCTACTCGACACTGGGTGGTGCATGTGTACTTATGATCATACTATGAAAGTACCCATTTTCCCCACTCTGCTAGCTGCTAAGGGGTTACTGGGTCAATAGCCCTGAATTGTGATGTGTTGATATCGGTAGCCTGTACTTCTCCAACTCATATTTGTTTAGTCCTAAGAACACGTTTTCACTTTTCAATGATCCGGCTCTTATTTCGGGAAGAGAATTTATTTCTTTTCTTTTTTTCTTTTTTCTTTTTTATAAGAAGGGCATGGGTCCCACCAAAAATAAGAATTCAGCCTGCCCCTTAGCCAAGCTAATTCATTCATTTTAATCAGACGGTCGTGAACCCGCAAAATGATTTTTGCAGTTTTCTTTTTGAAGCTTTATGCGGCCTACAACCCCATTAACGATATGCTTTAATTTTGAATTGTTTCCTCTATTGTAGCCCATCTGTAATGAGTTTTTCCCTCAAACTTGAGCTGATGATATGAAATTAAAACCCCTTATATTTGGAATGGATGGATTTGCTTTAAGACAACCCAGTGGGCCCTATATAAGGTGTGAATGGGTTTAAAACATGGGGCCCACACTGCACAGTGCCAAGTTGGTTCAGTTTTCTTTTTCCTTTCTCCCTCCTTTATTTTTTTTTCACTTCTTCAGACCACACGAAGCCAAAGCTTCTTCACTTCCTTGACATTTGGTAATTGTACAACTGGTCTCCACTAAGCCTGCACACGGGTCAGGTTAGGGTTGGGGTGGGCCTAATCCTGGACCGAACGTAAATATATTTTAAAGGTTCGGATTTTGGTCTAGGTTGTGACCGGGTTGGGTTGACCCAACCCTAAACCCTACCCTACTTGTAAAAGGGTCAACCCTAACCCTACCTGACCCTATATGCTGAACTAGGTCGGGTCAGGTTGGGTCGGGACTGAGTTCACAAAACAGATGGACAAGTTGAATTTATCACAAACATCATGGTTCCCAATGCAGGAACTTTCTGCAAAAGGCTTTAATAGGAAATTCGCGTATGATTTGAATGGATGTAAATTATTCAATTGTATGTAGAACTTCCATTTCCCTAGCATGCCCATAATTCATATAGGTGGGACACATCGTTTGGAAATCCAAACCATTGAGATTGTAGTTCCAATCATCGATGGACCATGCCCAAAGAATCTCCTTGACCCAACAACCGTAACCTTTCGATTCTTCATATGCAAATGAATGGTTCGCATTCAATGCAGAGTACAAGATAGCCTACGTCGGAGGCTTACAATCTTCCAATTTGAGACATTTTTTGCAGGGATGATGTACTTATGATGGGGCATCAGATCAATGGGTTGGATAACCCAACCATGAGCCCCACAGAAATGAACTAGAGTTCCCTATTGAGCCTTATGAAAGAATACTCCACAATAAGGGCGGAAACAGCTAGGTGTGTTTACCACCTTACCATCCAAAGTTTCAATTTTCAAACACGTCGAAGGAGGGCATGCTCGAAAGTTTTTCTTTTTAGAATACTCTGACAGAACTCGGGGTAGTTCGGGTCGGGCGAAACGGGTCGGGTATACACGGGTTGAGGTACGGGTCTAGTCAGTCGGGTTTGGAGTGTATCCTAAACTATACCTAGATTAGAAACGGATCAGCCACATTCACCCAAGACCAGACCATTTTCTCTGCCAGATTGGGGCAGATTGGGTTTCTACCGGGTCGAATCGGGCCGGTCGGTCAGGTTAAACTGGCAGATGTGCAACCTTAGTCTCTACACACTCCGGGCGATGACGAAAAACTCTGGTATACTCATATTAGTTCTAAAAAAAAAAAAAAACAGAAGTGTTTCCTTAAGGGAGAGTTCCTCTTTTCTCTTAAATAATCTGTTAGGGACCTAATGCCATCTGCCACAAAATTCCCCCTCTCTCAAGGAGTGGAATGGTAATAAGGGGCTGTTTGGCATCTCTACTAATCAGAGCTTATTTGTTTATTCTAAAAAAATAAGCTTTTATTCTATAAATAAATAGACTGTTTGGGAAAGCTTTAAAAAAAAAACTATAAAAAAAAAGCTCTTAAATAATTAGTGATGAGGAGGTTGCTTTTTCTTTAAGAGCTTATTTGGCTTAAGCTGGTAGGCATTTTTTGTTAATATTTTGACAAGTTTTCCCTTAAACTTTTTAAGTAATTCCCATATTACCCTCTCTCCTCTTAAGGTAGGCCCCACATAATACATGATCACATTAAAGATGGGCCCCACATGATGGACGACCCACATCAAAGGTGGGACCTACATGATGGATGGTGTCCATTGAAGGTGGGACCAAATAATAGAAAGTTGACATCAAAAGTGGGCCCACATAATGAACAACCCATATTAAAGGTTAGCCCCACATGATGGACGGTCCACAACAAAGGTGGGACCCACATATGGATGGTGAACATCAAAGGTGGTCCTACATGAAGGATGGCCCACATTAAGTGGGCCCTGCATGATGATGGACTACCCACATTAAGTGGGCCCTACATGATGAACAATTCATAGCAAAGTTGGGACCCACATGATGGATGGTGGACATAAAAGGTGGGCCTACATGATGAATGACCTATATTGAAGGCACCCCCGCTTGATGAGTGGTCCACATCAAGGTGGGCCCACATAATGCACAGTTCACATTAAAGGTGGGCCTCACATGATGGATTGCCCACATCATTAAAGTGTGGCCCAACATGATGGACACTACAAGAAATTGGTTATTTATCGACGAACTTATTTCCGACAAAATTGATTTCGTCGGTAAACATGATTTTCCCCGACAAAATAAATATTTTGTCAGCAAAAGATATAAATCCTTCCCGCCACCATTTACAACGACGGCCTGGAAACTTTTCCTGACAATATTATGTATCGTCGGTGAAAACTATTTTCCCGACGATTATTTCGTCGATAAAGTTAATTTTTCCCGACAAACCAAATAGTTCGTCGGCAAAAGGTCCCTTAGTGTCCTTTGCGATGACGGAGAGGTTATTTTTACCAACGTTATACAATATTGTTGGTAATAAATCTTTTACCAACTAAAAAATTCATCGGTAAAGAAGCTTTTTACCGATGAAATAGATACATTGTCGAATAAAATGAACGGTGGACATATTATTTCACTTTGTGTGGTTGATCATGGACGTTCATTTATAATTTTTGTCTTCGGTGTAGCTAATAAGTGTATTTAAAAACATATGTACGGAGTAGATGGGGCTGATAGAGCACAAGTGGGCCCAAATATTTTTGAATCTGTTTACTGACGAGTTGTCAAAACTATCACCGACGAAAATTTTCGTCAGTAATAATGTTATGTTTTAAGTCAAAACGACTCCAGTGCCCATCTCTCTCTCTCTCTCTCTCTCTCTCTCTCCTACTGTTACCGCCGTCCGGCCATCACTGCCTTACGCCGTCCAGCCGCCACCCAACTCAAGTCTGGCTGTCACTGCCTTACGCCGCACATCCGGCCATCATCACCTCCAGTAACCCCCCCTCTCTCTTCCTTCTCTCTCTCTCTCTCTCTCTCTCTCTCTCTCTTTGTCCATTGCTTGTGGGGCCCATCACTGAAATCTATTACCTGTGGGTCTCACCGTCACTGTCATTGCTTGTGGGGCCCACCGTCGATGTCCAGTGCTTGTGGGGCCCTCTGTTGATGTACAGTGCTAGTGGGGCCTGCCGTAGTTGTCCACTGTTTGGTGGGGCCCATTGATTTAGTAAATCGCTAATTAGAGATTTCAAAATTAAAATCCCTAATTTGGGCTTTTCAATTTAAAGGGCTAAAATACCTAATTATGGGGCCCACCGTCGTTGTTCACTGCCTGTGGGGCCCACTGTTTTGTGAATCCCTAATTAGGGGTTCCAAATTTTTGGAAATTAAAACCCATAATTTAGAACTTTTAATTAAAATCCCTAAAATCCCTAATTGTGGGGCCCACTGTCAATGTACACTGCTTGTGGGGCCCTCCATCGTTGTCCAATGTTTGGTAGGGCCTACTGTTTTGTAAATTCCTAATTAAGGGTTTCTAATTTTTTAAAATTAAATTCCCTAATTTCGAATTTTCAATTAAAATCACTAATTGTGAGGCCCACCATCGCTGTCCACTGCGTATGGGGCCCACCGATGTTCACTGCTTGTAGGGTCCACCGTCATTGTCCACTATTTGGTGGGGCCCACTGTTTTAGTTAATTTGTGGGTCGTACAATGATGTATGTATGTGTTGTACACCTTCCATCCACTTTACCATCTCATTACAAATCATGAGCCATGATGGGGTGCACAAAACAACCCGAATTCATCCATCCATTTTGACAGATCATTTTAGGTCATGGTCCCAAGACTTAAGTAGATCCAAATCTTAGGTACTGTACCATACCACAAAAAACAGAGATTATTGACCATTAAAAACTTCTTGTAGGCCACCAAAGTTTTGGATCAAGCTGATATTTATTTGGTCCCTTCATTTAGGTATCAACAGGTTGGATGGTAAATAAACATTCCTGTGGACCCCAAGGAGTTTTTAATGGTGAGTTTTCAATCACCACTGGTTCCTGTGGTGTGGTCCACTTAAGATTTAGATATGCTTCATTTTTTTAGGACCATGACCTATAATGATCTGTTGAAACGAGCGTGAATGTAAGGAAAATACATCATGGTGGGCCCCACACTTAATTGTTCACAATATAGTCTCTCAAGCTTACAAATATCTAATTAGGTAAGTGATTAGACTTGATTCATGATCTTTATGATTCTTCCATTTTCATGTGCTTGTGTATTTGGAATTGATGGAGCAAACCCAGATGTGCGTTAGAGCTATCCGTGGTTGATTTATGTGGATGTACGTGTGGATGTATGTGGCTTATTATTAATAGTTATTTTTTGTCCACAAATGGTAGTATAATACAATCAGTTAGCCCATTTGGAGATTTCTATATTGCCGAGCATAAATAAAGTGTGTTTTGGAGGTATAGAAATCTGTCAAATTGTCCTGTTGGACAATCCAAGGTTGGATAGATTGGAAGGTTTTCGTTGTTTGTCATTTACATGCTTTATCATTAATTTCGTGCGGCATCTCCCCTATTCTCTCTGGATATGTTTCTTACATTTATTTCCATTGTCAATAATTCACACAACGTGTGGATACTTAACATGAAAATTAAATGTAAGATAAATATATCTAGAGAGATAGGGGGAGATGTTGCCGAAATTTTGGCTTGGGCATTTAAATGGAAATAATGAAAGCATTTCAATCTATCCATCCCTAGATGGACGACTAATTGTATTATATTGTCATTTAGTGGCAAATTAGATGATGAACACGATACTTGTGATTAAGAGTGGTTGATCCAAACGGATGTTGAGCGGGGGTCCTTGGAAGGTGGGAACCGCTATTATGACCATGATGAAGCTGTCCATTTCCTATGGACAGCAATATGGGTGGCCTAGCTATTTGGACAGGCTCGTGTTTATGTATTAGCTCAGAATTGATAGAGCAGACCCGGATGTGCGTCGGAGCTATCTGGATGTTGAGCGGGGGTCCTTAGAAGGTGGGAAACGCTGTTATGACCATGATGAAGCTTTCCATTTTCTATGATAACAATATGGTGGCCTAGCCATTTGGACAGGCCCGTGTTTATGTATTAGCTCCGAATTGATGGAGCAGCCCGGATGTGTGTCAGAACTATCCGGATGTTGAGCGGGGGTCCCTGGAAGGTGAGAACCATTGTTATGACCATGATAAAGCTGTCCACTTTCTATGGACAACAATATGGGTGGCCTGACCATTTGGACAAGTCCGTGTTTATGTATTTGCTCAAAATTGATGGAATAGACCCGGATGTGCGTCGGAGCTATCCGGATGTTGAGCAGGGGTCCCTGGAAGGTGGGAACCGTTGTTATGACCATGATGAAGCTGTCCATTTCCTATGGATAACAATATGGGTGGCCTAGCCATTTGGATAGGCCCGTGTTTATGTATTAGCTCAGAATTAATGGAGCAGACCCGGATGTGCGTCAGAGCTATATGGATGTTAAGTGGGGGTCCCTAGAAGGTGGGAAGCGTTGTTATGACCATGATGAAACTGTCCATTTCCTATCGACATCAATATGGGTGGCCTGGCCATTTGGACAGGCCCGTGTACGTTTGTGTGGAGCAGACTCGGATGTGTGTCGGAGTTATCCGTGAGTTATTTGAGTCTCCAAGACCTAAACCTTAAACCTCAATCCTAAACCCTAAACCTAAAACTAAACATCATGGTGGGGACAGTGCCCCCAACCATTGATTCCTTCTTAAGACCCACCATGGTGGTTATTTGAGATCCAACCTGTTTGTAAGTTCACACAGACCTAGACCGGAAGAAGGGATAACACAAATATCAACTTGATTGAAAAACTTTTGTGGCCCCAATTAGTTTCGAGGTCCACTTGAGCTTTAGATCTACCTCATTCTTTAGCTCATGCCCTAAAATGATCTCTCCAAATGGATGGACGGTTGGATACAACATATACATCATGGTGGGATCCAAATCTCAGGTGGACCATAATACAATAAACAATGATCCATCGTGATTTATGTATTTCATCCACTCCGTTCATCCATTTAAACAGATAATTTTATGTCTTGAGACATTAAATGAAGTATATATATAAAAATCTTAAATGGACCACACATACAGGAAAGAATGTGAATTGAACTTGTTCTGTTCAAAAATTCTTGAGGGGCTGTGGAAGTTTTAGATCAAGCTGATATTTATTTTTTCCCTTCATCAATGTCTGTGTGATCTTGTGACTAAGTTGGATGATAAATAAACATCACTACAGGCCCTAGAAAGGTTTCAATGATGGAAATCATTATACCCACTATTTCTTATGGTATGGTCCACCTGAGTTTTGGATATGATTCAATTTTGGTTTCAACCCCTTAAATGATCTGGAAAAGCAAATGGACAGTGTAGATAAACTACATATATTTACAGTGGGGAGCATACTGAGTAACTCAGGACGCAATCCAATTTTAGGCATAACTAGCTTAGTGGGTTAAGCCTTGACTATGGGACCCAACTTGATCTATGTGTTGTACATCTACGTCGTCCATCTGCATTTGCAACAGCTCATTTTAGAGGATGTCCCAAATTGAGGCACATCCAAAGATCAAGTGTGAATCACACCATAGGAAAACAATGGTGATTGAATGCCCAACGTTAAAAACTTCGTAGGGCCACTATAATGTTTACTTGGCATCAAACATGTTGATAAGGTCAAACAGATCCTAAACCTAAACCTGAAAACCTAACCTAATCGTAAACCTAAATCCAAAAATCGAAACCCGAACCCGAAACCCGAAACCCGAAACCGAAAGCCTCATTCTAAACCTAAACCCTAAGCTTCATCCTAAACCTAAACCCAAAAACCTAAGCTAAAACCCGAACCCAAATTCGAATCCCTAAACCTTAAGCCTAAACCTAAACCTAAACCTAATCTCAAATCCCTAAACCTAAACCTATAACCTTTGAAACTACGCCGGTAGTCTAACACGACACCTTCGTATGTGTGGAAGCTTAAAAAGCAACTAGAATTATGGCTAAGTCCTATGGGGGGGGGAGTGATTAGGACCTTTTGAAATTCTTTTCGCCTACTAACACAATTTAACACTTTAAACTAAGTAAGCAAGAAGACTTCGGCTTCCAAGCTTAAGTGGGTCCAATCACAAGACTAGCATATGGTTTAAGCAATAAACAACCTAGTCTTAGTCATGCATAGATAATCAAATGATATAACTAATCAAGCTCCTAATCTATGCAACTTATGTAGACTTATGAGAATGGATCAATGAGCTTAAGTCTACACTACTAGTGAAAGTACATCTTGTGTGTGGATGTGCCTATCTAGTGTTTAGCATACATTCCTATCAAGCATACATAATTAACAATTAAACATTTAATGCTAAGATAACAATGTGTTCAATACAATCACAAACACAAGCATGTATAGTGGTTCGACTTTGGGTCTACTCTACTCCTGGTTCAAGTACTCAACTCCTTTGAGCATACCGGCATTTACTATCGGAGGTTTTAAATGAGGTTCACCTCTCAACCTTTACACAGAGGTTTTACCGGTTCACCTCTCAACCATAATCGGAGTTTTGGACAAAGGGCTAACTCTCAACCCGAACGGAGTTTTGGACATAGGCTAACTCTCAACCCGACACATGTTCACTCCTATGTCGGAGGCTCCCCCTTGGAGACTTTGTTTAGGCCTGACAAATGGGCCAAGGAGTGCTAAACAACCCCTAGTGTTTAAGCCGACAAACAGGCCAAGGAACGTCCAACGTCCCTAGTTCGAGTTTGACAAACAAACTCTACACTCAACTCCCACAAGGAATTGAGTGGATGGACTCTCAAAAAAGACAACCTTACTTGTCGGATGAGCCCCTTGTTCAGCTCCGGTTCGGGTTGCTTGATCTCCGCTCTCCTGTGCTTCAATCAGCTTCCCTTGCTCCCCCAATCATGTTGTCGTTGCGTCGCCAATGCCTCAGCTACACTTGATTAATCACCTTGCTTGTGATGCCTTTGTGATGCCTAAGGTGATAGAAGGGTAGGTTTGAGAACTCTACAACTAATAGGAATGGGTTGCCTAGAGTTGCTCAACTACAACGATCTCATCTTAAAGATTTAGATAAAGATATGCCTATCAAGGAAGATCCAAACTCTAGAGATCAAGAGGGGATGAAGGTCATCTTCTTCATGAGCTTAAAATGCTCTAATCTTGTATTAAAGCACAAGGAAGATGCCTTACATAGGTTGGGAATGAGCCTCAAATGGTCTCCAACAATGGTGGCTTCACTCCTCTCAAAATCCCTCTTCTTACCCCTCAAAATGAGCCAAGCCCCTTTATAGAAGAAGTCCAAATGAACAGAAAATGGGTAAATAATGGCTAGTCCTGACCTGTCCCAACCGGTCCCGACTGGTTGGCCAACAGCCAGGAATGGACAGAGAGTTTGTTGTCTAGAAGGGATGCCTGTCCGACTGATCATGACCGGTCGGACCAGACTTGCCGACCGGTCACGACCGGTCGACCCAATGGCCTGCACACATATGGCATTGTTGTCTTTGGACTGGGCATGTCCGACTAGTCTTGACCGGTCTGTCCAGTCTAGCCGATCGGTCGTGACTGGTCAGACAAGCCTAGGTTCAGCTCAACAGTTTGCTGACCTAACTCTTTCACAACTCAACCTCTTAGGCCAAGGTTTGGATGGTCTTTTAGTACACTAGGGCCAATCTATGATGACTAAAGGTTTTCTAATATGGTCAAGGTCACCAAAGAGGTTAAGGGTTAGGTTTTGGTCAAGGTTAAGGCACACCAAGGCATCACTTTTACATGTTTCTTCTTCCTTGATGCAGCAGGGCCACTTGAGTCTTCGGTCTTCATCTTCATTAAGCTCAACCGACACTAGACTCACTAACCTAAGTGATTGACAAACAAGGTGCACTAGTATGCCACAGAAAAGTGCACTAGCAACCTTAACCTTAACCTAAATCCGAAAACCTAACCCGAAACCCGATTTCGAATCCCTAAACCCAAAGCCTAAACCTAAACCTAAACCTAATCTCAAATCCCTAAACCTAAACCCACACCTAAACCTAAACCTATAACCTTGACCTAAACCTAAACCTAAACCCGAAAACCTAAGTCAAAACCCGATCTCGAACCCGAACTGAATCCGAATCCTTAAACCTTAAGCCTAAACCTAAACCTAAACCTAATCTCAAATCCCTAAACCTAAACCTATATCTAAACCTATAACATTAACCTAAACGTAAACCTAAACCCGAAAACCTAAGCCAAAACCCGATCCCAAACCCGAACCCGAATCTGAATCCCATAACCCTAAGCCTAAACCTAAACTTAATCTCAAATCCCTAAACCTAAACCTACACCTAAACCTAAACCTATAACCCTAACCTAAACCTAAATCTAAACCCAAAAACCTAAGCCGAAACCCTATCCCGAACCCAAACCCGAATCCGAATCCGAATCCCTAAACCCTAAGCCTAAACCTAAACCTAAACCTAATCTCAAATCTCTAAACCTAAACCTACACCTAATCCTAATTCTATAACCCCAACCTAAACCTAAACCTAAACACGAAAACCTAAGCCTAAACCCGATCCCGAACTCGAACTTGAATTCCTAAACTTAAACCTAAGCCGAAACTCAAATCCTTAAACATAAACTTACACCTAATCCTAAACCTATAACCATAACCTAAACCTAAACCTAAACCTAAACTTGAAAACCTAAACCTAAACCTACTTCTGAACCCGAAACTGAACCCGAATTCCTAAACCTAAACCTAAACTGAAACAAAAATCCCTAAACTTAAACCTACACCTAATCCTAAACCTATAAACCTAACCTAAACCTAAACCTAAACTCAAAAACCTAAACCTAAACCTGATCCTGAACCCGAACCTGAATTCCGAAACCTAAACCTAAACTCAAATAACTAAACCAAAACCTAAACTTAATCGTAAACCTAAACCTAAACTCGAAAGCTTAAACCTAAACCCGAACCCGAAACCGAACCCTAATTCCTAAACGTAAACTTAAACATAAACCTAAACTCAAATCTCTAAACCTAAACCTACACCTAATCCTAAACCTATAACCCTAACCTAAACCTAAACCTAAACCTAAACTTGAAAACCTAAACCTAAACCCAATTCTGAACCCAAACCGAACTCAAACCCGAATCCCTAAACCCTAAGCCTAAACCTAAACCTAAACCTAAACTCAATTCACTTAACCTAAACCTACACCTAAACCTAAACCTATAACCCTAACCTAAACCTAAACCTAAACCTAAACTTGAAAACCTAAACCTGAACCTATAACCCTAACCTAAACCTAAACCTAAACCTAAACTTGAAAACCTAAACCTAAACCAGATCTTGAACCCGAAACCGAATCCTAATTCCTAAACCTAAACTTAAACCTAAACCTAAACTCAAATCTCTAGATCTAAACCTACACCTAATCATAAACCTATAACCCTAACCTAAACCTAAACCTAAAGTCGAAAACCTAAAACTAAACCCGATCCCGAACTTGAACCCGAACCCGAATTCCTAAATCTAAACCTAAATTGAAATGCAAATCCCTGAACCTAAACCTACACCTAATCCTAAACCTACAACCCTACCTAAACATAAACCTAAACCTCAACTCAAAAACCTAAACCTGATCAACCCGATCCCGAACTTGAACCCGAACCCGAATTCCTAAATTTAAAACTAAACCAAAACGCAAATCCCTAAACCTAAACCTACACCTAAACCTAAAACTAAACCTAATCTTGAAAACCTAAACCTAAACTCAATCCCAAACCCGAAACCGAACCCTAATTCCTAAACCTACACCTAAACCTAAACCTACACCTAATCCTAAACCTATAACCCTAACCTAAACCTAAACCTATTTCCGTAAACTGACTTTAATCTTTTCATTGCAGAGATGGATAAGAGTTGGATGCGAGCTAAGGACATGTTTGGCCCGGAGTATAAACAAAGGGTTCAAGAGTTCATAGAATTTATGTGATATCGGGTAGATTCAGGCAATAGGATTAAGTGTCCATATCGAAAATGCAAGAACATGGTTCATAAGACTTTAAACAAAGTAGAATACGATTTGTTCATAGTTGGGATTGACCAGGGTTACACTTGGTGGATCCATCATGGTGAAGAGTTCCACTAAAGAGTTGAGGCCATCGAAGTCCTTGCTGACCCAATTATGCCGAATGACAAGGATGAATACCTTGACGAAAGGAAAGATATCATAAGGGATGTATTTAGGAGAACAATTGCGGATACTGATTTTACAACGACAAGTAGTAGCCAAGATATTCCTCCTATAGGTGATGTCGAATCAAGAAAGTTTAGTAGGTTGCTGAGGGATGAGCAACGTTCACTTTATCCGGAGTGTAAGAACTTCTCCAAGTTGAATTTTCTTACAAGATTACTTCATTTGAAGACAATAAATCGTTGGAGTAACAAATCATTCGACATGTTTCTTAACTTGTTGAAAGAAGCATTACCGGACGATGAGACATTGCCTAAGTCTCATTACGAGGCAAAATCCTTAATGCGAGACTTGGGCCTTAGTTACATCCCCATACATGCATGTATAAATGATTATGTATTGTATTTGAAAGAGCATGAAAATGTTGAAGAGTGTCCAGAATGTGGAGAGTCTAAGTGGAAGTATGACGAAACCAAGCGTAAGAAAATCCCATAAAAGGTGTTAAGGTACTTCCCATTGAAACCCAGATTGTAAAGATTGTTTACGTCTCGCAAGACGGCTGAAGATATGAGGTGGCATAAGGAGAAATACATTCATGATGATAGTACACTGAGGCACCTTGCAGACTCTGAAGCTTCACAAAATTTTGACAAGCAATATGAAAGGTTTACAGAGGATTCTCGCAATGTTCGACTAGGTCTTGTAAGTGATGGTTTTAATCCATTTGGTAATATGAGTAGCTTATACAATATGTGGCTAGTGGTACTTATGCCATATAATTTACCTCATTAATTGTGTATGAAGGAGTCATTTTTCATGATGTCATTGCTTATTCATGGACCTAGGTCACCGGGAATGACATTGATGTGTATTTGCGATCGTTAGTAGATGAGCTAAACAAGTTGTGGAGTCAAGGTGTACAAACGTATGACACATTTGCAGGATAGACATTTCGATTGCATGCAGCAGTCTTATGGACAACAAATGACTTTCCCGCGTATGAAAATTTGTCTGGGTGGAGCATGAAGGGAAAGTTGGCTTATCCTGCATGTAGTATTGAGACTTGTTCATTGACATTGAAGCATGGTAAAAAATCGTGTTATATGGGCCATCATCGCTTCCTTCCGAGCGATCATAGTTGGCGTAGGAAGACGATGATCTTTGATGGCAAACAAGATCATAGTCCACCACCGAAAGAGCTATCTGGAGAAGATATGATACAACAACTGAGTAACATTGGAGAAGTTAGATTTGGTAAGGCACCGCACTTGAAGAAGAGGAAACGTATAGTATTGGAGTATAACTGGAGGAAGAAGAGCATTTTTTTAGTTGCCCTATTGGAGTGATCTGAAATTGAGACACAACTTGGATGTCATGCATATTGAAAATAATATATGTGACAATGTCTTCGGAACATTGATGAACATAGAGAAGAAAATAAAAGATAGTTTTAAGGCTTGATTGGATCTACAAGCAATGAGTTTAAGGAAAGAGTTGCACTTGCAACCACATGAAAATTCATATATTATACCATCAGCCTGCTACACATTGACAAAATTAGAGAAAAAGCGTTTATGTGAATGGTTGAGATCGGTAAAGTTTTTTGATGGGTATGCGTCAAATATCTCTCGGCGAGTAAATATTACGGACTATAAGATAACAGGAATGAAAAGTCATGATTGTCACATCCTTCTGCAACGTCTACTACTGGTTGCGATTCGTGAATTCCTGAGCAAAGATATCAGTGCGGCATTGATTGAGTTGGGAATATTCTTTAAGGATTTGTATTCGAAATCATTGAATGTAAAGGTTATTTGATCGCTTCCCCAAGTGTAGGGTTGCGATGTAGTAATAATCTCGGTAAGACCGAGGTCGATCCACAGGAACTTGTTTAGGAATTCAAAAACACATCCAATAGTGTCTATTGAGAGCTAACAACTAGATTTTGTATGAAGTTGATGTGAGTAACAATTTTAAACTAATTTGAAGGTAATCAATTATAAAAAGGCACTAGGGGTTCAAGGATCCACTTGTAGCAATCCTTGATGTTCAATCCGCTGTGGTTTCTCACTTTCTCAACTAGAATCAATATTAAGATCTATCTAGCCGGTGTAGAGCTGTTAAACCAAACAATCTGTCATATGTAAGTCCAATGCATATGATTCACTCAATGTAAGCTAGGCTGAGCATGCTCAATTGCATAGGTCAGTCCCAATTCCAATAGGCTCAGATCACAATCATAATCATAATCATCCTCAAGTCCTGTCACAAGACAAGGCTAGATTACAATTTGAACATGATTCAAATCACATGCACAGTCCCTTACATAATTCAGAAAATCAGAAAAATAGAACTTTGGTTGGAAGTCCCCACATGAAGATCATTGTACTAGAGCGTTCTCCAATTCCTCGGATCATACAGGTCTAGACTAATACAAAGCAGTTAAGAACTAAAGTAATTCTCCCAAACATCCATGAGTCATCATAAGACTAAGAAAAACTACTTAGAACTTGTATAAACTTCAAACCATTGTTCATAAACATGAATTCCGAACTTAAAACCAACTTAAAACGAATTGAAACATCTTAGATCCACTACAAGCTTCACCTCTTAGCCCTAGCTAAGAGGTTTAGCTGCTCATGATCCAAGGAAACATGAAACAACTTAAGAAAAGCATAAAAACTGTAACGCCCCGATTTTTCAGGGCTCGAGTACGAGGCCCATGCTCTGAAAAACCTGAGTGTAAAGACTAATAATCATCATTTAACAATATCTTTGTAATCCAAACACGAGAGATAGATCTAAGAATCCCACAATGCAAAATCATCATATCAGAGCGGAAGTAAGTAATGCCCATAAGGCTTATACAAATCCAATGTTCCAAAAGTAACGCACAAAAAGGAAAGTAAAACTATTCGTCAAGGGCCGCCATCTGGTCCAACTCCTCCTGGGACAGGTACGGCCAAGTGTCTCGAATGTCCGCCTTAGGCTCTTCCACAACTGAAACAGGGACATCCCCTCCATCATCTGCACCATCTGATATATTTTGACAACGTCAATCGTTGTCATAGTGAGGCCACACCCTCCAAGATTTCCATGTACATAATACAAGACAATTATCCTAAAAGCAGATGTAAATAATCATAGGAAACAGGTAACAAGTATCTAACACATATTACAATTATCATGTTACTTTTAAATCTTGTTAGTGCATGAATGCATGCACATGTTCTTCAGCCTGGGGATGTATCCAGCTGGTGAGGGTCGAGCCGACAGTAACTCGGTTAATCACCAAAGTTACCCGCAATGCAATGCTTATCAACCAAGAATAGTGTGACTCGTCGTCAACACATCCACAAATGCAATGCGATGGATGATTACCCAGCCGTCATTAGTCAATTTGGTAATTTAATAATATACTCGCGGACACTATGGGGGACGTGCACAATCCAGCATAGGCCGACGGCTCGGGCATAGCATCCCAAAACACCATCTCCGGCCCACGAGAGGAATGATCATAGGTTTAAATCCCATTCCTTTCTAAATAATATACTACAACCCAACATCAATATAATTTGTAAGCCAGTATCATTATTTATCATAATGCCCATATATCCCAACAAATATCATTCTAACTAAATTTACTTTAATGTCCAACATGTATCATAAACTTTTATAGCATTCACTTCATACCTAAAATTAACACACATGTAAAGCATTTAACATGTTCCCTTGTTAAAAATCAAATTTCATTCAAATAAGCTTTTTGAATCAAACAAGAGAACAATACTTAACTTTCTTCAAACTATTTATACATTTCAATAGTGGTGCTATCAACTAATAACATACCTTGCAACAAAACAATTATGAATATAATCAATATTCAATGAAAATGGGGGAAGCTTGAAGGGTGAGGGACCTCACCTGAAATTGGAACACCGGTAATTAAACTACAACAAGGAGAGAAACCTTTGGGAAAACCCCAAACTCCTACAATAGATATATTATACAATTAGAGACTTCACTAATATTATAAGGGCTACCGTAATTAAAGATTGGAAGATAAACTCACTCAAATTCCAATTTAAGTTAAACCACTTGATTCTATTCCACTATAAAAAGGATTTATACTTAAAACACCACTAAGGCTCTACAACAAAATCAACAAGGAGAGTTGCACCTTGAAAGTAATTCTAATCTAATTGGGGAATCGAACCCAATATTCATGTCATTTTAATATAATCAAATACTATTTAGATTATAAATTCAATCCAACCTAGTGAATTTCAATAGAGTTACTTTAGCAATTACTAAAAACCCAATTGCAAACACAATTAGATGATGAATCCTAATTCATTCGTCTAAACTCATCAGTCAATAAAGTTCTAACTGAACTCAGTGATCTCAACTGAGTTGACTCACCACAACTCAACATGGATGAACGTAAATCAACTAGAAATCACCGAGTTAACTCAGTTGCTCTCCAACCCACTGAAATCACCACCCCACAAGTGTGTTTCTCAGAAATACTAAACTGAGGTGATCTTATATTTGGGTCAGACTCAACTGAGTTGATTCAATAAGGTCAGCAACTCGATCTTTACTGAGTTAAACGAAAATTAAAACAGCCGACTCTCTTTCAACCAAAGCATGATAAAACTCACCTTACTTGAAGAGCTCAACAAGAAGCTTTGGACTCAACCTATCACCTCCCAAACCAGATCAAATACTGATGAATGAATGGACCTCCAAATGGATGCTCCAGATCTGAAATTATCAGTTGAACAGGATTAATCGGTTGGCGATTCAATGAAGAAGAACTTCAACCATTAATGACGAATTTGCAATGGTGGTGATTTCCTTCGAGTTGAAGCTACTGAACCTCTCAGATTGGTAGAAACGATCTTGAGGAAGGTGAGATTGGAGTTCCAGCGACAATACACCGGTGGATTGACGATTGAAAATCTCTCGGCCGACCACCAAGCTCCATTGTACACGACCAGAAAATGGAGAAGCTGATATCAGATCTGGTTTCTCTGGTTCTCTTGTGTAAGGAGAGGTAGGAGTGGATGGTCTGGATTATTTTCAGAGTTTCTGGAGGTGTAATGAAGCTAGGGTTTCACTATCAGCAGCTAAAGAGAAAGAGACGGAAATTCTTTCCGTTTTTATACATAGATTGACGATCCGTGTGATGGGCAACAAACGGCTGAGATCACTCTAAAACCTTCTATTCTAAACATCTATGGACGGCTAAGAATGTTTAGAAACCAACCGACGCGGATTGCCAACCTGGCAGCTCCCGTTTTTGGAAAGCAAGTTTAAAAACTGAACTTTGGTTGAAGATTTACAAGTATATGAGGGACCCCACACAAAAATACCAACATCCTTAGGTAGAGCACCACATGCTCAATAAAATGAACTGTTTGGATTGCCCAAAAGAAGGCTCTATTTATCAAGATCTGAAGATAAACGTCTTGCTGGAAACACAAATTTCAACTTAGACGGTTCTTCTTCCGCATCTAACTGCACATACCTCTCAACCTAAAAATAGCGCGGACCACTAAGGTTTCGGTCACCTTGACCGTGCGAATCAAATGGACGGTTTAGATCATTCCGACCGTTGCTCAAAAGTGGGTCACACACGCAACAAAATTGGGCAGCGGTCGCCTGCCCGCTCGACTGAAATAAAGAAAGAAGAAGAGGACCTTACCTCTTAGGGAAATCGGGTCAGCGTACGCTGACCCATAACTTCAGTTATGGTGCACGGCGTGTGCATACGTATTTTGATACACACGCCCACCAAAAGTGAGGGCCACCCTAACTATCAACGTAATCCACACCGTCCATTACCTTCTATATGTAACTCCGACCATCATATCTCATAATTGGTCTATTTCATCAATCTGGTGGGCCACACACATTGTTTAAACTAATAATAAAATATTTATTTTTATTTTTATTTTTATTTTTTTATTTAAAAAAAATAACACTAAAGTGTATGCCAAATAGGGGTATTACAGTCTACCCCCCTAACAAAAATTTCATCTTCGAAATTACCTGGATGATGATATCAAAATAATTGTGGGTATTTATCCTTCATCTCAGCTTCTCTTTCCCAAGTTGCTTCATCTTCTCCATGGCGGGACCATAATACTTTGACTAGAGGAATAACCTTAGTCCGGAGAACTTGCTCTTTACGGTCCAATATTCGAACTGGTTCTTCCACATAAGTGGCATCATCTCTCAACTCAATATGCTCCCAATGTATAATGTGTGAAGGATCAGGCTCATACTTCCTCAACATAGAGACATGAAATACATCATGAATATAAGCCAAGTTTAGAGGTAATGCCAAACGATATGCAACTGCACCCACACGCTCTAAGATCTCAAAGGGTCCAATATACCGAGGAGAGAGCTTCCCTTTCTTCCCAAATCGCATAACACCTTTCATCGGCGAAATTTTTAGAAACACATGATCCTTGACTGCAAACTCTAAGTCTCGGCGACGGTTATCTGCATAGCTCTTCTGTCTACTCTGTGCCACCCGGAGATGTTTCTGAATCACACCAATCTTCTCAGATGTAACCTGAATAAGCTCAGGGCCCAATAAACTCCTCTCACCAATCTCGGCCCAACAGTGCGGTGCTCTGCACGGTCTACCATATAGTGCTTCAAATGGAGCCATACCAATACTCGCTTGATAACTATTGTTATAAGCAAACTCTGCAAGAGCCAAATGATCATCCCAATTTCCTCTGAAATCTAATACACAAGCCCTCAACATGTCTTCAAGAATCTGATTAACCCTTTCTGTCTGACCATCCGTCTGAGGGTGGAAAGCTGTACTGTACTTTAGAGTTGTGCCCAACTCTTCCTGTAGTCTCCTCCAGAAAGCATAAGTAAACCTGGAATCTCGATCAGAAATAATCTCACGCGGAACCCCAAATGATCGAACAACCTCCTGAATATATAACTTTGCCAAATCATCCACTGAGTCAGATATACGAATCGGTAAAAATCGTGCAGTCTTCGTCAATCTGTCGACAATCACCCAAATAGAGTCATGTTTCTTCTGAGTCCTAGGAAACCCAGTAATAAAGTCCATAGTGATACAATCCCATTTCCACTCTGCCAACGGTAACGGCTGTAACAATCCTGGCAGTCTACGGTGTTCGGCTTTCACCTGCTGACATGTAAGACACCTTGCCACATAAGCTGCTATCTCTCGCTTCATATTTCTCCACCAATACTGACGTTTCACATCTCTGTACATCTTAGTACTACCTGGATGAATAACCATTCTAGATTTATGAGCTTCATCCAAAATTTCTCGTTTCAATTCTGAATTATTGGGCACACATAACCGGCCTTGATACCGAAGTTCACCATCTTTACCAATTCGCCATTCATAATTTTTCTCAGTTTTACATTTTTCCTTCCTCCTTTTGAATTCCTCGTCAAGATCCTGTGCCTCAATGACCTGTCGAACCAAAGTAGGTTCCACTAACAAATTTCCCGCAAGTGCATAAAAATCTTGTACAAATTCTATCATTTCCCACTCCTTAACCATTAAGGAGGCCATCATCACCTGCTTCTTTTTCCGGCTCAAAGCATCAGCTACAAGATTAGCCTTACCCGGGTGGTAAGACACTTCAAAATTAAAGTCCTTCATCGTTTCCATCCATCTTCGCTGTCTCATATTCAAGTCCTTCTGTGTAAAGATATACTTTAAACTTTGATGATCACAGAATAACTCAAATTTCTCTCCATACAAATAATGACGCCATATTTTCAAAGCAAATACCACTGCAGCAAGTTCCAGGTCGTGCGTCGGATAATTTTCTTCGTGTTTCTTTAACTGTCTCGAGGCGTAAGCAATAAATTTTCTGTTTTGCATCAAAACACAACCTAACCCTGTTCCAGATGCATCACTGTACACCACATACTTCGCACCCTCCTCTGGAAGTGTAAGTACTGGCGCTGAAGTCAACCTTGCTTTAAGCTCCCGAAATGCTTTTTCAGCATTTTCATTCCACACAAACTTGGCATTCTTCTTTGTCAACTGTGTCAACGGTCGTGCAATACGAGAAAATTCCTTGATGAACCGCCGATAATATCCTGCCATTCCCAGAAAACTTCGAACTTCAGTAACCGTAGTAGGTTGCTCCCACTTCACCACAGCCTCAACTTTAGCTGGATCAACTGCAATACCCTCAGCCTTTACCACATGCCCAAGAAATTTCACTTCATCTTTCCAAAAATCACATTTTGACAGTTTTGCATACAACTGTTGTTCTTTTAACACTTGCAAAACCTTTCTCAAATGTTCTTCATGATCCTTTCGAGTCTTTGAATAAATCAGTATATCATCTATGAAGACAATAACGAATCGATCTAAATAAGGCATGAAGATTCGATTCATTAGATCCATGAATACCGCTGGCGCATTTGTGAGTCCAAAAGGCATAACCAAGAACTCATAATGGCCATATCGAGTTCGAAATGCCGTCTTGGAAATGTCCACATCTCTGATTCTTAATTGATGATATCCTGACCTTAAGTCAATCTTAGAAAAGAATTTTGCTCCCTTCAACTGATCAAAGAGATCATCAATTCGCGGCAATGGATATTTATTCTTCACAGTTACACTGTTCAATCGTCGATAGTCGATGCACAACCGAAAAGATCCATCTTTTTTCTTCACAAACAAAACTGGCGCACCCCAGGGAGAGACACTAGGTTTAATAAAACCTTGTTTCAACAAATCTTCAATTTGATTCCGCAATTCTTCCATTTCACACGGAGACAATCTAAATTGGGACAAGGAAATTGGAGAAGTACCAGGCAGAAGTTCAATTGTGAAATCTATTTCCCTCCGAGGAGGTAATCCTGGTATATCTTGGAAAACTTCTGGGAATTCCTGTACAATGGGAATAGAGTCTACTGTGAGCTCATCTAACTTTTCCACATCTACAGCCATCAACCGATGAAATACTTCACACTTCCGTTTTCCTTGTAATACAATTGGGATTTGGTTTGGAAGGGATATTCTGACTGTTTTAGTACCACAATCCAATACAGCTTGGACTTGAGACAACCAATCCATACCCAAAATGATATCATACTGTCTCATGTGCATTACCACCAAATCGATATATATCTCTTGATCTACCAATAATACAGGGCATGCTTTGCATATTTTGTTTGTTTCCGTTAGTTTTCCAGCAGGTGAGAGAACTGTGAGAGTGATATTTGTACGACTAACTTTTAACTCTAGTCGTTCAACTAAAGCATGCGCAATAAACAATAATGTAGCACCAGTATCAAATAAAATATACACCGGGGTTTCTTTGACAAATGCCGTACCTTCGATCGCTTTCAGTTCTGTCTCTTCAGATGTAGAAGCCTCCAAAGCATATACACGTGCAAGTCCACCCTTGGAAGGAGCTTGAGACCTGATCGGCTGGGCTCGAATCATAGTTGGAGGTCTAGCTGCCACTTGATTCTGAGAAGAACGATTAGCTACTGGTGGAGTAATACCCTCGTCGCGCATGTTCTGGTAGCAATATGGTGCAATATGGCCTGATTTCCCGCAGTAATTGCACACCTTGACAGACTGAGTGGAATGAGCTATCTGTGGAGTGAACTTCATCCTCTTTTCTGTCGCAGAAGGGATAAAAGATGTCGTTCGGATTTTGTTTCCCACATCTCTGAAAGGAGCTCGAATTTTGGCAAGACGCTTAAAATCCTTTTCAACACGAATAGCCTTGTCCACAAGATCAGCAAAATCAGAGAAATCTGTCGCACATAGTCTCGACTGAATATTAGCACGAAGTCCCTCCTTGAATTTCTGAAATTTATATTCTGCATCACCAGCCACGCTTGGTGCATAACGGGACAGCTCAGCGAACCGCGCCTCATACTGAGAAACTGTCATACCTCCCTATTCCAATTTTAGAAACTGTGAAATTTTCTCCTTCCGAAATGACTGAGGAAAGTACTTGTCATTGAATCTACGCTTGAACTCTTCCCACGTCCAACTGAAATTTTCTGTCACACTTCGCAGAACACCTTCCCACCATATATCAGCCTCTCCCTCTAGAACATAAGTAGCCAAAGCAACTTTCTGCTCATCAGAAACACCAAGTGGCCTCATCATTTTGACCAACTTGTTCAACCAATGCTCAGCTTACACTAGGTCCGTCACTCCAGAAAATGTCGGGGGACGAAGGCGCTGAAATCTCTCAAACATCTCTACCTCACGCATATCATTAGAACGTGGGGTCGGCACAGGCACATTCCGTTGAGGTGTAACCTCCTGATTAGGAATTGCTGTGTGAATAGTGCGCTGAAGACTCTCTAGCATCGCAGTGAATGCCATATGCTGTTGCTGCATCATAGCCGTGAAATGCCTCATCTCGTATGGCGGCATTTCCTGCTGTGTACTACCCAGTGGAGTACTCTCATGAACCGGAGGCGGTGGAGGTGGAACAGAATGAGTCTTCTGTCCAGCAGTGGATCCTCCAGGCCTAACTGACGAATCTGGATCAAGATCGGCCCTCCCATCCTGAACATATTCCTCGGGTGGTGCCAGCATAAAAACCGACTTTGACTTAGAGTAGCGAGAGATCTTTGGAGCCATAATCCTACCAAAATAGGATTGTCATGATTCATTTCATACCATCCTACAAATTATTTTGATATTTGCATGTAGTACCCCAACAATTTTAACTTACAATCACAAATTTCAAAAATATACTAATAATATTGTGTGGAAATATTGTAAAGAATTCCAAAGAGCCATTAGTGCTCATGTACCTAGAATTTCAATTTCTACATTCAAATGGCTATCCTACAAGTTTGTGGAAACTAAATTTGGTCTCTAATTCACATGTTATTCTGAATCTAAAAAGGGATTTTAAGTACTTATAAAACATTGGAATCTGTATAAGTTCTTCCACAAAGCAGGTTTCATTTATCAAATCTATCTCTGATACCAACTTGTAACGCCCCGTTTTTTCAGGGCTCGAGTACGAGGCCCACGCTCTGAAAAACCTGAGTGTAAAGACTAATAATCATCATTTAACAATATCTTTGTAATCCAAACACGAGAGATAGATCTAAGAATCCCACAATGCAAAATCATCATATCAGAGCGGAAGTAAGTAATGCCCATAAGGCTTATACAAATCCAATGTTCCAAAAGTAACGCACAAAAAGGAAAGTAAAACTATTCGTCAAGGGCCGCCATCTGGTCCAACTCCTCCTGGGACAGGTACGGCCAAGTGTCTCGAATGTCCGCCTTAGGCTCTTCCACAACTGAAACAGGGACATCCCCTCCATCATCTGCACCATCTGATATATTTTGACAACGTCAATCGTTGTCATAGTGAGGCCACACCCTCCAAGATTTCCATGTACATAATACAAGACAATTATCCTAAAAGCAGATGTAAATAATCATAGGAAACAGGTAACAAGTATCTAACACATATTACAATTATCATGTTACTTTTAAATCTTGTTAGTGCATGAATGCATGCACATGTTCTTCAGCCTGGGGATGTATCCAGCTGGTGAGGGTCGAGCCGACAGTAACTCAGTTAATCACCAAAGTTACCCGCAATGCAATGCTTATCAACCAAGAATAGTGTGACTCGTCGTCAACACATCCACAAATGCAATGCGATGGATGATTACCCAGCCGTCATTAGTCCATTTGGTAATTTAATAATATACTCGCGGACACTATGGGGGACGTGCACAATCCAGCATAGGCCGACGGCTCGGGCATAGCATCCCAAAACACCATCTCCGGCCCACGAGAGGAATGATCATAGGTTTAAATCCCATTCCTTTCTAAATAATATACTACAACCCAACATCAATATAATTTGTAAGCCAGTATCATTATTTATCATAATGCCCATATATCCCAACAAATATCATTCTAACTAAATTTACTTTAATGTCCAACATGTATCATAAACTTTTATAGCATTCACTTCATACCTAAAATTAACACACATGTAAAGCATTTAACATGTTCCCTTGTTAAAAATCAAATTTCATTCAAATAAGCTTTTTGAATCAAACAAGAGAACAATACTTAACTTTCTTCAAACTATTTATACATTTCAATAGTGGTGCTATCAACTAATAACATACCTTGCAACAAAACAATTATGAATATAATCAATATTCAATGAAAATGGGGGAAGCTTGAAGGGTGAGGGACCTCACCTGAAATTGGAACACCGGGTAATTAAACTACAACAAGGAGAGAAACCTTTGGGAAAACCCCAAACTCCTACAATAGATATATTATACAATTAGAGACTTCACTAATATTATAAGGGCTACCGTAATTAAAGATTGGAAGATAAACTCACTCAAATTCCAATTTAAGTTAAACCACTTGATTCTATTCCATTATAAAAAGGATTTATACTTAAAACACCACTAAGGCTCTACAACAAAATCAACAAGGAGAGTTGCACCTTGAAAGTAATTCTAATCTAATTGGGGAATCGAACCCAATATTCATGTCATTTTAATATAATCAAATACTATTTAGATTATAAATTCAATCCAACCTAGTGAATTTCAATAGAGTTACTTTAGCAATTACTAAAAACCCAATTGCAAACACAATTAGATGATGAATCCTAATTCATTCGTCTAAACTCATCAGTCAATAAAGTTCTAACTGAACTCAGTGATCTCAACTGAGTTGACTCACCACAACTCAACATGGATGAACGTAAATCAACTAGAAATCACCGAGTTAACTCAGTTGCTCTCCAACCCACTGAAATCACCACCCCACAAGTGTGTTTCTCAGAAATACTAAACTGAGGTGATCTTATATTTGGGTCAGACTCAACTGAGTTGATTCAATAAGGTCAGCAACTCGATCTTTACTGAGTTAAACGAAATTAAAACAGCCGACTCTCTTTCAACCAAAGCATGATAAAACTCACCTTACTTGGAGAGCTCAACAAGAAGCTTTGGACTCAACCTATCACCTCCCAAACCAGATCAAATACTGATGAATGAATGGACCTCCAAATGGATGCTCCAGATCTGAAATTATCAGTTGAACAGGATCAATCGGTTGGCGATTCAATGAAGAAGAACTTCAACCATTAATGACGAATTTGCAATGGTGGTGATTTCCTTCGAGTTGAAGCTACTGAACCTCTCAGATTGGTAGAAACGATCTTGAGGAAGGTGAGATTGGAGTTCCAGCGACAATACACCGGTGGATTGACGATTGAAAATCTCTCGGCCGACCACCAAGCTCCGTTGTACACGACCAGAAAATGGAGAAGCTGATATCAGATCTGGTTTCTCTGGTTCTCTTGTGTAAGGAGAGGTAGGAGTGGATGGTCTGGATTATTTTCAGAGTTTCTGGAGGTGTAATGAAGCTAGGGTTTCACTATCAGCAGCTAAAGAGAAAGAGACGGAAATTCTTTCCGTTTTTATACATAGATTGACGATCCGTGTGATGGGCAACAAACGGCTGAGATCACTCTAAAACCTTCTATTCTAAACATCTATGGACGGCTAAGAATGTTTAGAAACCAACCGACGCGGATTGCCAACCTGGCAGCTCCCGTTTTTGGAAAGAAGTTTAAAAACTGAACTTTGGTTGAAGATTTACAAGTATATGAGGGACCCCACACAAAAATACCAACATCCTTAGGTAGAGCACCACATGCTCGATAAAATGAACGGTTTGGATTGCCCAAAAGAAGGCTCTATTTATCAAGATCTGAAGATAAACATCTTGCTGGAAACACAAATTTCAACTTAGACGGTTCTTCTTCCGCATCTAACTGCACATACCTCTCAACCTAAAAATAGCGCGGACCACTAAGGTTTTGGTCACCTTGACCGTGCGAATCAAATGGACGGTTTGGATCATTCCGACCGTTGCTCAAAAGTGGGTCGCACACGCAACAAAATCAGGCAGCGGTCGCCTGCCCGCTCGGCTGAAATAAAGAAAGAAGAAGAGGACCTTACCTCTTAGGGAAATCGGGTCAGCGTACGCTGACCCATAACTTCAGTTATGGTGCACGACGTGTGCATACGTATTTTGATACACACGCCCACCAAAAGTGAGGGCCACCCTAACTATCAACGTAATCCATACCGTCCATTACCTTCTATATGTAACTCCGACCATCATATCTCATGATTGGTCTATTTCATCAATCAGGTGGGCCACACACATTGTTTAAACTAATAATAAAATATTTATTTTTATTTTTATTTTTTATTTTTATTTTTATTTTTTTATTTAAAAAAAATAACACTAAAGTGTATGCCAAATAGGGGTATTACAAAAACAGTAAAACAAACTAGAAAGAATTGTGGAACTCCGAAATCCACTTCCGCCGCCTCTAACCTTGCTTAAACCCTTCTAAGATACCCTAGGAACGATCCCTAGGTGTCCTTTTATAGTGGGGAGGCTCCGCAACTTCAAAAGATTCGAGAATCTGCGTAACACTTACACAGTGTGCAGAGAAATTCGGCGCCAGAATTAGAAATTCACATCTTACGCATGGCCAACCGGTCTGACGACCGGTCTGAGTAATTGGCCGACCGGTCGCGACCGGTCATGCCTAACTGGGAAAACAGTCCAGCAGTCTCTGGAGTATAAAAATCTTCTGGCCGACCGGTCTGGACCGGTCGGACTGGCCTGGCCGACCCGTCACGACCGGTCGGGCTGTGTTTGGCTTAGGTCCAGCGAGCTCAGCATGCTTGGAACGCTGGCCGACCGGTCGCAGACCGGTCTGACCTTCCTGGCCGACCGGTCACGACCAGTCTTGGCCTGTTCCTGGTTCAGTTTCTTCTTTCTTTCTTATTTTCTTCTTTCCTTGCTTCCTTCTTTCTTTGGTCCGCCTTCGATCTTCATCGAAATAGTTCCAAATAAGCTCTTTTCATCTTCAATTAGGCGGAGTCCACTCTCAATCCTGCAATCACAAAACATGCATTCAATTAGTCTTTAAATCATAAAAATCTCGCACAATGAGTGATGAATTGGGGTTAGAATATGCACAATTAAGAGCTCAACATTATTAAACGACTGGAGAGGGACATTATGGTAATCCTTTGCAAACTTGAAATAATATTTTCACCTGTATTTTTCGATATCATGGTACACCTAGCGATTCACTTACCGCACGAGGCAAAGCTTGTAGGCCCAGTACAATATCGTTGAATGTATCTGATCGAAAGGTGGTAGAACCTATTAAAAATTTTATTCATTCCATAAACTACATATATTCATGTTTTCATACGTATAACATAGTGATTTTGTGTACAGATACCTTCACACACTAAAATGATTTGTGAGGAATAAGGCACGTCCAAAGGGATCCATTGCTGAGGGGTACATTGATAATGAGTGCCTGAAATTTTGCTCCATATATCTTCGTGGCATAGAGACTAGATTTAACCGAAAATATCGAAATGCCGATGAAAGGCAGGAGCATGAACAAGGACTCATATCTGTATTCATACATAATGTTCGTCATTTAGGATCCCCGACATTTCAGGATATGGACCTTGGGGATCAAGCAAATGCGCAGTGGTATGTGTTGCATAATTGTGAAGAAATAGAGTCGTACTTAGAGTAAGTCTTCCCTCGATAATTGTATTTCTACATATGATGATATTAATGTTTTTTGCTAATGACGTGCCAATTATGTGTAGCGAACACATCGAGGAGATGAAGTTCCAATACCCTACAAATTATCATTGAATGCATCATCAGTTTTCAGAATGGTTTGCAAAATGTGTAAGATTTCACCTTATATCTCACCACACTTAGAATTTTGTTGTATTGCACAATATTTAAACCTAAGAAAATCCCTAAACAATTATATTCTATACATGATAATAGATGAAGACATTGCGCGCTAACAACTCTACAGATGTGTTTGATACACTCTACTCACTGGCGTATGGCCTTGATAGACGTATATCTAGATATATAGGTTGTATTGTAAATGAGATTTGGTTCTATACTGAAGACCGTAAGAAGTATAGGACCACACAAAATAATGGGGTGGTTGTGAAGGGAATACATGAGGAGATGGAAATTGACTTTTATAGTGTTTTGACAGATATTATTGAGCTAAGTTATTGTATGAGAAAGTGGGTGTACTTATTTAAATGTGATTGGTGGGACATTGAAAATAAGAAATTGGGAATACAAACTGACGACTACTTTACGAGCGTAAATTTATCTCCAAAAGTGGTTTAAGGATGACCCATTTGTCATCGTCAGCCAAGCCGAACAAGTATTTTACCTCGCTGACACTAAGTTAGGTGGCTCTTGGCACGTGGTGCAGAAAAATAAACCTAGGAACGTATTTGACGTTTCCGAACCAGACGTTGAAGATAACGAGGATGGGGGAAACGAAACATCTAAGGTTGAACAAACATATCAAGAAGACATGCCATTTGGGGATAGAGAAAATGATCCAAATGTTGATATTGATGTAGTGCAAATGGATAGAGATGATGTGCCACCTGATCATGTTGATGCCTCAATCACATATGACATTGATAGATATGATAGCGATTTCATTGATGACGACGTTGCAGACGATGAAGAGAAAATACTGATCAGCGATAGTGATGGTGAAGAAGAAATAGTCCTAAGCAATAGTGATATAAACGATGATTATTAAATGTACACATGATTCATTTTTCAATTCGAATAATTTGATTATTACATGTATACATGTTTTACAAGTCATGATTTATTCCTTTAATTGACTTGTTTATAATCCACATTTGCAGTTGAGTCAATTTCTGATCATATCTTCCTCAAACCGGAGCGTAGCAGAAGCACGCAGCATACTTCATCAGCTGTTGCGGATAGACTTTCCGGCCCTATCTTCTTCTGGTAGGGCCAAAGCGATACTCGGTCTGGTCAATGAGTGTAGAAAGGAATATATCGATGATGACCCAGATGAAAGATATACAATCTTAAAGAAAATTTTGGACCTAATGGAGGAATATAACCGCGAAAAATTTCATATGAAAAATGCAGTTTTGTCACTTGCACATCTGAATGGAGTCCCGAGAGACCAGATTTCTCCTATTGTGACTAGCATGTTGGCTGTAACAATGTCGAGTGCTTCACATAACTCGACATATACTTCTGCAGCGTACGATAATTTATGTAGGGAGTACTTCGGATAGTTGATCTAAAGTTGTTTCGTATTACAATGAAATACATGTATTTAATATAGAATGACAATGTGTAATAGAATTTTTAAATTTTACTAGAATGTTTACAGTTTATTATATTCTGCTTGCATTATAGTGTAATAATATAATCATATTTTAATTATCTCTCTAAGCATAAGTATAAATTCATTCTACCATCAACACTACTTGTATAATGTTTTAGTATATTCCACTTACACTGTAAAATTTAATGTGTTTATTATATTGATGTTCATAAACTTGTACTGACATTGTTTAAATTTATAAATTCATATTTCGCATATATTCAGTTATGGCACCACGTGGGAGATCAGGTCATTCGTGCACTGGATCTACCCCTTCCACCCGTGATGCAACGTAGACAGTATCGACGTCGCATGCTGCATCACATGTGTCTGATCCCTCGGTTGAGCATACACCGGGAACTACATGTAAGTCTAGACATATATTTATTTAGTGACTTCTGTTTATGTTTAGACTTATATATTTCTTTTGCTATAGCTTCTTCGACCAGCCAATGAGGATGTGGACCCACGCGTGGGTTAGTTTTAGAAACGTAGACAGTATCGACGTCGCATGCTGCATCACATGTATCTGATCCTTCGGTTGAGCATACACCGGGCACTACATGTAAGTCTAGACATATATTTATTTAGTGACTTCTGTTTATGTTTAGACTTATATATTTCTTTTGCTATAGCTTCTTCGACCAGCCGATGAGGATGTGGACCCACGCGTGGGTTAGTTTTAGAGCGACTTACGCATGAGGGTAAGGTGACGGTAGAGTTCCCATAGGATTGCCTTAGACCTGTTGGGGACAATGCCAGGTTGTTTACATCGGAGGTCGGTGTCCTATGCCGATCTCTAATCCCCGCCACCACCATGATGTGCAGCAGCTCATCCGTCAACGCCTTTAGGTAAATTTTAGTAAATTAAATTTTCTTTTGTGAAAGTTCATTTACAGTTAAGTTATTTTCTTAATAAGTTTATTGTCTTAATTTATTATTTATAAAACTGCAGGATAAATTTGTCTTAGATTTGAGTGTTCCTTACATTTTCCACGCTATCAACGACATGATTAGGGAGCAATTTAAGGAGTACCGCGGAGAGTTACACCAGCGGTACAAGCGGTGCACGACTCACGATAAGGCCGTACTGTTTGCACCGCTGCACATGACTATAGACGATTGGCAAATACTCTGTGATAGATTTTCGTTTGATGCTTTTCAGGTAATATTTACATATTTACGATATTTTAAGGTAATAATTAAATTCACAATTAATAACAATGTATTATGAATAATGTGTTCAGAAGATGAGCAGAATAAGTTTTGCGAACAGGAAAAAGTTACAAGTGAACCACGTAACTAATTCAAAGTTATTTGTACGACATCATTACGACATAGTAAAAAATTACTGGTGATTATTAAGTTGATATATTCTTTCCATGCATTTATATTAATTCTGTTGTCCTTTCGATTGTGCAACGAGATTCCGTCACCGGCCAGAAACCTGAACCAATAGAAATTTACAGAGGGACTCACTGTCGGCAAGCGACGTGATCTTGGGTTCATCCTAAAGCCAACGAGCATTGGGTAAAAATCCTTACATTGTAAAATTTAATTGCATTGATTTATAATAATGTCATTCATTATGAAAATTCATATGTTTTCATTACAAGCGGCGATGGACACCATACGTAGTCAGCCCACTCCCGATGGTAGTCAGCGGAGTGAGTCGGATATCCTAAGTGAGGTGCTTAACACTCGTTATGGATATGTGCGTGGGCTTGGCCATGGTGCCAAGCTCATGACACCCGCTAGAGCTGCCTCCAATTGATCCGTCGCTAGGGAGAGCGCCCTACACCGAGCTGATATTGCAGAGAGAGGTTCAGCAACTACAGGTCATCGTCGATGAGATCAAATAGCACTGGAGAGGCAGAGGGAGGAGGAGCATAGATGTAGGGAGGAGAAGGAGCAGAGGCGAAGAGAAGAGGAGGAGAGACGACAGGAGTAGGAGAGGAGGATTGAGGAGATGCAGGTGGAGCATGAGCGACGGATGCAGGAGATATGTAAGGCTCTCGCTGCACGATTTGTCACCAATGCCCCACCTCCTCCGCCTTTATCTTCATGATTTTTTATTTTATTTATGATTTATTTTATATTCGAATGTTAAACTTATATGTATTTGTGCATGGATGAATGTGGGTTATATATGGATGTGGATATGATTGTTTGTGTATGGATGAATGTGGTTTGTGTTTGAATGGATGTAGTTTGTGTTTAGATGGATGTGGATGTGAATGGAATGAAAATGTATTGTAACAGGTGTATTTACGGGTGTATATCAGGATTTTTTTTCTGAATTTTGAAAATAAATGAAACCAAGAAGAAACAAATTATTACCGACGAAATATTTCGTTGGTAATAGTAGGTTCAAAACTTATACCGACGAAATATTTCGTAGGTAAAAATAGACACAAAAATTTATACCAACGATCTATATATTAGATATACCGACGAATTATTTCGTCAGTAATAGATGGCTTATGCCAACGAATATACTCGTCGGTATTATCGTTTAGGCACAGTTTTACCAACGAACGTACTCATCGGTAATATCGTTTAGCCACATTTTTACTGACGAAGATATTCATCGGTATAAGATATGTTTACCGACAAAATATATTATTTTTTCCTACCAAAAGCAAAATGTTTTGCCGAAGATTTTAGTCATCGTTATTTGTTTTATCATTACCAACGAAGTCATATTTCGTCGGGAAAAGCCTTCAGCCACGGTCTTATTGTGAGGATCTTAGCGACGACAGATTTCGTCGATAATAATTATTACCAATGAAAAAAGATAAAATAACGACGAATTCTGTCGTCGGTAAAAGAGCAATTTCCTATATTGGGACAATCAACGTTAAGCGGGCCCCACTTGGTGGATAGTCCACATGATGGATGATAGACATCAAAGGTGGGCCCACATGATCAACAAACCATATTAAAGGTGGGCCCCACATGATGAATGGTCCACATCAAGGTGGCCCACATAATGGATAGAGTGAGCCTCACATGGTGGATGTCTCACATCAAAGCACGGCCCTCGTGATGGACTATCCACATAAAGTGGGCCCCACCTAATTGAAGGTCCACATCCAAGGTCTTACATGATGAAGGGCCCATATCCAAAGTGGCCCCACATGATGGACAACCCACTTTAAAGGTGGGCCTCACATGGTAGACACATCAAACGTGGATTCCAGATCATGAGTAGTGGACATTGAGGGGCCCCACATAAAAGACAATAAACATTGATGGTGGGCCCCGCATGATAGATGACCTATGTCAAGGTGGGCTCCATATAATGTATAGTCGATGTCAAAGATCAACCAAAACAACTGTTTGGATTGCTTTTATAATGGAGTTGTTGTAATCTTTAAAAATGACATAACTACCCTTGAAAAAAGTTCTTATTTGAACACTTTTTTCAAATAAGAGCTTTATATAATTTTGAAAATATAATTTACCAAACGAGCTTATTTAAAACAAGAGCTAGAACAAAAATAGCTTATTAAAGTAGCTCTTATTCGAAAAGCTCTTATCAGACCAAGGGCCAGATAATGAGGCCGATCAAAGAGAGGGCCTTGACAATAATCTAAGAGTCAAATTCCACCATGATGTTATTTAGACCAAGATCCCCACAGATTTTAATCTATTAGAGCACCATCTTCCATCCGTTGGGAAAGGGGGGTGAGAGGCATATGGAGGATGCTACATCTCGTACATACTAGTCGATGACCCTTGCTCACTGTCAGTTTGAAAGGAGGATCCATAATACATAAATGTCCAAAATAACCAATTAGAGCAACGGTCTGGGACATTCATTGGGGCCACTTGGTATCCTTTCCCTAACTATTGATTTCCTTGTACAAGGACGGCCCACCCCATCAATGGTCTACTACTGTGCTGAGGAACATTCAGAAATTTCTAATTATCTGTTACTTGATCTAGATTGGTCCAATCTTGCGAAACAATTGAGTCTGCTCATGGTGGCCACACGTATATTCTAGTGTGGACTGCATTTCTTCTGTACATGCGTGGTACCTGATGATCTGATCAACCGGAGTCGGATTGCGTCCTTCCCCAGTATGGACGCAAAGCGTCCATACCGAGTTGTGAAGGGGCACACCGTGATGTATCTGTTTATCTACTCCGTCCATTCCGTTTCTAAGATCATGCCGACCATATGAGACCAAGAATGAGGCAGGTCCAACGGTTAGATCGACCACACCAGAAATAACTTTTGCATTTAATGCAACTTACATTTAATGCTTCATGCATTTAATGCAACCTGAGCTCTGTATTTGGTGTGGTCGACCTGACCGTTGGACCTACTCATTCTTGGTCTCATGTGGTCGGCCAAATCTTATGAAATGGAATGGACCGAGTGGATGAACAGATACGTCACGGTGGGCCCCTCCACAGCTGAGGAAGGACGCAATCCAACTCCTGATCAACCAATTCTCTGACCAGGTCATCTACATGCATGATCAGTCCTACCTGACGAGGAGTTTTTCTAGCATACATCCCAAACTTTCTTACAGGATGCTTCGGCCATTGATCTTGGGTCATAATCAGTTCATCCCAGTAAGCACGACATTATGAACATGACTTGGATCTGGTAGATCATGGCATATAAACATCACTGTGGACCATTGGAAGATTTCAACGGTGGGAATTTCCCTACCCACCTTTTACTTTAGTGCAGCCCACTTGAGTCTTGGATCTGGCTCATTTTTTTCCGCATGTTTTAAAATGATCTCAAAAAACAGATGTACCGGGTGGATTTCTCACAAACATCAAGGTGCGCCCCACCTATGTTCCCAGTGTATGAACTTCCTATGGGAGGCTTTGGCTGGAAATCAGCGTCCCATTGCTTAGAGGGATTTTTACTATATTAGCCCCAAGGTGTGGCCATTTTAACTAAAACTTCAATTTCTCATACAAACTTTCCAAAGTGGCCTTTTCACGAGAAATTGGAAAGTTTGTGGTCGGTTTTGCCCCTCTGACCAGCTGGTGACGTACGGAGTTGCTTTTCGCACGGGGATTTTTCTCAAGGGGATTGTGGGGCCCACAAAATCAACAATTTTGGCTATCGGATGGCCAATCTGATCCTCTCACAAAAATGGAGCATTTTCAAACCCACGCGAGAGGTTTTTACAAATCCAACAGAAGTTGTATGTGACCCAGAATAGCGTTAAGGATTCTCTTTAGTACAAATTATTAATTGCACCGGCGTGGCCCACCGGTATTGACACTTTCCTTGAAATTTTCGACAATGACTCGTAATTAAAAAACTTTTTATATGAATGAATTCGATTTGTCTTCTCACATCCAAATTGCCCCACATAAGATCACGTTTGTAAATGGTGGGGCCATTGACGCAATGCATGGTGAAATGGGATCCATAAACCTTCCTGTGAAACACGTTGTATGGGATCCACCACATTCTTCATACGAAGAAAGCGAAAAAGTTGGGTTTGGAGGTCCCACTAAGGCAATGCATGCTATCCATTCATCAACGGCGTCGATGGACCGTTCTCCTTCCCTCTTCGTCTGACTTGGGTGGTTATCATCCGATTTTCCATGACGCATGTCCAAGATACTGATTGTAGTAGATTGTAACAGAGAAGAAAGGTTGGAGGCTCAAATGTGGGTTGGATTTCTACTGAGTAGTCAAAACTCCATGTGCTAACTGGATTCCCACTGAGTATTGTGGAATCCCCCTGGAACTGGGGATTCCCACTGGGGATAGTGGATTCCCACTAAACACTGTGGATTTTCCCTGGCACTGCGGATTCCCACTGGCCACTGTGGATTCCCGCTAAACACCGTTGATTCCCCTAGGCATAGTGGATTCCCACCAAACAACGTGGATTCCCACCGAACAACGTGGAATCCCCCCTGGCACTGCGATTCTTATTGGCCCCTGTGGATTCCCACTGGGCATTGGGGATTCCCACTGGGCATAGTGATTCCCATTGAACACTTTGTATTTAACCTGGCACCGCTGATTCCCACTGGCCACTCAGGATTCCCGCTGAGCATTGTAGATTCCCCTGGGCATAGTGGATTTCCACCGAACAATGTGGATTCCCACTTGGCACTGCGGATTCCTACTGGCCACTGTGGATTCCCACTGAGCACTATGGAATCGTACTGGGCATTGTGGATTCCCCCTGGGCGTTAGGGATTCCCACTGGGCATAGTGGTTTCCCCCTGGGCTCAGGGGATTCCCACCGAGCAATGTGGATTCCCACTGAGAAAGGTAAATCCAAACGCACAAGGTCCACCGCCATTTGACTTTATGACATGCTCTTTTAGTTATGACATGCTCTTTTCGAAGCTGTCAAAACAAGGCCCTAATGGGTGCTATAACAAGAATAATACTCTACATTGGGCATCCACATTGGCATTGGGAATCCATTGTTTCAATTGTATAGTTCTTAGTTCGACCACGGAATGCATCTCAACATCTTCATCTCTACAACACTCAATTCATAAATGTATCTTTTAAGGCTTACAACCAAGCTTTCTCGTATCAGGCACAAGAATCGTTGAATATGACAGTTACGCAGCCCATATGCTGTCATTATGATGGTGAGCTAGTAAACGAACGAGGAAGGTGGAGATACAACAGTGGCGATTCTCAGTTTATCATGGTGAGCAATGAAATAAGATATGAGCATCTTGTATCTAAAATTCACAATGTTATCGGCACGACACATTCGAAATATGAGCTTAGAATAAAGTTCATCTACCCATCGCCTAACTCCATATCACTTCGTCCACAACCGATTAGATATGATGACGATGTGGCGGCATATATGTTTATCTCCGCTCAGAACCCGAAAATTCATATACCTATGTTTGTGGAGAAAGTCAGACATAAACGTGTATTTCATGATCCTGTGGCGGTGCATTTAAATGAGCCTATACCAACAGTTGATACGGACGTATATAGAGAAGACTGCACTGACATCCATTCAACAGTTCGTGAAGACGTCATTAGTTCATTACGTGGGGCACGTTCAGAACTTCCGCGTACGGGTAGTTTCGAGACACCGGAGCCAACAACATGTGCAGTTATACGTACTTCATCGAGTGGGGCATATCACGAAGATCCGAGTTTGGACAGTTTCGATGTGCCATCGTTCCGAATCATTCATAGCCAAGACAACGCGCACATTCCTTCACCGGCTAGTACAGATATTCGTCATCGACCATCGACTGATGCAATTCAAGAAGATCCAAGGTTGGACAGTTTCGAAGTGCCATCGTTCCGACTCATTCATAGCCAAGACTACGCGCACATTCCTTCAGCGGCTAGTGCAGATGTCCATACTCCATCGAGTGATGCACATCAAGATGATCCTCCTTTCAGCAGTTTCGATGCGACATTGTTCCAACATATTCATAGCCAAGATTACGCGCACGTTCCTTTATCGGCTAGTGCAGATATCCCGAGTCCATCGACTGATGCACTTCGGGAAGATCCGAGTTTGAACAATTTTGATGCGCCATCGTTCCGACTCATTAATAGCAAAGACTATGCGCACGTTCCTTCCAGGGCTCATGCTGACATCCCATGTCCAACCACCAGTGACCGTAATCACCTTTTAGAGGTTCTTGAGACTCCAATGGATGTCATGTTTGAGCGAGATGAAATAACTCCACAGGAGATACTTGACCTCGATGCGGCATCAATGTACGTGAATTGTCCGGTATATCATGATTTTGTTTATGACCCAAGTGAGTTAGCCGTTGAACAAATGTACAGAGACAAGGCTCGGCTACAGTTCACGCTTTGTAAGTTTGCGATGCGAAATCATTTCCAATATAAGGTATTGAAATCAAACAAATAGAGGTACACGATTAAGTGTCTAATTAATAGTTGTGGTTGGAGGTTGCATGCATCGTTGTTGGACAATAGTGGTGCTTTTAAAATAAAGACATATCGAGCAGAACACACATGTAGCCAATCCTCTGATGCAATCAGTTATCTCCATGCAAGTTTTGCGGATGGTAGTCGTGGTAAACGTAATGCAGCTTGTGAAGGTATAGGAAGACATCATCGTCAAGCAATGATTAAGATATGTACGAAGATTGCTGCAGAGTGTATGAGGAAGGGCATAACATGTAGGCCACAAGATGTACAATTTGGAATCGAGAAAGAATTCAATGTTGAGGTCAGTTATATGAGAGCGTATAAAGGTATCGTAGCTGCAAGTAGTGTGATTATGGGGTCACTCTATACAATCTCCTGCTTACCCACTCTATACAACACCTCAACCATGTAAGGTGTCAACTCAGTGTGGTTCCCCGCTCGCGGATAAACATTGTGGACAAAAATGTGATGCAGCTTACGGAACACTGGCAACAGATTGGACAACCTCAAACAATTTCCTTTCTCCCACTCCATGTAATTGCCACATAGAAACTTCGTATGTGTGCCTCTCATATTCCAACGGTCCGGGTCACCCTCCTTGACCACGACTTGACCACATGTCACCCCGATGGCTTTAGCAATGACATTAACGTCAACTCGGCGTAATATCCCGTTAACCTCTACATCAAACATCGGAGGATCTGATCGTGGATTCCTAGAAGCGGAATAGAATTCCTCCACCGTTATGTCGTTGGCGATCGAGGTGGGATGAAATATGGGGTCCCATCCCAGGGTTGTAAGCCATTCCCCCAGCGTTGAATCCTCAAAAATGCCCGGAATGTCAACCCTAGCCTCAAATGTTATCTTCCTGCATGAAGGGTCACACTCGGAAGTTGCCTCACCTCTTCGAGGCCCATGAGAGGACGACGCACCAGCGTCATCATTCTTCTTCTTGCGTACAGGGCGGCTAGGGCCTGCCCCTCTCGAAGAAGCCTTTCGTTTGGCCATCATAGCAATGAAGAAAGGAAGAAGAAGAAAAGATGCAACTGAAGAAAGGAAACCGGCCATAGTAGCTTCTTCTCTTCTTTGCAACTCACCAATCTTAATGGGGAACCCAAAACGAGATCTGATTTTACCTAAAATTCGTGCAGAGCTTCAAGAGTTTTAGCCGTCAAGTGCTATTCAGAGCCAATCTACTGGAAAAGAATGGTTGGAAGAGGTGTACGTCGTCTAGGGGAGATAGGTATTTTGAGAGGGAGAACGAAAAGCCGTTGGAATGTGGGGTTGGTTCCTTTTTTAAACTTTTTTAAAAAGGTACTTCGTGTCCGTCGGTGGACCGAAGTCGTGATCGACGAGCCGAAGGAAAGAAGATTTTGAACTATGCTACATACCGAAGACCTTCGGCCGGAACCTAAGTACGCTGGACAAATACTCGGTGGACCGAAGAATTAATTGGCGTGCCGAAGATAAAAGCAGTGAACTTATGAAAAAACCGAAGACCTTCGGTCAGAACCAATGTACACTAGACGAATTGTCGGCGGACCGACGGTCTTCTTCGGTTAGCCGACGAAGTACATGTAATCCAACTTCGGCGCGATCTCGTCTTGTCGGTTGGAACCGATGGCCTAATTCGGCGGGCCGAAGGTGTTCGTCGGTTGACCGACGACTGCTCCCCTCATTGCGCAAAACGATTGTGGTTTTCATGCATTTTAACACATGTCAAACCCACAAAGCAGCTCTGTGGGAATCCATAATGCCCTATGGGAAGCAATATTGCTCTGTAGGAATCCATATTGCTCTGTGGGAATCGAAAATGCTCAGTGAGAATCCAAAGTGGCCTGTGGAAATCCACACTGGCCTGTGGGAATCCATAGTGCTCTGTGGGAATCCACAGTGGCCTGTGGGAATCCATAGTGCCCTGTGGGAATCCGAGTTTGGTTTGCTCCAGAAAAATCTGGTTCGAACTGGGATCGGTTTCGTTGAAAATTTCGAAGCAGGCCGGGCCGAGTTCAAACAGATGGCGGCTCTTTTTATGCTTGTTTATTTAAATAGAAAAGAAATAAAAAAGTCATAAAAAGTACAAACGTATCTTACTATAGGCATTTTAACATCCTCCGAAGGAGTGTAGCTTCAAAATAGACATGTAAGAGCATTTTCCAAAGAAAAGTGCACAAGCATAATTTTACAAGTGTAAGGAAACAATGTGCATTCATATATATGTATTATGTATTATCCATGTCATCTTGTATATGTATTATCCACGCTATCCATCCATTTTACATATCATTGTGGGAATCCAAAGTGCTCTGTGGGAATCCACAGTGGCCTGTGGGAATCAATATTGCTCTGTGGGAATCCATAGTGCCCTGTGGGAATCCAAAGTGCCCTGTGGGAATCCAAGTGCTCTGTGGGAATCCATAGTGCCCTGTGGGAATCCATAGTGCCCTGTGGGATTCATAGTGCCCTGTGGGAATCCATAGTGCCCTATGGGATTCATAGTGCTCTGTGGGAATCCATACTGCCCTGTGGGAATCCATAGTGCTCTATGGGACTCCATAGTGCCCTGTGGGAATCCAAGTGCTCTATGGGAATCCATAGTGCTCTGTGGGATTCGGAGTGCTCTGTGGGAATCCATAGTGCCCTGTGGGAATCCATAGTGACCCGTGGGATTCCAAAGTGCTCTGTGGGATTGAAAGTGCTCTGTGGTTATCTATAGTGCCCTATGGGAATCCAAAGTGCCCTGTGCGAATCCAAAGCGGTCTGTGGGAATCCATAGTGCCCTGTGGGAATCCAAGTGCTCTGTAGGAATCCACAGTGCTCTGTAGGATTCCGAGTGCTTTGTGGGAATCCATAGTGCCCTGTGGGAATCCATAGTGCCCTATGGGATTCATAGTGCTCTGTGGGAATCCATAGTGCTCTATGGGATTCCATAGTGCCCTGTGGGAATCCAAGTGCTCTGTGGGAATCCATAGTGCTCTGTGGAATTCCGAGTGCTCTATGGGAATCCATAGTGCCCTGTGGGAATCCATAGTGCCCCGTGGGATTCCAAAGTGCTCTGTGGGATTGAAAGTGGTCTGAGCTTATCCATAGTGCCCTGTGGGAATCCAAAGTGCTCTGTGGGAATCCATAGTGCCCTGTGGGAATCAATGTTGCTCAGTGGGAATCAATATTGCTCTGTGGGAATCCATAGTGCCCTGTGGGAATCCAAAGTGCCCTGTAAGAATCCAAGTGCTCTGTGGAAATCCATAGTGCCCTGTGGGAATCCATAGTGCCCTGTGGGAATCCATAGTGCCCTATGGGATTCATAGTGCTCTGTGGGAATCCATAGTGCCCTGTGGGAATCCATAGTGCCCTGTGGGAATCCATAGTGCTCTGTGGGAATCCATAGTGCCCTGTGGGAATCCAGAGTGCCCTGTGGGATTTCAAAGTGCTCTGTGAGATTGAAAGTGCACTGAGATTATCCATAGTGCCCTGTGGGAATCCAAAGTGCCCCGTGGGATTCCAAAGTGCTCTGTGGGATTGAAAGTGCACTGAGGTTATCCATAGTGCCCTGTGGGAATCCAAAATGTTTCGTGGGATTCCAAAGTGCTTTGTGGGATTGAAAGTGCTCTGTGGTTATCCATAGTGCCCTGTGGGAATCCAAAGCGGTCTGTGGGAATCCATAGTGCCCTGTGGAAATCCATAGTGCTCTGTGGGATTCCGAGTGCCCTGTGGAAATCCATAGTGCCCTATGGGAATCCATAGTGCCCCGTGGGATTCCAAAGTGCTCTGTGGGATTTAAAGTGCTCTGAGCTTATCCATAGTGCCCTGTGGGAATCCAAAGTGCTCTGTGGGAATCCATAGTGCCCTGTGGGAATCAATGTTGCTCAGTGGGAATCAATATTGCTCTGTGGGAATCCAAAGTGCCCCGTGGGAATCCAAGTGCTCTGTGGGAATCCATAGTGCCCTGTGGGAATCCATAGTGCCCTATGGGATTCATAGTGCCCTGTGGGAATCCATAGTGCCCTATGGGATTCATAGTGCCCTGTGGGAATCCATAGTGCTCTGTGGGAATCCATAGTGCCCTGTGGGAATCAAAAGTGCTCTGTGGGAATCCATAGTGTTCTGTGGGAATCCATAGTGCCCTGTGGGATTCTATATTGTTTTGTGGGATTCAATATTGGTCTGTGGGATTCCACAGTGCTCTGTGGGATTCCATATTGGTCTGTGGGATTCCATAGTGCTCTATGGGAATCCATATTCTTCTATTGGGTTCGATAATGGATGTTGTACGGAAAAAAATGCATGTGCAGATTACAAGTAATCCAGTCTTCAGTATGTATTTATTCAAAGTACAAAGTGAATTACTTTTCTCCTGAAAAAATAAAAATAATGTATTATCCTTAATACATATGGGCTGTACAAATTGAATTACATATGTAATAGTTGAATATTTAATCCTACGCACGCTCTCTTCCATGGTAAGATGTTTTTGTTCGCGGCTTCCTTGGAATATCTTTCGCTGCAGGTATACCATTCTTTGTTGTTGATGGACCGCTTTCGATGACTTCTACAATATCTTCATCTAAAGATAATTGTACCGGTCTTGTCATTCCTTTCAACTTAAACTGAAGTAAGTCGAAGGCTATTGTTTGCCTGAAATTAGGGACTTCTTCCTGTGATTGAAAATACAACGTAATGAGTTAATAGCGGTTGAAGGACATGATGATTAGACTTTCGGACAATGTAACCTTACCGGAGTAAACTGTACATCCAACCTGCTGCATAGGAAGTCCATAGTTTTCATGACGTATACCCCACATTCATCACTATTTGTTTGTTTTGGGGTCCCATCGACTATATCAAAATGCCATTCAACTTCCCAGAAAGGATTCCCGTCATCACATATATGAAATAACCATCGAAGCCCATATGTGAATCCACGTGCATACGATTTGAAAATTTTCTTCCAAGTGGTGGCTATACTGTCGATCAACCAAACTTGTCTCTTCATTGGATAAACTACTATTAAAGTCCAGTGCGATTCGTGAACGTGGGCAGGAAAGTAGACCTACAAAGTACATGAGAACTATTATAAGCACATATGTCTACCGTGCGCATTCCATCAAAAGCACATACATAATTGTAGACAAACCGTCTCGTATTGCCACATGGGCTTTGCCGACCAAGCAACGAGGGCCACAACCGATGGATTAAGTCCATTTAGCATCGTCTCCCTATTACTGTGGTCACCTGCAACATATTTACATATGCTGTTGACATCTTTCTGGAACAATACCTGTTTAAGTACTGTAGACACCCCACCTTCGGCTACACTGTTGGTAGAGATAGCTGGTTGAACGGAGGACCATACCCCCAAATCTCAAGTCCAAACTCAGCCAAACTCACCCTTGTAAGCCCCATTCCATAGCCCAGTTCAAGCCTGAACCCAGTCAACCCAGTCCTAAACACCACCCTGAAAAACCCCCCACAAAAAAGGCCAGTCAAAAAAATCTCAAAAAAGTCAAACCCACTGAGTCAACCCGCTGAGTCAACCCGCTGAGTTAACCCGCTGAGTCAACCCGTCGAGTCAACCCGTCGAGTCAAAACACCGAGTCAACCCGTCGAGTCAACCCGTCGAGTCAAACCACCGAGTCGACCCGCTGAGTCAACTCACTGAGTCAACCAGCGAGTCCAACAGCAGCCCCGAGGGAGCGACCGTACTCGCTGGAAACCGAGGAGCGGCCGTACGGGCGGCCCATGGCAGGCCGCCCGGAAAAAATTACGAGAGTGCCCCTCTCTGCTGCTATAAATACCCCCCTCCCCTTCTCATTTCAACAGGCCATTCGAGTCCATTTCAGCCCGAGAGCTCTGAGTCCATCTCTCCACCCTTTAGCCCATTTTTCCACCAAGGAGAGCCCGAGTGAGGAGAGTCTAACCCTGGTCCAGCCCAGCCTGACCACTGGTCCAAGCCTCCCAAGCCATCCAAGTCTTGATCCAACCACTCGAAGCCAACCCTTGCGACACCTCCGTCCATCCAGCTACTCTTTTTCCAGCATCATCTCATTTGCATCTAGCATAAGTGCAACATTTACTTTTCTTCCAACCCCCCTGCTTCACTACTAGCACCTTGATCCGTCAAGTACACATGCATATGTCTTTATATTAAGCACCTGTCAGTTCGAGCGTATGCTCTGGGCTTGCCCGTTGTTGGAACCTGCCCATCAGAAACTCTTACTGTTCAGACCTGCATTCATGCTTCACCATAAAACATCTTGATCATTCAAGCACACTGCATACGTCTTACATTAAGCACCTGTCAGTTCGAGCGTACGCTCTGGGCTTGCCCGTTGTTGGAACCTGCCCATCAGAAACTCTTACTGTTCAGACCCGCATTCATGCATCATGTCATCCATGAGAATATACGAGGATTAAACTAGACTTTCAAATATTCGATCGATTCTGTGAAGTAGAGACCGTACTTCGGTACGGGCAGTGTGTGGGGTGCTTAACCTCTTCCCACCCTGTAACCGTGATCCCTTACCTTGAATCTCTGACCGCAGATCAACAGGAGTCATTTTAGAGGAAGGAATCTTTGGATTCCCTTCTCTAACGTTTCTACAGGGTCTAGCCGACTGTAGATTCGAAGTAACTGGCTAGTGGCGACTCTGGTCTTATATAAACTCATTTAAACATATCCAGCTCAATACGACAACCAAACGAAGCCCTCGAGAATGGGGCAAGCCAGTGGCACAAACGGCGATTTCGCACTCACGCACCTCTTCTTCTTCTTCTGACGAAAGGAAAGGGAGAACGACGTCGTGTGGGAGCGCGGGAAAATCGGCGAGGGTCCACAGAATGGCGACTCTGCTGGGGACAAGCTAGTCCCATTAGTCGTGATCCGACTTGAAAACAGAATCCTTCCCGTACTTGAAAGTCATTAATCCTCATACAATCTCATCTGCATAGCATTCTACCCAAACCCAAACAAAAAAAAAATAGAAAATTCCAAAACAAAAAAAAATAGAAAATCCCAAAACCCAAAAAGAGTAGAGTATAGTCCTCACCATTGCGCCACCTCGGGCTCAACGTGTTCGGAGACAGCTTCCCTTCCGCAGCGTAATCCGCACTCGGGCTCAGCAAGCCATGTCCGACCACGAAGAAGAAACTCATCACTTCCCTGCTCTTGAAATGACCGAAGCGCAACCTCCAGCGCAACAGCCCATTGATAATACGCCAATCATACAAGAATTGGCACAAGGAGTGAGAGCAATGCAAGAAATGCTCTTGCAATTCATGCAAGCACAGGCCACCGCAGCAGCCAACAATCAAGTTGGCCCAGTTCAGCAATCTCAGCAACTATGCCGGGTCCTCCCGGCCTCCAGTTCAAATCAAGCACAACCATCGGAGTCTGCCCAAGACTACCGACAGCAGCCATCTCAGCCCTTCGCTATGGGGCATCCTTCTCAATATCTTCCTGAGACGACAAGGCCATCTCAGAGCACTTCCGTTGCAGGAACATCTAGTCAGCTTCCAGTCAATCTTGCAAACAACAATCTCAGTAGATCTCAGCATGTCCCCGCCGATGGGACACCTTTTCAATTTCAGCACATCCCCGCCGATGGGATTTCAATTCAATTTCCAGCAACAGGGACAGCACTGGCGAATGCCCACAACGGGGGTCAGTGTCAATCCCACATCAATCAGCGGACAGTGGTGAATACCCAACAAGGGGGTCACTTCCCAGCATCTCAGCCTCCTGCAAACAGGAGCACTTTTCAATTCCAGCACATCCCCGCCGATGGGATCCCAGTTAATTTTCAGCAATCTTCAATTCAGCAAAATCCAGTTAATTTCCAGCAATCTTCAATTCAGCAAAATCCAGTTAATTTCCAGCAAGTTCCAGTTCAACCTTCAGTACAGTCTCCAGTTCAGTTACCATCATTTCAAGCTCAAGTTCATCAGAATCCAGTTCAATCATCAAACCAATTTCAGCAACCCGCGGTTGCTTTTCAGCAAGCCCATAGGGTCGAAGACATCGACCACTATGCCGAAGAAGAACATGCCTTACTCCAGGAGGCACCAGTCGCTCGAACAGATCACTCAGGACTGGACGAGTTGCGAGAGCAGTTCCAGATCTTGCAAAATCAGCTTCAGCGACAGCAAGGAATCGACTTACCTTCGACCAAGTTCAGAGACTTGTGTCCTTTCCCAGATGCTCAAGTACCTCAAAACTTTGAGGTTCCAAAGTTCAAAAGATACGACGGCAGCGGTTGTCCCACAGCACATCTCAAGGCCTTCTGTGGAGAGCTGAGTGCAATCTCAGGAAATGAAGGGGCCCTCATTCGTTTGTTCCAAAAATCTCTGAAGGGCGATGCCCTCGATTGGTACACTTCATTGGATTGCCACCGCATCAGGACATGGGAACAGCTTTCCCAGGCTTTCGTCGACAGATTCGTATACAATCTCAACATGGCACCCAGAAGAGCCGACCTCGCGGCTCTCAGACAAAGGAATGATGAAACGCTATCAGCTTATGTGGGACGTTGGCGAGCTATGGCAGCTAGAATGCGGACACCCATCGACGATGAAGAACAAATCTCCATGATTGTTCATTCAACATATCCAGGCATATCCGGGTATCTTATCTCGCATCCATACGCGAACTTCTCGCAGTTAATCCGTGCTGGAGAGCAAGTCGAAGCAGGAATCCGTGCCGGGACGATTTCCCCATGGCCTCATCAAGCCACTCCAGTCAAGAGGAACAGAGTGGAAGGAAGACCTATCGGGCACGGGAATGGAAACCGTAGTGGTTCTCCTCCTCGCCCAACGGAGGTAAACAATATCAACACCACTGCTCAAGGGAATCAACGTGCTCCCCCACAGGGACGTCAACAGTATCAGCAGAATCAAGCTCAGCATCAGCCTCAGCGGTATCAGCCACAACCGAATCCTCAGCCACAACCACCTCGATAACAGCAGCAGTTTAGGGGAAATGGCCAATACTCATACCAGAACAGGCAGAATTACAGGGAGTTCAGGAAGTTCACTCCACTCAGTCAACCACTTAGTCAAATCATGACTACGCTGGTACAAAAGCAGTTACTCACTCTGATGACACCTAGGCCTCCGCCTCATCCTCTGCCTCCAAACTACCGAGAAAATGAGTACTGTGCCTACCATCAAGGACGTGGCCACGCCACTGATCGATGCTATACTTTGAAGAATGCCATACAAGACCTGATTGATGATCGCAAGATCGTCATCTCGGTCCCTGGAACTTCTCCAGCAGCTTCCACCAACATCCTTCAGAATCCTCTGCCTCAACATCCGACGGACCCCAGTTCATCTCGTGGCCCTGCAGTCAATAGTATAGAAGAAGGGGATCATCTCGATCACTTCTTCTCCCCCATCCAATCCATTCACACCTACACTTATGAGCCAACAAATCCTCCTCCAGTCTTGCAAGGGGCAAGTCCCTTTCTTCCTTCAATCTCCGAGCCAGTAGTGCTTGAAGGAGCACCTCCATATGATATACCAGTTGTTCAAGGGGCACCTTACAACCATTCAAGCTGGGAACCAGTCGTCCTGGAAGGAGCACAATCATACATTGAGCCCACATACGAACCTGTCATCTTGCAAGGGGCAACTCCAGAACAATCCAATCCGCAATGGAAGGATTACACTCATCAGCAGCAAGAGCCCGTTGTCTTGGAAGGAGCTCTTCCAGTCAAGCCTGTCATATTGCAAGGGGCAAGTCCCGGAGGCGTATCAATCACGCTACGGCAGCTCGGACGAACAGAGAAACCTCCTGCCATATCAAGAGGACCAGTATTCATTCCATGGGAGCCTCCCGCCCCAGGAACAGTCAAGCCAGGACCACGACCTTATGTGGTCTATGAAGACAAGCCTCGATACTACCCCTTCAGCACAGGCAACAATGTAGTCCTCAAGGCAAAAGCTCCATACGAGGAAGATCTGGTACCCACAACGGCACCGTTGCAAGAACCGGTGGTCCTAGAAGGCAAAAGGGAAGAAAGCTACAAAGAGGTTCCATGGCACTACCCAGAATGTGCGGAAGTGGGGAACATGAATCCCAATGGACGTTGCATCCGAAGAGATAATCAGAATAGAGGAGATCCCAAAGGCGCTCTCTCAGGCTTCGGCAATAAAAATGAAGCCGCATACGATGTGGCGACTCAGCTCAAGTCAATCCCTGCTCAAATATCAGTATGGGAGCTACTTTGCACATCTCGCATACACCGAGAAATGTTCGCTAAAACCTTGAACGATGCTCATGTCTCCTCCGATACGGCACCAGAAATGATAGCTTTGATGATTGGACAACTCCTGGCTCCGCGCGCCATCACCTTCACAGATAATGAGTTGTCACCAGAAGGACGCGATCATGGGCGATCCCTCAACATAGCCTTACGATACAAGGACCTCTGTGTCCCGCTGGTCCTTATCGATAATGGCTCAAGCCTAAATGTCTGCCCACTCAAGACTGCGGAACGTTTGGGAATCAGTCCCTCTTCATTTCGACCCAGCACCATATGTGTCAGAGCATTCGACAACACCCGCCGATCAGTGGAAGGGGAAGTCGACATAGAGGTACAGATAGGCCCGGAAGTCTCCACCATCACATTCCAAGTCCTGGATATATCAGCCTCTTTCAACATGTTGCTCGGACGACCATGGCTGCACAAAATTGGAGCTGTGCCATCAACCCTGCATCAACGAGTAAAGTATATCTGTGGAAATCAAGTGATCTCTATCCATGCAGAGAAAGAGCTCATCATTCCTTCCAATGCTGCTGCCACTGAACCAGACATCCCGGTCATCGATATCCAGCACTCTGAAGAAGACATCCCGTTTCACAGTTTCGAATTCGAGACTGTGAACTCTATCGCCAATCCAGAACCGATAAGGGTGGACCGTGTCTTTTCACCGGCAGAACGTCTGAGCCTCAAATACCGAATGAAGAACCACTTCAAATCCAGAAAGGTACCACTGATATATAACCAGCGCAAATGGGGACTCGGATACAAGACAGTCTTCATGGACAAAAGGAGGAAGAAATTTCGGTGCTCACCCATCCAATTCGTCAAGCCAGGAGAACCTTGCAAAGATCCAGGAGGGAATCAACCGACTGCACTACACAAAGGCCTCCCGATGAGTCTAGTTTGGGCCACGTGGCCCCCCATTCGATGGGATCAGATTCTCGAACCATCTAAGCCTCCAGAAGAAGAAGAAAAGGATGAAGACGAAGAAGGAAGTCAAATGCAGCAGCTTCAGGACCAGGTTACTCTGACACCTGCTCCCAACCAGGGGCACAACTTGCCCACTCCTCTCAACCAGGGGCACAACCTGCCCACTTCAATCAGCAAGGGGCACAACTCGCACATCTCAGCACCAATTAGCAAAGGGCACGACTTGCCCATCTCTGCAAAGTCAACATCATCAATCATCAGCCAGGGGCAGAAGCAGCCCATCCATTGGACCAAGAAAGGGAAGTGGCCAGCCCTAGATTGGTCTGATGTCCAGGTTCCAAACTTGTGTCTCACTGCGGAACCAGACGAACTGCAATGCGAGGTAAGTGATCCGGGAGGGACTGAGTACGACTCAGATCCCGAACCCGACCAGCAAGAAATCATGGTCATTGGGCCAGACCGTGACTCTTCGCCCAAATCATCAACCCCCACCTCTTCAAGGGAGGAAGTGTGGGGTCCTGAATGGTCATCTGTTCCCCTCACTTTCGAATCAGCCAAAGAGCCACCTGAGGGCTCTGGCTTCCAAAAAAAAAGCCTGTTTAAGCAGCGACCGGAACTTTGGAACAAGTTGGGCTCAATCATGGTCTGCAATGCCTGCTTGTTCAAAGTCCCACGAATTTCAAAAATCCAAAAAAATCAAAAACTTTCAAAAGCCAAAAACATCTAGCATTTTCATTTCAGAAAAATCTCAAAAACCAAAAAACATTTCTTTTCCTGCATTCAATAGTGTGCCAAGATCGTCTAAAGAGTCGCATGAGTTTGAAGTCGAATCATATGATTTCGACATCGAATTAGACTTCGAACTCATGGGTCTGGACGAAGCTCGGGATGAGGAAGATGATGATCCGGCTCCCGAACTTGAGGATCTCCTCAAAAAGTTCGAATCTAAAGCCAATGTTGTAGCCGATGATTTCGAGATAGTAAACTTGGGGACGCCTGAGATCCCTAGGGAAGTACGCATTGGAAAATCGTTGCCACCTGAGATGAAACAGAAAATGATAGAGTTCCTAGCTCCAAGATTGTCCAACTTCGCGTTCTCATATGAAGACATGCCGGGGCTCGATGAAGAGCTCGTTGTACACCATCTGCCAACCAAGGCAGATATGAAGCCAGTGAAGCAGAAACTCCGAAGAATGAAGCCAGAATGGGCTCTGAAAGTCCGAGATGAAGTCATCAAGCAGTACAACGCGGGATTCTTGGTAGTCTCCAACTACCCTGAATGGCTCGCCAACATCGTGCCAGTACTAAAGAAGGACGGCAAGGTTCGAATGTGCATCGACTTCCGAGATCTCAACAAAGCCAGTCCAAAAGATGACTTCCCTTTGCCACATATCGACACTCTGGTCGACAACAACGCTGGATACAAGATCTTCTCATTCATGGACGGGTTCTCAGGTTACAATCAGATCAAGATGGCCGTCGAAGATCGCGAGAAGACATCATTTATCACTCCCTGGGGAACCTTCTGTTACAGGGTGATACCGTTCGGTCTGAAGAACGCAGGAGCAACATATCAGCGAGCAATGACAGCACTATTCCACGACATGATGAACAAAGAGCTCGAAGTATATGTGGACGACATGATCGTCAAATCTCGCACAATTGAAGGACACTTTGAAGATCTGAAGAAGTTATTCAACAGATTAGAAAAGTACAAGCTCCGTCTCAACCCTCAGAAATGTGTCTTCGGTGCAATGGGAGGTAAGCTCCTAGGCTTTATGGTGAGCGAGGATGGCATCAGGGTCGACGAGACCAAAACCAGAGCAATCATCGAGATGCCCCCTCCTAGAACAGAGAAAGAAATTCGTGGCTTCCTCGGCAAAATTTAATACATCAGTCGCTTCATCGCACAGCTCACACCTATCTGTGAGCCCATATTCAAGCTCCTTCGGAAGAACGTCCCAAAAGAATGGAATGATGATTGCCAAGTCGCCTTCGACCGCATCAAGAAGTATCTCATGAATCCTCCAGTCCTAGTGCCGCCCACTCCTGGACGACCACTATTGTTATACATCTGGGAAGCAGCAGAAGCCATAGGCTGTGTCCTCGGTCAGCACGACGAGACCAGGAAGAAGGAACAAGCAATATACTATTTGAGCCGGAAGTTCACCGACTACGAGACCAGGTATTCCCCAATCGAGAAGACTTGCCTCGCCCTAGTCTGGGCAACTCAGCGACTCCGTCAATACATGATTGCATTCCCTATTCTCCTCCTCGCTCACATGGATCCGCTCAAGTACCTGTTCGAGAAGCCAGCACTCACTGGAAGAATAGCTAAATGGCAGCTACTCCTGTCTGAGTTCGACATCACCTATGTCACTCAAAAGGCAATCAAGGGACAGGCCCTCGCCGATCATCTTGCGGCTCACTCTCTCCTGGACTATCAGCCGCTCAAGACGTTCTTTCCTGATGAAGATCTCTTGCTCATTGAAGAGGAAGCAAAGAAGAAAAAAGATGAATGGACATTATTCTTCGACGGCGCAGCAAATTCTAAAGGGAGTGGTATTGGAGCAATCCTCTACTCTCCAGATGATGTCCCTATTCCTATCTCAAGGCGCATCGCATTCGAGTGCACCAACAACATGGCAGAGTATGAAGCATGCATCGCTGGCTTAAGGGAAGCCATAATCTTAGGCATCAAGAAGCTAAGAGTATTTGGAGACTCACAGCTTATCATCAATCAGACCAATGGCGAATGGAAGACCAAGGATGAGAAGTTGATACCATATCATGTGTATCTTGACAATCTGATCGAAGAATTCAAGGAAATCACCTTCTCATACATGCCCAGAGCCAAGAACCAGTTTGCAGATGCTCTCGCCACGCTCGCATCAATGCTCGAGATCCCAAAAGGAGCTTCAGAATGGGAGCTCACAGTCGAAATTCAAGAAGAACCTGCTTTTTGCCTACAAATAGAAGAAGCCGAAGCTGTCCCTAACAAACCCTGGTAGGCCGACATCAAGCAATATCTCGAAACCCAGGAGTATCCAGAATCAGCAACAGCAACAGATCGCCGAACCATCCAACGTTTGGCCGGCCAGTTCACCATCAGTGGCGAAGTTCTCTACAAGCGGTCCTATAATCACATCCTCCTCCGATGCGTCGATGAAACAGAAGCTACAAAGATCATGAAAGAAATACACGAAGGAATCTGTGGCCCTCACATGAATGGGCACATGATGGCAAAAAAGATTCTACGACTCGGCTACTATTGGCTCACCATGGAGACAGACTGCTGCCAGCACGTTAGAAAATGCTTCAAGTGTCAGGAGCATGCAAATCAAATCCATGCCCCATCATCAGAGTTATACAACCTGACCACCCCCTGGCCCTTCTCCATGTGGGGACTTGACATCATCGGCAAGATCAGTCCCAAAGCATCAAATGGTCATGAGTACATACTTGTGGCAGTCGACTACTTCACCAAGTGGGTAGAGGCAGCCTCCTACACCACGATTGCAGCATCTCAAGTGATCAAATTCATGAAGAACAACATCATATGCCGGTACGGAATCCCCAATGCTATCATCACAGATAATGGAACCCCGTTCGTCAACAAGAAGATGGATGACTTCCTCAGCAAGTTCAAGATCCAACGTCATCGATCAAGCCCCTACCGTCCGCAGATGAACGGTGGGGTAGAAGCCGCAAACAAGACAATTGTCAGGATACTTGAGAAGATGGTCGTGACCTATCGAGATTGGTCAGATATGCTCCCATATGCACTTTGGGCCTATCGAACGTCTGTACGGTCTGCTACGGGCGTTACTCCTTTCGAGCTTACTTACGGAATGGAAGCAGTCCTACCAGTCGAGGTGGAAATACCATCATTACGGGTATTACTAGAAAGCGGAATTGAAGAAGGAGAATGGCAACGGGCCAGATTCGATCAGTTGCAGCTGGCAGATGAAAAACGCATGCGTGCACTAAGTCATTCACAATGCTATCAGAAAAGGATCGCTTGGGCTTACAACAAGAGAGTCCGAAAAAGGAGCTTCAAGGTAGGCGACATGGTCATGAAGAAGATTCTACCGTCGCACCTTCCAGATCCCAGAGGAAAGTTCAAACCCTCGTGGAACGGACCACTGATCGTCAGAGAAGTACTCCCCGGAGGCGCCCTCAGACTCACCAGCATGAGAGGGGTGGATCTTCCTGAGCCAACCAACGCCGACAACGTGAAGATCTTTCACGGGTAAGTTATTCTGACCTTATCAAAGGTTACTTTAATAGAGCTGAAGTCAAGGGGTCAAAGCTAAGATCTCTGAGAAATCATTCCGTCCACCAACAAGTGTTTCAAATAAGGGGATTCCAAAAGAGAAAAATACAAAAAAAGGGGGGGATTAAAAAAGAAAAGACAAAAAAAAAGAGAAAAAGAATACAGAAGAAAAAGAAAAAAAAAAAGAAAAAGAAAAAGGGAAGCCAAAGCAAGGCACCCGAGGAAAAAATCAACCCAAAAAGAAACACAGTCATCCATCTCAGAGGAGTCTTTAGCAAAGACCGACAGCTCTATCATCGTAACTTAGGATAAGGGCTGAAAGACTGCCATCGGCCGGTAACGACGGATTCCCGACCTCTAGCCGCCGCAGTTATCCAGAGATCCAGAAAGAAAAGAAAAAAAAAAGAAAAGAAAAAGAAAAAGAAAAAGAAAGGTGTGCCTAAACAAAGAGGGCGGAGTGAAAACCCGAAAGGGCGCTCCGAGTAAAAACAGTGGGCATACAGCGGACTTGGTGAAAACCTGAAAGGGCGCCAAGGGTAAAAACAGCACAGCTGCCAAGGGGCAGGCAAGACCAAATACCCGGGACGTGGTGAAAACCCGAAAGGGCGCCACGGGCAAAAATGACGGGAAAAAGCCGGCTGTGGTGAAAACTCGAAAGAGCGCTGCAGGCAAAAATGGCTCAAATGAAAAAAAGAAAAAAAAAGTGCAGGTACTAAGAAATCAGACAGTCCAGATCGGTTCAAGCAGTGAAAGTGCAAGAACAAGAGGAAGTACAGTCAGGAGCAAAGAACTCTACAAACTCTGACAATCTCAGGAAGCAAGAGTTTCCATTGCCTACATCTCTAGGGAACCAAAGGATCAAGCAAGTCGAATCTCGAGACATCGGTCAAATCATTGACCGAGCCCCAGTTCTGATTCCTATATCCCGACACAAAGTCCAGAAACACTCACAAGACAACTAATGGCACAATAGATTTTCAAACAGTTTTCTCTTTTCAATTAAATGCATTATATTTCTCTTACACATATCATCTTTTTCAAAAAATACAAAAAATGCATCATCATCAATCATATATGCAAAAAAGAATGTGCATGTGGCCAACACAATCAATCTCTACCCTCCTCCTTGGCCACATCAGGTGAGTCCTCTGACTCATAAAAAGATAGTCTCGCTCTCAACCTGCTCACCTCCATACGCAGGTAATGCACCTCATCGCGCTCAAGGGTACGGATCGCTGTCTCCTCATCAGACAACCTTCGATCGGCAGCCAATCTCCTCGACATCATCTCACAATGATACCGAAGTGCGGAGATATCAGACAGCAAATGACCATGAGTGGCCAAAAGGAAGCCAGGATCGACAAAAGGGCGCTCCTCAAAAGGTTCATATGAACCAGATGAAGAGCCAACATCTACAAGGATATCCTGCTCATCCTCATCAACAGTCCGGTGCCAACAAGGGATACGTCGATACAAAGACTGCTCAGCAACCCAGTACTGATATGGGGCGGTCGCCATCAGAAAAGTCCTCAGCTCGAAACCCAGTAAATCAGCAGTCAAGTAACTCGCCCAAGAACAATCAATCCGGGTCCTGAAGTCAGAGGATCTAGGTGGAAGTGCCCGACGCCCGATACCTGTAAAAGCGAAAAGAGGAACATCCTGCTCATACCCAAACTACCGCAGGAACCGAATGGGATGGTAAGAGAAGTAAGATCGAAAGCCTACCAACATCAGAGGAAGGCGGTGTGCATCGCAAAGCACTGGAGGAAGTGAAAGCCAAGATGACTCCCAACGAACGTTCCAGTCACGAAGTTCAGCGAACATCCTGCGATACAAGGGCTCGCTCATCCTAGCTGAAGGCGGAAGGAACTCCATGATATAACGCATGATGTCAGAGCCCGGGATGTCAGGAAGAGGTACAAGAACGGTCAGAGAAAGATGCTCCCATAACCAGACCTGATCACAAAAGAAGTTCAGCTAGAGCAAGACAAGTCCTGACAAAGCAAAAGGAAAAGGTGTAGAAAGGATACCTGCAGAAAGGCACAGCAGCCGCGAAGGACACGAGTGCGGCCCAGGGCACAGTCGGTCAACCCATCGAATAGCTCGGCCAAGATGAGAGAAATGATCCCCTGCCGACGGACAGCTCGGCTCATCACCTCAAAAAGCAAAGGAGTCTGGGACCTGCGCCATCCCGAAAATAGCACCTCAGCTATCAAGCAGAACATCAGTGCGTTCCGAGCAAAGGTAGAACCGGCCATACTCTGAGGACCCGAAAAAAGATCATACAGCAAGTCCAAAGAGAACACTACAGCATCCTGGCCACTAGCTGCAGGCCGAACAAGATAAGGGATCCCAAACCAGTTCTGCGGTGTAGCAGTCTTCGGCGATGTCTTCGGCGAGAAGTACTGAGTATAATCCAAGGGTAAGCCTGTCAAGCGTGCAAGCTCCTCCAAAGAAGGCCCCATCTCCATATCGTTGAACGCAAACAAGTTCAACGAAGGGACCCAGTCAATCAAGGCAGCTCCGAGCATCCTCCAGTCAATGTCAACTCTAGCCATATGAATCAGACTGCCAAAGCCATAGGACTCCAAATCTCGAATCTCATAAACTGACAAGCTGTCAAGCCAAGCAAGCAGTCGTGGCGAGCAAGAAGGACGAGGAAGCAGCTGACAAGTCCTCACTGGTACCCCCTCCAGCACAAAAGGCCCAGAAACCAATGATAACTCATCAAGGATCGGAAGGTCAACGGGCGAAGGAGAAGGAAAAGCTGGAACCTCTGCCGACTCGACAACCCCTGATCGGCCCTCAGTGGCGGCTATGTCTGATATAGTCGCATCACTGTCTGAAACTGTCATAACCTCAGCCGCATGAGAAGACTCGCCCACCTCATGAACAGAGTGCGCAAAAGACCGACGACCAAGGGAAGGACAATGCTCCCCATCAAAAGGAATATCAGTGAAGATCACACCGCACATCGTGGCATCCTGGCTAATCTGACCGTCGAAGAATACATCTGAACCATCAAAAAGGGTCCCGGCAGCCCCGATTGAAGAATCAACGGTCAGATCTGGACCTGCGGCCCCCTCCAATAGAAAATCATGTATCCAGTCATCATCCTGGCCGATCAAGGGGATCATTGAGGCATCTACACCGTCCATCATCAAGGGGACATCATCAATGATCACATCAAGTCCACCCAAACAAGTGTGCCGCACATCTCGGCCCTCATCCAGAGCATCCAAACCGTCAAAGGTACCATCTGAGCCATCCATCCCATCCAGACATGAGATCAGCCCATCTATGTCCCTCATAGTCCCATCATCACCATCCATCACGTCATCCATGGGACCCACACTCAAGGGATGCATAGCCTCACCTATGTCCCATCACATCATCTCATCCATACCATCCATTCCTCCCATAATGAGGGGCCCATTCAAATCAGAAAATCCAGCCATCCCACCATTAATGGAGCCATTCAAAGCTCCACCAACCACCATCCCTAGCCCCTCATCAATGCTTCCATTCAATGCCCCATCTCTCCCATCCATTAAAGACATCTCCCCATTATCAAAGCTCAATTGAAAATCTGAAGTGTGGGACCCACCTTGGACAGCCCCCACAGCCCCCAAATCTCCACCATCCATTGCCCAAGAAAGGACAAACCAAGAAAGAGAAAAAAGGAGAAGGGAAGATGAGACAAGAAGAATATTCATGGCTGGAATCAAACTCGCCCGTGCAAAGCAGATGGAGACAGGGACAGTGGACAGCAAAGGATGTCCGAACCAGGGCCAGCCCAGGCCGCTCAAGAGGTGAGCCTTGGGCGGCCTGCCCTGGGCCGCCCGTACGGACGCAAACTTCCTCTCTCCGCGGGATTGGCTCCAGGGTTCTTGGTAGGTGAGGCTGATAGTCCACGTCAGTAGATGGCGCTCCGTGGGCCGCCCAAGGCTCCGGTCCACTCTAAATTCCAACTGAAGATGATCAAGATCATACAAAAGGTGCCCCACTGGTCCAATCACGAAGCAATGTGGCCGGAATATGGCTGATCAAGCCAAAGAAGGGGGAAAGTAATCAAGTGGGGGCCACAAGCAATCCAAGCCATTCAAAGACTAGATCATCATGATCCAAACCATTGAAGAACCTACATGAGCCATGAAACAACAAGATCAAAGGGCTGATCATCAAAAGAAGGGCCAGAATCCAAGATCTAATCATCAAGTGGGCCCACAAAGCCAAATCAAGCGATTAGAGACGTTTAAGCCATCATCCACACCATGAGAAGCCTTCCTAGCCTCACAAATCATCAAAAGAGGTGCCCCAAAGTAAAACTAAGGTCTCAAATGGGCCCACAGGGCCGAATCTATCAATCTGAACCATTCAAGGGCCAAATCATCTAGATCCAAACCATTGGAAAGCTTACACAAGTCATGGAGTGGCAAGATCAAAAGCCCAATCATCAAAAGAAGGGCTAAAATCCAAGATCCAAACATCAAGTGGGCCCACAAGGCCTAATCAAGCAATCTGAACCATTCAAGTCATCACCCATGCAGCTAAGCAGTCACAAATCATGAAGGAATGAGTCAAGAGTCAAAGCATACAGACATCACCAAGGAATTTGGGAGAAATTAAAGCCTGTATATTCATCCAAAAGAGCTTGATACAAAGGGGGACAAAAACAAAAGTACAAGGCCATATAAAGCAAAGCCAGCTACAAGTCACCGACATAGTCATCATCGTCCCTCCTCGTGTCCCGCTCCCGACGATAAAGATCCATCAAAGGAGCTGTCACTGAACCTCCAGCATACCTGCGACGGCCACCTGGAACATAAAGCGAAGGAAGCAAAGGCCCCTGGCCAAATAGCAGATACCACTCGTCATAATCACGATCCGGGATCGTGAAACGGAAGCCAGGCTGGCCCACCAGAGCCTCAACTCTCTCATCAGCTGGCATCCGAGCAGCTAGAGGAGGTGCAGAATAGGGGACCCGAGCCACCCCAGTGACTTGCCGAAGCAATCTCTCTCCCAAGTACCATTGGAAGGACTCAGCGTCAGAAAGCATAATGCGGAGACATGAAGCATCGTATGCCTCCACGCGCTGGGGTGTGTAGTAAAGAGGGAAACTAGCGTACGGCATCCGGGCAAACTGCAGCAGGAGAGGTTACCACGATCAGTTACAAGTACAGCACAAGGACCAAGACAAGCAAGATACTTACGTCCTCAACGGTCAGCCCGTCTATATCAGCACGCCAATTGTTCCCGGGAACTCGGGAGTTCCGTTGACGATTCTGCTGATGCCAGTACATGTGGCGATACTGAGCGGGTTCAATGTCATCTCGCATCCTCGGCGCAAGATGCGAAAAATGGTCATAAAAGCAAGTCTGGATGAAAGTACATTTAAATGATCAGAGAGAGAAAGGAAGCAAATGGCTCCAAGGAGGATGAAAGAAGAGGTACCTCAACGACAGGCCAGAAGCCTGTGAAGGACCGGCTATGCCGACAGGTCTTGTCCAGACCTTGAAAGAGACGGGTCAGGATGGCCCCATTCCAGTTATAGGGGTGATGAAGGTCCTCGACTAAACGAAGAAATTTAGGATCAACTCTCTCATTCGCATGGCAAAAAGAAAGGATCCAAAAGCATAAGTGATCATGGCCCGCGCCTTGTGGAGGGCCTCTCGCTCGGTGGTAGGGACGACGGAAGCAAAATTGTTGTAAAACCATCGCATCTTCACTTGATGGCCTTGGAATTCACCCTCAGGAGGGACGTCACCGACAAGCCGTAGCCAATCAGTGGAAGAAAGGGGAGCTAGAGAGCTCACTTGAGGGACAATTGCCCCATGAAACGGGAAGCCTATCTGCATGTAAATGTCCAAAGGGGTTAGCCCCCACTCCCCACAAGGGAGCTGAAAGGTGTGGGTCTCATCCCGCCACCTCTCACAAAGGGCCGCAAGCATCATGCGGTTGGCGTCATTATTATGGAAGCGTAGGGTGAGGAGGCCAGCAAAAGGAGTACCATCTAATACTCGCTCAAGCAAGGGCTGTGGCTCTTTCATCCAATTGTCCCAGCGATCCCTGGTACCTCGACCCTTGATAGTAGGAAGAGGTTGATGCTCCATAGCTAGGGAACACATGTGGTCCCCTCGGCGGACAATGAAAGCAGGATCATCCTCGTCAACCACTTGGTGGCCCCTGGTACCATCCGCCATGGAATCCTACAAGCTTGGCAAGGTAAGTCCCTATCCTTTACCCATTAAAATCCAAATTCTCATCCAAGAAACCCATGGGATTGGACTCACATTCAAATGCAAAATCTAAAGTCCAACTCCATGTGTCACTTAGGATATGTGTTGGGCCCATTGGAAAAAGTAAGGCCCACCTTAAAGAAGGTGGCATGGCATGCCTTAGGTAAGAAAAGTCTATCATCCAAGGACACATTTTGGACAACAAATGCACTCAAGTGCCATGAGATCAACTAAGGATGAGAGTCCTACTTCACATGAGAAGTTCCTCTTCAAAGTCCACATGTGGCCAAGGATGGACTCACTTTTATGCCAAGGTCATGATTCTCACTTAGGATGTCTCCATCTTTTTACACATATGCATGGACAAGTGAGGAATAGAAAGGAAACGGGCCCCCAAGAGCAACCCAAATGCCTCATCTCAATGGATTAGAGAGAGCACATAGCCCACTTGAAGAACATGAGGACCCATTCATGGGTTAACCATGGGCAACCTTATGTGCCTCATCTTGATGAAAATTTTGACCACGAAAATGCAACAAGGAGTTCTACCCACAAACATATGAATCAAAGAAGCTAGGGGTAGAAAGTTGATGCACATAGCCCATATGAAGAATCAAAGTTGAAAATGCTCATGAAAAGGCAAGTTTGGGCAACTTATGTACACCAACTTGTTCACCAAAAAGGGAGACCATTTGAGCACAAAAGAGCATGGCTTGATGAGTCACCCCAACCATCATGAAAATGGATAAGAATGGTACACATAGCCCACTCGAAGATCAAAATCCAAAATGTCCCAAGGCATGGGACAAAAATGGGTAACTTATGGGTATCATTCTTTCCCACAAATGGAAAGAAAAACCACTCATACTTAAAATGATGGTGGAATGACCCACCAAGCCCCAAAGAAAGGATCAAGGAGCTATGGTTGTATGGATAGCTCACTTGAGAATCATCCATTTGAGGTTGATAACATCTAAGGGAAACTCTTGAGAACCACAATCCTACCACAAAGAAAACCATTTGAACTTAGTGAGATTGTGGGAACAACTCACTCATGGGACTTGTAGATGGTCAAGTAGCTCAAGTCCTCCATCCATCAAAGAAAAAGCATGAAAATAAAAAAATCCACATGGACAAAGTGTAGTGGGGCACACATGGTTCAAAAAAAAGTGTCCAAATTCCAAAGAAGGCCCAAAAGCCCATCCACATGAAAAACTCCAAGGAGCCCACTACACCTTGTACAAGGATGTACATCATAATCAAGAGATAGTGGAAGACTTGAGCCACTTGTCCATGTAGGCCCAACTAGGAAAACTAGCCCACTTGAGATCCAAAATGAAGAATGGGCTAGCCACCTTGGTCCATACACATGTAGAGAAAGATGGGGTCACCCAAAGTGAGCCCCATGAGCCCAAAACTTGAGATGGGCCCCACCATGCCCATGGGCCCAAATCTTGAAAAGAAGATGGAAAAGAAAGGAGAGTTCCAAGGGAAAGGACAAGAGAAAGAAAGTAAGAGAGAGCCCAAAATGAAGCATTGGGCCCATCAAATACACCAAGGGCCATGACTTCACTTTGAGCCCATTTGATACACATGAAAAGAGGCCCAACTCCCATGAAAAAGATAGAGTATTTTGCCATGCACACTTGATGACATGGCAAAATCACTCTTTACATACACATGAAGGGAGTGTGAAAAAAAGGATGAAAAAAAGTAGAGAGCTTGCAATATCTTTCTCCAAGCACCACCTTTGAAAGACTTAAGATCTAAGAAAAGATCAAGAATGCTTGGGCCCACCTTCACACCCCTTTGAATAGCTACATGAAAAAGAAAAAGGACCATGAGAAGAGACAATGAAGATGGAAAAGGACAAGAAAGAGAAAGGAAGTGGTCCATACCTTTACTACTCACCAAAGAAGGACCACCTTGCTGTCCCAAGACTTCTCTAAGGCCCACCACTTGAGAAGAGCAAAGGACCACCAAAGAAAGAGAGAGAAAACTTGAAAAAGAAAGAGTATGAAAGAAAGAAGAGAGAGATTGCACGTTTGAGGGGGCAAGGGTGCCCCATGTTATATAGAAAAGGGGAGGGCACCCTTTTACCCAGCCCCCTGAAGAGACCAGGAGGCACAGACCGGTCGGGCGACCCATGGGAGGCCGTCCTAGCCTCCACCTAGGTGAGGTGACTTCTCACCTCCTCTCCTTGGGAAGAACTCCTCCTTGGGAAGGGTGGTTGCAAATGAATCTTGTACCTCCATGTAAGAATGAAGTGATGGAAGAGAATGGTGAGAAAAAGAGGAAATCTCACCAAAATCTCATCTCATGAGAAATGGGTGAGAAATTGGGTGGATGATGTGCAAAAGTTCCATGGAATTTTCAAGAAAAAGAAAGAAAAAGATTGACTTGGTCAAACAATGATCTCAACCATCCAAAAGCTATGACCTGATGATCCGAACCATTCCAAAGAGAATTCCCGTAGTCTCCAATCTGGATTGCTGCTCTTTTATACATAGTGTTAGGGTCCGAAGACCTTAAACTACGTCGGGATCAAGATCCCGAGGGATTTTTAATAAAAATGGGTATCGATCTCGACCATCAAAATCAGAATCGATGACCCAGAATATTTTTCAAAAAAGAAAACAAAAAAATGCCTTTCCTCTTTTAAAGTTTTGGGTCCGAAGACCTTAAACTACGTCGGGATCAACGTCCCGAGAGATTTTTAATAAAAACCAACATCGATCCCAGCCTTTCAGGCCAAGATCTGATGATCTGGATCATTTCGAAAAAACAAAAAATGTGTTTGCCCCCCCTTTTACTAAGTCTGGGTCCGAAGACCTTAAACTACGTCGGGATCAACATCCCGAGAGATTTTCAATAAAAGCCGGCGTCGGTCTTGTTTGCTCACATCAAGATCAATGACTCCGGACATTTTCAAAAATCATAAAAATATATTACCAGCCCCGCTTTTAAAGTTTTGGTCCGAAGACCTTAAACTACGTCGGGATCGACATCCCGAGAGATTTTCAATAAAAACCGGCATCAGTCTGGATTGTCCATCCGCTGACACCGGACATTTTTCCAAAAAAAAAAACATATTTGCCCCTCTTTTGTACAGTTTCATGGTCCGAAGACCTTAAACTACACTGGGATTAATTTCTCGGGGGACCTTTCTCGCTTTCAACTAAAAACCGGCATCGGCCTCAACCGTTGAGATCAAGGTCTGATAACCCGGATCATTTCAAAAATACCAAAAATATTTTAAAGCTTTCCATAAAAACCAGTATCAATCTTGATCACCCGAGTTGAAATCTGGAACCTTTTCAAAACAAAAAAAATGTATACAATATAAAACAAAAAAGTTTTCACCACCAGTTTCAACCCACCAATTTATCCTCAGCGGTCCGAAGACCTTAAACTACACTGGGATTAACTTCTCGGGGGCTTTCTTTCCTAACCTGTTCCAGGCATGGCTGACACTTGATCGTACGGGTGTCTGGAATCTCTTAAACAGGTAAGGGCTGTGGCGGGCAGAACTCCGCAATCCTGTTCGTGTTGAACGCACCGTGATAGACAACCTTGATTTGGAAGTCGCTGTTGAAGTTGACGGATGTTCCCTGTTCCTAGAACTCATGAAGGGGATTAAGGCTGTTGGGAGGTGGAGCTCACCCTCACGGAATTGTGAGCAACGTAAGACCCCAAACTGGATTGACTAAGGGAAATGTGAGGATGTGGCTCATTTTGTGGCCGAAGGAGTCCGTCGGATGATACGTGGTCTATGTGCATTGCACATGAGGAACAGGCAACTTTGTGGGTGTGTTGACTGAAAACCCTCAAAATCCCCTCATCCGAAGATGTAAAACTACGGCACTTAACTGTGTGAGACCCGTCTTGCTCGCTGACGTAAAATGGATCGGGTGCCTTACCAGCAGTAGAAGCTGGAGGTGGATGGAAATTTCACATCTTTTCCCTGCATTTCAGAAAAATCACAAAATACAAAAACATTGCAAAATCATATCTGCAAAAATCACAAAAATATTTCCCTTGCTTTCAATCAGAATATTGTCAAAAATCACAAAAAATATTTCCATCGCTTTCAAGTCAAAATATTTTCAAAAACCACAAAAATATTTCCCTTGCTTTCAATCAAAATATTGTCAAAAATCACAAAAAATGTTCCTCTTGCTTTCGAAGAAAATATCCTCAAAGATACAAAAATATTTACTGTGTTTCCAATAAACCAATCCCTACCCTCTCAGGTAAAGATTCGGACCACATATTTACAAAAATCACAAAAATTAGCCCCAGCACTACACTTCAGGAGTCTTGAACTCCACTCTCTTCACAGTATGGGATGACGGATCCAATCGCCCGCAAATTGGAATCTTGACCAAAACGGGCAACCGAACACCATCTCAATCACATGTATGCCCAGAAGAACATCTTGAAGTCGAATGATATCCTCGTACATTCTCATTAGCAAAGAAACAGCATCTTGGGACGATGGACCTGATCGACCACGGGTCGGGATCTTGACCAACCCGCTGTCCAAACCTCCGTATCAAAAAGAAAAATCCCCAAGGGAGTACAACCCTGCAAGCAATAAGCTCAAAATTCTCTGCATCTCCAGCAAAAGCAAGACCATCAAACGAGAAGAGAATGAGCCAAGCCATGCATTCATCATGCATCTCCATGCATCAGCATCCATCGCACCAATCATCATGTTTACCTGCTTTCAAAATAAAAGTCGGTTAGCTAAAGACCCCACAGGCATCCCTAGTGGAGGCACATGCAAACCAGATTTTCATTTCAAAAAGATAAAAAATATTTCTATTTGCAAATAAAAACCCCACGGAGTATCACTCCCCAGAGTGGGTGCCTTTTCAAAAATCCAAAAATGTTTTCCAGTAGAGCGTTCTGCCTCCAACACACCAAGAGATCTTCCATATCTCTGGGTAGGAGCCAACGCAAAAATCAAATAAGATCCGATGTCTCGCGGTTTCCCCGGAGACCATCGGATCCAATGCACTCAAAGTGCGGTCGAACTGAACTCCAGTGTCAGTGCGGTCGTACCACATGCCAAGATACAAAAAGATGAAAAGCCAAAAGGTTCGGTCACAGAAACCACTTGAACAGGTGGAAACGATGAATTGGAACCCAAGTATCAAAATCAGCAGATTGGGTGGAAGGAGTTCACCCGCACATACCTAGGCGTGGATGCTTGAAGTACCTTGACTGAGTCCAAGTCGGCGTAGTAGAATCCCGTAAGACTATCGGACGCAGGGCGTCTAACCACTTTGACAGTCAAGCGAAACAAGTACTCCTGGAGTGATCTGGGAAAACATCAAACATCACACAATCAGTCTCAGGGTCAGCATCCTCGTAAGACTAGCGGACGCAGAGGCTCTGCTGTACCTTTCCGATGTTAGTACCGATCAGGAATGGAAGGGTTGCGATTGGGTACCCAGGTTGCAGCAAACTGCAGGGACAATCGCAACGTTTTCTCCAAACTCTCGCGGTATGTGCGAGTTATCAATTTCCAGACAATCAACTGACCCAGATACAAAGGACAACAAAGATTCCAGACCACAATCAAGGAAAGAATGAATTGCAAACCAAGCATCAAAACCAGCAGATCGGGTGGAAAAGCCCACCCGCACATACCTAGGCGTGGATGCCTGAAGTACCTTGACTGAGTCCAAGTCGGCGTAGTAGAATCCCGTAAGACTATCGGACGCAGGGCGTCTAACCACTTTGACAGTCAAGCGAAACAAGTACTCCTGGAGTGATCTGGGAAAACATCAAACATCACACAATCAGTCTCAGGGTCAGCATCCTCGTAAGACTGTCGACGCAAAGGCTCTGCTGTACCTTTCCGATGTTAGTACCGGTCGGGAATGGAAGGGTTGCGATTGGGTACCCAGGTTGCAGCAAACTGCAGGGACAATCGCAACGTTTTCTCCAAACTCCCGCGGTATGTGCGAGTGATCTGTTTCCAAACGATCAACTGCCGCAGATGCAAAGGCAAGCAAAGATTTCAGAACATGATCCATGAATGACCGGGTCAGAAGTGGGGTGTCCACTCACTTTGGCATTCGGTTGCACGCAACCTCTGCCAAAGAGGGGCATTTGTAGACACCCCACCTTCGGCTACACTGTTGGTAGAGATAGTTGGTTGAACAGAGGACCATACCCCCAAATCCCAAGTCCAAACTCAGCCAAACTCACCCTTGTAAGCCCCATTCCATAGCCCAGTTCAAGCCTGAACCCAGTCAACCCAGTCCTAAACACCACCCTGAAAAACCCCCCATAAAAAAGGCCAGGCAAAAAAATCTCAAAAAAGTCAAACCCACTGAGTCAACCTGCTGAGTCAACTCGCTGAGTTAACCCGCTGAGTCAACCCGTCGAGTCAACCCGTCGAGTCAAAACACCGAGTCAACCCGTCGAGTCAACCCGTCGAGTCAAACCACCGAGTCGACCCGCTGAGTCAAATCACTGAGTCGACCAGCGAGTCCAACAGCAGCCCCGAGGGAGCGACCGTACTCGCTGGAAACCGAGGAGCGGCCGTACGGGCGGCCCATGGCAGGCCGCCCGAAAAAAATTACGAGAGTGCCCCTCTCTGCTGCTATAAATACCCCCCTCCCCTTCTCATTTCAACAGGCCATTCGAGTCCATTTCAGCCCGAGAGCTCTGAGTCCATCTCTCCACCCTTTAGCCCATTTTTCCACCAAGGAGAGCCCGAGTGAGGAGAGTCTAACCCTGGTCCAGCCCAGCCTGACCACTGGTCCAAGCCTCCCAAGCCATCCAAGTCTTGATCCAACCACTCGAAGCCAACCCTTGCGACACCTCCATCCATCCAGCTACTCTTTTTCCAGCATCATCTCATTTGCATCTAGCATAAGTGCAACATTTACTTTTCTTCCAACCCCCCTGCTTCACTACTAGCACCTTGATCTGTCAAGTACACATGCATATGTCTTTATATTAAGCACCTGTCAGTTCGAGCGTATGCTCTGGGCTTGCCCATTGTTGGAACCTGCCCATCAGAAACTCTTACTGTTCAGACCTGCATTCATGCTTCACCATAAAACACCTTGATCATTCAAGCACACTGCATACGTCTTACATTAAGCACCTGTCAGTTCGAGCGTACGCTCTGGGCTTGCCCGTTGTTGGAACCTGCCCATCAGAAACTCTTACTGTTCAGACCCGCATTCATGCATCATGTCATCCATGAGAATATACGAGGATTAAACTAGACTTTCAAATATTCGATCGATTCTGTGAAGTAGAGACTGTACTTCGGTACGGGCAGTGTGTGGGGTGCTTAACCTCTTCCCACCCTGTAACCGTGATCCCTTACCTTGAATCTCTGACCGCAGATCAACAGGAGTCATTTTAGAGGAAGGAATCTTCGGATTCCCTTCTCTAACGTTTCTACGGGGTCTAGCCGACTGTAGATTCGAAGTAACTGGCTAGTGGCGACTCTGGTCTTATATAAACTCATTTAAACATATCTAGGTCAATACGACAACCAAACGAAGCCCTCGAGAACGGGGCAAGCCAGTGGCACAAACGGCGATTTCGCACTCACGCACCTCTTCTTCTTCTTCTGACGAAAGGAAAGGGAGAACGACGTCGTGTGGGAGCGCGGGAAAATCGGCGAGGGTCCACAAGTACGATAAGAGAAAACTATAAATTTTAGGCAGAATTATTACTACATATGATCATATCATTCTTCTTCTTATTAGGAATATTTACCCAGAACCATTATTACTACATATGATCATATCATTCTTCTTCTTATTAGGAATATTTACCCAGAACCAAGTGGACACAAATAAGCAATCCTAGGGGTACGCAGCAGGATAATGTGCTCTGCGATCCGTCAGAAAATCCATGTACGCGTTGATGCACCGTGTAAAGAATTATTCATCAGTAAACATCGACAGTCAATGAAAGAGTTATCGACAATGAAACCTACATTGAACTGCGGCTTACCCCATCATCAACCCATACATTATCCCATATATAATGCAACCAATAATGGTCACCGGAATCGTAAGCGGCTTTGACAATACTGTATTCATCAGGCGATAGCTGTCTCGAAGGGTTCATAAATCCTGGTACGTCAGTGAAGCCGAATTCGAACTCGGTGCCAGGTTCCATGAATGGGCTGCGTTGGAACCTTGAAGGTTGTCGGTCACGAACGGGCTTCAATTATCATCTCCCGCTACCCCGCACGTGAAATGAGGAGGTGTCACAAATTTTGAATGACCCCCAGAATACACGGCAAGGGTAGTGCAAACCTCTACATCATCCACGTTATGATAACCGTATGCCTCCGGAGTACGCTGAATTGTATGAGGCTCTACTTCCTCTCCATCCCGTTCATCGGCGGCGCGTTTTCCCTGAAGACACACGATATATACTTGGTTAGTATCTAAATCGCATTGTAAATTACCAGTGCTGCACAATTAGAATTGAAAATACCTTCACCGCCTCCAATTCGGCCTCAAGACGAGAAACTTTTTCACCTAATTTCTGATTTTCCTCCTTCACTTCGGCCACTTCGTTCTCATATTTACTTACCTTATTCAATAATATCTTATACAATTTATTCCATCTAGACTTTTCATCTGATTTTACGGACCTCTTTGTGCTCACTCCCCCCTCTACATTTGTAATCATTACTGTCTTATTTGGCCCTATAGATTGAATCTCAATAGCTTCTTGTCGTCTATCCATGTTCTTCTTTGACCTCTTCTCACTTATTAACGTCGTGTTTCGAAGAAGTCTTTGAACTTCTATAACAGCGTCGCGTTCCTCCTCATCTACTGTGGGAATGAGGGGCCCGGTGCTCACAAACTACACGATGAACATGAATGCAATTATTAAAACATAAAAGTAATGTTAAAACGACAAAATCCACCGTCACACTACATTCCATGCATATTACCGATTCTTTTTCAAAGGTTTTAGAAACGCTCGCAGACCACGCTATCATGTTCATTTTCCAGTTGAGAAATCGCGGAATATGGATAACAGTCCTTCTCAAAGCCCAGCGATGTGAGCCGGTTAGAGGTGGGAAGGACTCGTATGCCCAAACCTGTCGAGTCAAGAATACAAAAGGAAATGAATAATATAAGGTAATATATCGTGTATTTGGAATGTACAAATTCATAGAATACAATACTAAAGTTACCTGAAGGGCAAATGTGTTTCCACAAAAAACGTACGTATCTGGATAGTGGGCCTTTATTGCCGTGTTGGCATAGTACTTCAAGATTTCGTAGCCAACTCGACCCCAAGGATAGTTATTAAAATCATCGATACTATTTGCTAAACTAATATATTCCTCCACACATTTATTCTTTCCAGGCAATCTAACGATTAAATTCTCCACGTATAATAGTAAGGCAAATTTCACGACATGCGAATGTCTTTTCGACCCAACAAGACTTTCAAAAGTTTCCATTAAGTCTTTCTTTGTAATATGTTCGTAATTCTGAAAGTACCGGTCTCGTAACTCGTTCTTCTCTTCTTTTGGCTTGTACGGTGCCCACTTCAATCCCATAATTAATGTGTATTCCATCTCACCAAAACGGATGATGGAATCATGGATGTTGAACCGTAGGTCACCGAGATGTCTCTGCATCAACGCATGGATGATTGGTCCATAAAATATGAATTCTCTTTCGTTAAAGTCTAGTAAATATCCAAAGCAAGTCGATCGGAATAAATCTCTACAATTTTTACACCCATCAAATGCAGCCTTCAATGGAGTTAAAAATTCAACTGAACATTTTGCTACCACCTTCTTAGCAAAATGATCTGGGCAAGGACCCGGCTTCCTCTCATTCATGCCACCTGTGGATATGTGTTGAAACAATTAGTACAATGAATAATGTATAATAAGTTGAAATACATGAATTAACCATAAACATATAATAAATACACATTCGAGGGTAATTGGTGCATAGAGGTGGGAAACGATCCGAGCCGGGCGGTGTTAGCCCTACTTTGCTTTGGCTTGTTTTTATGCCACCCCGGTTTGTGGATTGGCTTGGTTTGTGTATGTGTATTATATGTATTATGTATTATGTATTATTCATGTTATCCATGTAAGAGACTGTTCGAAACAAAAGTTCAGGAGCATAATTTTACAACTGCATGGGAACATCAAGTGGCCTTGTATATGTATTATGTATTATGTATTATTCATGTCATCATGTATATGTATTATCCATGCCATCTATCTTTACATATCATTTTAGGACATGATCTTGAAATCATAAACAAAGCTCAAGTGGATCACACCACAGGAAACAACGTACTTACGATCTACGAGCAGAATTAAGACAAATCAAACCAAGCTGAATTGAACTGAGGTGGATTGAACCGAGCTTCCAGCCATATGGACCCGGTATTACCCTAGTTTGAGCTTGCTTTTTTTTTTTTTTTTAAGGAGCTTGACTATGAGGCTTGGTTTAGTTTTCGAGCTGGCTTGGTTTGTGCCCACCTCTATTGGCGCCATTGAAATGTTTATTTTAGAATCCAACCAAAGGTTATCGGGGCCCTTCAAATGGTGCACCTTGATGGATGTAACACATACTGCTTAGGGAGAATCCACAATGCAAGCCGAATTCCACGGTGCTCATTGGGAATCCACTATGCCTGGGGGACTCCACATTGCTCAGTGGGAATCCACAATGCCTAAGGATTCCACAGTGCTTAGTGGGAATCCACACTGCCCGGGGGATTCAACAGTGGTCACTGAGAATCCACAGTGCTCAATGGGATTCCACAGTGCCTAGGGGATTCCACGGTGATTAGTACGAATCCAGAGTTATCAGGGGGATTCCATAGTGCCAGGGGGATTCCACAGTGATCAGTACGAATCCAGAGTTATCAGGGGGATTCCATAGTGCCAGGGGGATTCCACAGTGCTCAATACGAATCCACAATGCCAGGGGGATTCCACAATGCTCAGTGGGAATCCACAGTGCTCAGGGGGGTTCCACAGTACCTGGGGGATTCCACGGTGATCAGTGGGAATCCACAGAACTCATGGGGATTCCACACTGCTCTGTGGGAATCCACAGTGCTCAGGGGGATTCCACAGTGCTCAGGGGGATTACACAGTACCTGAGGGTTTCAAGACTGCTCACTGGGAATCCACAGTGCTTTGGGGATTCCACACTGCTCAGTGGGAATCCATAGTGCTCAGGGGGATTCCACAGTGATCAGTAGGAATCCACAGTTACAAAGGGAATTCCACAGTGCTCGAGGGATCTAAGGAAGATTTCGAATAATACACAGGAGAAATAATTAAAATAATACACATTATTACCTCTACACGCCATATCAGTCGCAGTAAGAGAAGATTTGAGGTGTCGGTGTGGGTCCCACGGAAGAAGGAGCAACGGCCGGAGGTCATTTTCTTAGAAGCAAAAGGTGGTGGTCCCCTACGTCGTGCCTGGTGGTGGTCCCTTGCGATGACGACGGTGAAGCTTTCTTATTTCTGAGCAAATGGCTACGAGCCAACGGCCCCACCATTTACAAACCAAAAACCGTTCGTATGTGGGGCCCATTGGATGGTGGCAGAAGAAATCCAATCCGTTCGTATAAGAAGGATTTTAAACTACTATATCATCAGAAAATATGAAGATAAAATTTAGTATGGGTGGACCACACCATTAGAAAAGAATTTAGAAAGAAGGAGAAACGTCAAGACTTTTGTTGACCACACATCACCTAAAAATGAATGCAAAAACACTTCCCGTGATTTTTGAAATTAATCCTCTCATATGAGCAGATCAGATTGACCATCCGATGGCCAAAATCGTTGATTTTGTGGGCCCCACAATCCCCTTGAGAAAAATCCCTGTGCGAAAAGCAATTCCGTACGTCACTAGCTGGTCAGAGGGGCAAAACCGACCACAAACTTTCCAATTTCTCGTGAAAATGCAACTTTGGAAAGTTTGTATGAAAAATTGAAGTTTTAGTTAAAATGGCCACACCTCGGGGATAATATAGTAAAAATCCCGGACCCACCATGACGTATGTAACTGTCCATCCATTTTCTCATATATCATTTTATGGGGTTGATTCCAAAAATGAGTCTGTTATATATCTAAGGTAGACCAGACCATAGGAAACAATAGTGATTAAATGTCCACCATTAAAAACCTCCTAGAGCTCACTGAAATGTTTATTTGACATCCAACCTGTTGATTAGGTCATACAGACCTGGATGAAAGAAAAAACAAATATAAGTTAGATCCAAAACTTTTGTGGCCCCCAAAAATTTTTTGATGGTGGACATTCAATGAACACTATTTTCTGTCATGTTGTCCAGTTGATAGTTGGATCTACCTCATTTTTTGAGATTGTTCCATAAAATGATCTGAAAAATGGATGAACGGCGTGGATGAACTATATACATCATGGTGGGGCCCACAGAGTACAGACCACACACTCACACATCCACCCACACCACACGGGCACTCAATCCCCAATCTCAGTGTTGAAACAGACGCTGTCTACCGCTGATCATGCCTCCTATAGTTTTATTAAAAGTAAAATAAGAAGATACAAATAAGAGGAAAAGATTAACCTTCCCCGAGAGAAAGACCGAAGCTAAAAAGTAACTGACGCAGACGAGAAGTAAAGCTGACTAGCACATAACATGTAAGCTGCAAAGCTGACTAGCACATAACATGTAAGCTGCAAAGCTGACTAGCACATAACATGTAAGCTGCGATTGACACATCTTATTTAATTCTCAAGCTAGAGGGCCCCTTTTATCCCTTGAAATCACACGCTTCACTTGAACCAGGAGCTGCCATTACTCCTCTACTTTCAAATCCTGTGTAGAGAACAAAAATATATTTGGACTCAAAAAAAAGAAAACGTACAGTAAACTCCTGACTCATATTTTTATAATGTATCAATACATATGGTATACATCTATGAGATTCAGACTATTCATCTGTTAACCACAATCATCGATGATCCTGGCTATTCAGTGAAAAGATTTATGAGGATTTCCTAGAAGAAAGTCCTATCTGGCCAATATTCATTCGGCAGGACTTCTCTAACTTACCCAGCGATTTTCGGGCTTACATATGACCATCCATGGGAGGGCCTAACAGATGAACAGATTGAATTTGCAGCACTCAATTCTTTTCCTTCTGTTTGGCGCTTGCATACTCACGCAAGCACACAAGCCAACATGGAACACCTGCACGAGATCTGAGCTTTCCATCAGGTGCAGAGCACTGTCTACATCTTGTAGCCTGAAAATCAGGCCATTCCAAAATGCACAGAGTAGATGAATGGGTAGAGAAAATTGTGTTTCAGCCGTTGTTATGTTATGTACATAACATACATACTTGCCCATTTGAGTTCTAGGACCAAAGATCCGAACAGTGGTGGCCCACCTGATGGAAGGTCGGATTACACATGCATGTTCCATACTGGCATGGGTACATTACACACCTGTGCACACGCTTAGCAAACCTTTTACATCTGTGCACACGCTTAGCAATGGTTAAAACACACCCAAGCTCTTTGGATAACACCATGTTATGTTATGTGTGTTATATCCACACTCCATCAGGTGGGCCTTCACGTGTTCACAGTACAAGCCCAATAACCAGTCTGATTCAAATGTCACCATACCAGGTAAAATAATGTAAAAGCACTCCCAGCTGAGTTTTGGATCAGGCTTATTTTTGGAGTGTATGTTCATCCTGGTGAGTCACACCTGATGAAGAATGTACAAAATCAAAGAAACTCATAGGCCAGGTTGGCATGTATGGCCCCATCAATTTTTTGGGCTGGGCTTGGCTTGGTCATTTTAGCCCAACCCATCCGGGTGCAGCCTGAATGTCTACATGTGTTCTACTCCATGCAAAAGCCATTTTAATCATTGGTTAGGCTGCCCATCCATCTTATGTAAAGAACATGATTTTCATTCACTGTGGAGATAGGATTTGATCAATTTTCAGGCAGGGGAGGGTACGGACCAGGCCTTAGTGTGGCTGTCCTATTTCCATCGCTAAAAGAAATCGGTAAGGTTTTAACAAAGATGCTACTTAAAATTTGTTTCTCCATAGACAGGTAGGAAATTCATGGAAATGTGATGATCATTAACCATTTCAAGGAACAATTGAAATAGAAACCAATTTTAGACATTGTGATGATCGAAAGTCTTTATAACTCATGACTACGCATTTAGACATTCCACGTCTAGATGAAATTATCTAACCTAAACAAGTAGAAGAAAATTCAAGCAACATTACCATAAAAGAGTAAACGAAAGAAAGAATAATGCATACCTGGAGCTACATATCTGTAAGTGCCTGCTAGTGTGGACCAATTTGATGAATCTGGCTTTATGAGTCTAGCAGTGCCGAAGTCCGAGACATGGGCCTCAAATTCCAAATCCAGCAAAATGTTCTTTCTTGATAAGTCCCGATGAATTATAGGAGGGGAGCAATCGTGGTGCATGTATGATAAAGCATGAGCTACTCCCATGATAACCTTCATCCTCTTCACCCAATCCAATTCAACAGCTCCTTCCTTACTGCTGCTGAGGATACTAGCTAAGCTTCCCCTTTCCATGTACTCGTACACTAGAATGGAGCACTGAGCATGAGAACAAAATCCATAGAACTTCACAATGTTGCGATGTCGAATTTCTGTTAGTGCCTGTATCTCATTTCTAAAGCTTCTTTGATTAGCTTGCTTGCCACTTTCCAACTCGTGAAGCTTTTTCACGGCGATTATGCTGGGGTTAGGAGCCCCGCAGCAGAAGCAATCAAAGCAGGCAAGGAACACACCACAATGGCAATTAACAAGCAAATCATCACACACAAGAAGGCAAATCGATTTTTACGTGGAAAAACCCCTCAAGGGTAAAAAACCACGACACAAAGCGACATCAATCTACTATGAATCAGAAGTTACAAGAGATTACAGAAGAAAATACCCTGGATCACAGCCCACAAGAGAAATCCCAAGCTACCTGAAGCTAATTCTCACATGAGGAGGACAAACGCATCCCTTTTCCTCAACCCAGAGCTAGCTCTTTCTCTCACCCTAGAACCCTCTCAATCCCTTGGCCCATTGGCGGCAACCCTAATCTCGGATTACGTCTCCTTCAATAGAAGAAAATCGGAATTAGAAGCTCCTTGCGCAAAACCGCGCAAGAAACCATGTCCAAAAAGGAAACTGCCCGACCGGTCGGCCGACCGGTCAAACCCCCCCACTGGCCGGTCGGCCGGCCGGTCGGATGGCCCAGAAAAGCTCCAGATACATGTTGTTATGGCTCCATCGTGACCGACCGGCCGGCCGGCCAGTTGGTGGTCTTCATGCGTGAAGAGTAGAGGCGTCCAATCCCAACAGATTATCCAACCTGTTGGCAGATCTGCTTTATAAACTCTCCCGTACCCTCCCATCCCAACACAATATTTTTCATCGAAATTCTTCGATGCCCTGATGATGTCTTCATACGCAACCTTTCCATCGAAATCGCATATTGCAAATAGATTCCCATTGCACACTTCTACGTCCCCTTTCTCTGCATTTCTTGTTCTCCTAAGATAAATGGAGCAAATGATGGCAAATACAAATAGAAGAAATAATGCGGCCATGATGGGAACAATGACAATGATCACAAGCTTGTGGTCTTTTTTTATGCCAACAGGTTTCATCGAAGAGGAATTACATGGTAGCATGCTTTTACTTCACCGCACAGACCTTTGTTTTCAACATATGCGTCTAATGGAGCCAGATGAAAGGCTTTGCCATCAGGCAGAGGGCCCTCCAAATCATTGTAGGAAAAGTCGATGGAAGATAAGCTGATCAACTCTTTGAAAGATGAGGGGATGGAAGCTGAGAGCGAATTGTGGGAGAGATTTAGTTTTTCCAACGTGTGTAGTTTCCCAAGTTGTTGGCTTATCTCTCCCGAAAGGAAGTTACTGCTGAGATCCAATGAAATCTGTAGGCCTATTAGATTGCCAATCTGAAACGGAAGGCTTCCATTCAAATAATTCTCACTCATGCTCAAATACCGCAATTTGGAGCAGTCCCTCAGCTGTTGAGGTATCGTCCCACTCAGCTTGTTCTTTGATAGGTCAAGAATCTCCAAATTGGACAGTTTTCCAATTTCAACTGGTACCCAACCAGACAGTTGGTTATTTTGTGAACTCAAGTTGTGAAGCATGGACAAACTTCCCAACCTATGAATCTTTCCTTGTAGGTTGTTTGAAGACAGGTCGAGTACCCCTAGCTGACTTAGCTGCCCAATCTGAGGTGGAATTCTACCAGTGATATTGTTGTCAGTGATTTTTAGCAGCGTCAGGTTTCGACATCCTCCCCAATTTGGTGACAGCCCACCATGCAATCTATTATAACTCAAATCGATGTAGTATAAATTAGGATATACTCCGAAAACTTGGGATATATTTCCTGTGAGCTGATTATGCTCAAGCCGGACTCTTCTTAAGGTTTTGCAGTTTCTCAGGCTTTCAGGGATGGGACCAGTGAAATGGTTGATAGCCACTGCGAAGTTTGCAAGTGATCCACCTTGGCATACTTGAGGTAGGTGACCAGAGAAGTTGTTAGCAGCCAAAGAAAGGGTCTCCAAATGTGTCAGATTTGAGATTTCTGGAGGTACTGAACCAGATAACTGATTATAAAATAGAGAGAGTTCAGTTAGGCTTCTCAAATTTCCAAGAGATGGAGGGATTAGACCATTGAGGTTGTTTGAGAACAATCTTAGATCAGCCAAGCGGTTGAGATTTCCTATCAGTGGAGGAATTGAGCCATGGAAGTGATTATGGAAGAGCATCAAGCTGTAGAGTGTTGTCACGTTTACTAAATTAGAAGGAACGGAACCTGTTAGAAGGTTTGCACACACTTGAAACCAAGACAGCTTTTTAAGGTTGGCTATTTCACTTGGGATGGTGCCAGAAATTTAATTTTGGCAGAGGAATAGGAAGTTGGTTCACGCCTAGCATTTGATGACCAAAAGGTGGGCCCACCCGTATGAAGTTGGTTCACGCCTAGCATCAAACGACATCTTTTTCGTTAGGAATACAATATCTAATAGAGCATTTGCTCGCTCTTGATGGGCCCACCTTCATTTGGTGGGCCCAATAAGTAGATAGAGGATGCCACAAAAATCTCCACCATCAAATTAAATGATCTCCACCGTCCTATTAGGCACACATTAAACATCAAAAATCGGTTGTTATTGTTTATGTGGGGTACTGGTCGTGGCCCATCAAATGATAAGACCCACCATGTGAACGACTCATGTTACCTGAAAGTCAGACCCACCAGCACATGTAGTGCAGCGTTCTGCCGACGTATCACATGTGAAGGTGCGTTTGGATGCACCATCCAATTCATTTGATTAGAACTATTAGCCTTTAAAAGCAAAATATAAAAATTGGAATTAGCCAAATTGCAATTTCTTTCCTTATAAAAGTAAAATAAAATTGGAAATGGCCAAATACCGCCGGAGATTTGTTACTAGGGGGGTGTCAGTGCAAATTGCAACTATATTTAGGCCCGGATTTTGAATTGGTGGGGCCGAGCTTATCTAGTTGGGCCTACTAAAACATTGATTTTGCTTTGACAAGGCGTGGCCCACTGCCAGCCCATGTCATGTTACATTAAGATTTGAAAGAAATGAAATGGCAACTTGAAAGTTCTTTAATTCCTTCTAGGGCTGTCAATGGGCCGGGCTGGCCGTGGGCTTTCGGGCTTGGGCTAGAAATGAGGCCCTCGGGCCGGGTTCGGGCTTAAACCTAGAACCCATTTATTAAACGAGCTGGGCTTTGACTTAGGTATCTAAAAGCCCGAAGCCCAACCCGACCTGACAACACTTTCACTACTCTTGGAAAATTTCTTAAAATTTTAATAAAAAAATTCCCCCCCCCCCCCCCCCCAAAAATTTTCATCTTTCCCTCCTTCACTAGCCAAACCCAACGAATAACAAGCCAAAGTTGAAAATCACATCTAATCTATCCTACAAAACTACAGCAACAAAAGAGTTCTCTCTCTCTCTCTCTCTCTCTCTCTCTCTGGTATGAGGAATATGTGGACATCTCTCCCTAGCTCTCTAGCGCACCACCCACCATCTCCATATGCACATGTGACATGCTAGCCCAGCGGAGAAGATGAAGAAGAAGAACCATTGGGAATGAGAATCCACATTTTATGGGAGGCATGCAAATTAGATTGCATAACTCTGGTCTATGGGTCCCACCATTATGTATGTATTTTATCCGCTCTGTTCATCCATTTTTTATCGTTGACATAGGGCATTATCCACAAAACTGAGCTAATCCAAACGTCAAGTGGACCACACCACCAAAAAACAGTGGTGATTGAACGCCCACCATTAAAAACTTCTTAGGGCCCACTGTAATGTTTATTTTCCATCTAACCTGTTGATTAGGTCACACATATCTAGATGAAAGGAAAACACAAATATCAGCTTGAACCAAAACTTTTGTGGCCCTTAAGAAAATTTTAATGGTGGACATTCAATCAGCACCATTTCCTGTGGTGTGATCCACTTGATATTTGGATCTGCCTAATTTTTGGGTTCATGCCTAAAATGAGTTGGAAAAATGGATGGACGGCGTGGATAAAACAAATACATCATGGTGGGGTGCGCATAGTATTGTGGCCACATACTATCGTCCAACAGCAAAGTCGCGCTGGATGCAATCATATCATTTTGTCTGCATTGCAACTAACATACTTAGAATGTGTCGCAGCACTAGGACTTATATTTTGTGATAGTCTAATGATCCGAACCATTTATGTCCTGCTTGGTAGTCTATAATAGTAATAATAATAAAAATTATGCTAAATGGATGATTATAGAAACCTCAATGTGCAAATGAATGTGGAACATTAAAAGAAATACTTTCAATGGATCTCAATCCTCGGTAAATATTAAAGGTCAGGAGTGCTTTTGAAGTACGATTATTAGCATATAGCCGATTGAAGCTTGTAGGGTCAAGAAGGACGGTTCAAATTATCAAATCATATCTCCATGTGGCCGAAACTAGTACTATATGTTGGCCATCTTGTGCCACAATGCAAGTTAAACAAAAGTAGGTCTTTAGATGGGCGCCAATGCCAAAGCCGTTCCAGAAACTTTATGCGACTGTGATGGGAAGTTAGGCGGGGCCATTGTGATGTTTGCTGGAAATCACCCTGTACATTTATTTTGCTGGATTATGTTATGACATGGGCTAAAAATTATCCAAATCTAAAATCAAGTTGGTAGTATGACAGGAAAACAAGGGTAGGTAAATGCTCGCCGTTGAAACCTCCCTAGGGTTCATTGTGATGTTTATATGCCATCCGAACCATTTGTAAGGTCATTCCTGTTGGGATGAACTGAAAACACAAAAATAGCCTAATCCAAAACTTATGTGGCCCATAAATGTTTTCAATAGTGGACGTTCAACCCTCAATCATACTGGCCGCTTGAGTTTTGGATTTGCGTCATTTTTTGGCCCATGCGCTAACATGATCCGGCAAAATAGATGGACGAGGCAGATTTTTCACAAATATCACAGTGGTTCCCACGTAGCTTTCTGTAGCAAGAAGTGGTGCGTTTGTTTTTTACTTTTTGGCAGGAAGCCATGAAAAAATCTTGGGTAGAGAGCTGTGTACAGGTCATCTCGGGCTGGGGCTCGGGTTGGGCTTGGGCCAGGCTCTACACTAAGAAATCAGGCCGGGCTTGGGCTGGACTTCTTTAGCCTGTCATGAGCTTGGGCCGGGTTTGGATTTTGATTGGATAAGGCGGGCTGGGCTTGGACAAGGCTTGGCCTGGCCCTAACTTGGCCCATTGACACCCCTAATTGCTTCTATAAATGCTAAGCTTTCCATGTTACACCATTTATCCTGCCAACATGCCGCACATTTATGACAACTGAATCAGGCTGAAGGCGGGCCCCATCATATAATTACTTGCCACAAAAATCAGGTTGGTACCCTCATCAAGTGGGTCACACCTTTACATTGGATCATATCATTGTAATCTGATCTAAGGTAAAGTTGCGACCTACCTAATGAGGCGATTCACATGAGTTTTGCACTTAGGGGCCCGGGCAGCCCGACCCAGTTGAGCCATGGCTTGGGCCCTAAGTTGGTTTGAAGGCAAGACCAAGGCTTAAAATCTAGGCCCAGTGGGTCACACAAGCTGAGACGTTGGGCTGGGCTATGGCCAATGGGCAATAATAAATAGCTAAGCCCTGTCCAAAAATTAAGTGGGCCAAAAAATGCAAAAGGAATGAATGTTTTAGGACATGCTTGGATTTTTGAAAATGACCATAAAGGTAGTAAATGCACAAATTTCAAAGGAAGTCTCTTGATTGGATATGCAATATCTCACTGATATTTCATTCCTCGGGAATCACACCATAATGAAAGATTGTTTCCACCACTTTTTGCTTGAATCTGGATGGCATGGATGTGAGGTACATACATTGAGGAGGGCCCTAGAATTAGGGAGCTACCCACATGGGTGCATCCGAAATCCACCAAAGCTTGGTTTGTCCCGCCCTCAATACCATTGATATGGGAAGTTGGGATTACGTATCTAATAACCCGATTTATTATTGTAATTGGAATTTGCTTCAACTAAACCACAACTACTTGAAATGAACTGTATTATGATCTTTTTTGTAGAAATCCAGTTGAATACCCTAAAAGATATAATTATTAAAGAAATACCAACCATTATAGGGGATTCCATGAATCCAAACAGCCCTTAAAGACATATATGAAATATTAACCGTTTGGAATTGCCATACTTGAGTAGTTTAAAGTTGAGTTGGACCTGGGTCCAAGGTGTGCCAAAACGGTTACGTATCGGTCGTATCGGCTGATATGTAACGGAAACGGTGTCAGCCGTTACGCGATACGGGGTCAAAAACGAGGACCCCCAAAATTTTGACCCATAACGGCCGTTACTCCCCAAAACGGCCGTTACACACCCCGTAACGGTCAGAAAACGGCTAGTTTTTTTTCTTCTGTAAATCTGATTTTTTTTTTTATTTTTTCACACTTTTCTTCTCCCATTTCTTTTCTAATCTATTCTTTTGCTAAAAATGACCACAATTAGTCTATTTTGGAGAATTAAAACGACCAATTTCTACGATTTGGATGAATTGAAACTCCGTGGGCCATTTTTCAAAGAAATCCGAAAATAGGTATTTATACATTTTTCTTCCTCTAATCATTTTTTTCCACCTTGATATGATGTTCTAGCCATTGTAAAATGTTAAAATGTGTATTTCAAGATTATGCAACTGATTTTTATATATTTTTTATATTTGTTTTAATTTCTGACTATTTTCGGATTAATATTAAAAATTAGTAAAAATCATATTTTTTTTTCTGGTTTAATGGTTGGATTATATGTGTTACTTATATTAGGACACAATCATGTGCATTTTACAGATTATGCGCATGATTTGCTATTTTTTTGTATTTTTTTAATTTCAGATTAATTTTAAAAATTAGGGAAAATCATTTTTTTTTAAAAACAATTCTGGTTTAAAGGTTGGATAATATGTGTCACTTATAATAGAATATAATCATGTGCATTTTACAGATTATGCACATGGTTTGTTATTTTTTTGGTATTTTTTTAATTTCGGAATAATTTTAAAAATTACGGAAAATCATTTTTTTCAAAAAAAAATTCTGGTTTAAAGGTTGGATAACATGTTTTACTTATAATAGAACATAATCATGTGCATTATACAGATTATGCACATGGTTTTCTATTTTTTTTTTTTGTATTTTTTTAATTTCGAATTAATTTCGGAATAATTTTAAAAATTATGGAAAATCATTTTTTTCAAAAAAAAATTTTGGTTTAAAGGTTGGATAATATATGTTACTTATAATAGAATATAATCATGTGCATTTTACAAATTATGCACATGGTTTGCTATTTCTTTGGTATTTTTTTAATTTCGGAATAATTTTAAAAATTAGGGAAAATCATTTTTTTCAAAAAAAAAATCTGGTTTAAAGGTTGGATAACATGTGTTACTTATAATAGAACATAATCATGTGTATTTTACAGATTATGCACATGGTTTGTTATTTTTTTTGTATTTTTTTAATTTCGGAATAATTTTAAAAATTAGAGAAAATCATTTTTTTAAAAAACATGGAAAATCATATTTACAAATTAATGACTAATGTATGTTTATATTTTTATTTTTTCGACAGGTTTTGCTGTTTTGGAGCTTCGTAGTTGTACTTTGTAGGCTTGTAGCCCATAGGGTTTAGTATTTGAATTTAGTAGTTAGTACTTGATTTCATTAGCTGTATTTAATGTTTACAATTATATTTATAAGTTTTAAATCTAAGTAATTCACTCTTAGACTCAGTATCTAAGTGACATAAGCCACCTCTAATAATAGTACATGTGAAAATTGAAATATTTTGATGTTACATTTATTCTAATATACATATTATTGGTATTAGACAGTTAGAAATTTAAATTTATAAGTTTTGCAGTTAATTCCAGGTTATCAGCTTAATAAATTTATCGAACAACTCAATACAGCTTTTTCACCAAAGAGTAGACCACTTCACCAACATAAACATGTTTAAAATTATAAATGAATGCATATTTGGGATGTTTGGAATTTTCTGGATTTAATCAATATTTTTTTAAAATTTTTTAGCAAAAAAAAAAAAAATTGGACCGTTACGGGGGCCGTATCGGCCGATACGGCGCGTATCCGTATCGAAAATGGTGGGCACCATTACGCCCACCAATACCGCTACAGGACACCTTGCCTAGGCCATGATACTTATTAGATTAGACTATTGCAAACCTTTGATCAGTTAAATCATGGGATGGCCCAGCCTTGTAGGGTGGGCTAGGGGCAACATCGGTCGGACCAATTGTTGCTCTATTTCCGCCCGTGATCTTGGCTATGGTTCCTACCTTTCACCGGCTCAAATCTCCCGCATATGAACGTGAGAAGGAAAATGTTGCATGTTGGGACCGGGAATGATCACATGATCCACACAAAAAGTGCAGAGAGAGAGAGAGAGAGAGAGAGAGAACCATAGTGAAGATCTGAAGATCCACATTGCAATTACTATGGGGACACCCACCATACCGATAGTCCTGTAGTAGAGACATAGTGGTGTTCATGTGCAATCTAATCCATTCATCTAACATGTATCACCATGATAAAGGGACACAGAAATCTCAAGCCATTGAAAAATTCATGTGGGCCACACCATGTTAATATATAGAGGAATTTACACTGTTCCCAATGTTGTGCATCGCCTGAGTTTTGATCAGCCTGATTTTTGGAATCAAAGCAAAGAACAGGGTGACACATCTGATGGACGGGGTGGATCTCACACCTGATTCAACAGCATAGACCTTCCGTGACATTGATGGTGGGAACGCACCCCGACTAGGATCATCAAATCCATCTAACTTCAGGGATGTGTATCATCAAGATCAACCGTTTAGACGGGACGGTCCGGATTGGATTGATCTACATGTATGCCACATGTTCATGTGTACTGAATTTCTCTCCCTTCTCTGGTGGGACCTCCGGGTAAGGTAGGGAGCGGATTGACTGTGATCCCCAGGGGCAGATATTCTTGTGCCCAGGGCTGTGTGGGGCCTACAGAGATGTCTGTGACAAATCCACTTCGTCCATCTGTTTTGATAGTCAGGCAGATCAAAATTTGTGTGGGCCATACCACACGAAACAGTGGGGATTGAACACCTGAGGGTGGCAGAAGTTTTGTATCAGGATGATATTTTTGCCTTACAATTTATCTAAGTGGTAATAACCTTATGAACAGTTTGGATGGCACGTAAACATCATGTTCAGCTCCAGGAAGGTTTCAACAGTGAACGTTTCCTTTTCCACTATTTTGTTGGTGTAGCCCACCTGAGTTTTAGATCTACCTGATTTTTAGATCCCTGTCTTTTTGTGGTAAAGATATTTTGGTGCTTTAACCTGAATTGAACATGAAAAGTAGGATACACTCTTAAGAATTGGTGTCTAAACACCTTAATCTACCGTTTCACTTTGAAAATAGGGCTAAATACAGTTAGGATAGTTATTTTGGCACCCTAACGTAGAGTTTTAAGCTGAAAAGAAGCCCATTACATTAATTATAGACTTCTATGTGCCCGTTTCAGTACTTTTTTTTAGTCATGCATCGTACTTGCCCTGCTAGCTGGGCAACGCACCCACACAGTTAGTCACACGATGTACCCACCCACCGGTATGGTTAGTGCTCCTTTCAATACTTTTAACAATTAAAAAAAAGAGCTCTATACACCTTAAGAATAAGCATCAATGTGCCATTACTTGAAGTTCAAATTTGAAAACAGGGCTAAAGGCGCTTTTAGGATGGGCATTTTGGTCCCTTTTCCATTTGAGCTTACACATGTCAACTTTGAAGAATTTGTTGGGTCTGAATGCTTGTGTTTGGGTTATGATATACATATTACAATAGGTCTCAATATCTGGCTAGTTTACAGTTGAGTTACCTCGAACAATTATGTGGTTGGATATTTTTTATATTTTTATTTTTTACGTGTTGTTAATTGGTTTTGCTTAATTTATATTTCTTTCGCTTCATTTATATTCTTTCTCATTTGTACAAATGTTGTTAATAATTGGTTGGATGATTAGTGCACTTGCGAATGTGAATAGAAATAAACAACTTATATACACATGATGTTAGCCTAAATTTGAGTCGTCCATGTGATGCAGCACCCCAAAAACACCCCATGGCCCAACTATTACCATAATCCAAAACTTTGGTGGGCCATGGTAAAAGGAAACAATTTCCTCTCTCTCTCTCTCTCTCTCTCTCTCTCTCTCTCTTTGTTACAGCCCACTAGAGTTTTCAATCAAGTTGAAAGTTGGGCACGGGGTTTTTTGGGGTGTTGCATCACGTGGACAGTTTACACGGTAAGGTGCGCATGATCCTCGGCGAGGCTGAGGTCTCACCTAATCCGCTCTGGTGGTGCAGAACATTCCAAGACGAGAAGAAAACCAAAAGTTTTGACACGTGGAATTTTTGTGGGCCCCATCATGACGTATGTATCAGATCCACATCGTCCATCCATTTTTCCATACCATTTTAGAGAATGAGATAGAAAACGAGGCACATCCAAGGCTCAAGTGGGCCACACAACAGAAACAGTGGGAATTGGACGCCTATTGTTGAAAACTTCTTGCGGCAACAAAAGGCTATGATCAAGCTAATATTTGTGTTTCCCCTTTATCCAGGTCTGTGTGACCTTATGAAGATGTTAGATGGAAAATAAACCTCACAGTGGACCCTAGGAAGGTTTCAACGGTAGTCATTTAATCCCCGGTGGTTTTTGTGGTGTGGTCCACTTGAGCTTTGGATGTTCCTCATTTTTTGGGCTCATGCTTTAGAATGATCTTTAAAAATTGATGGACGGTGTGGATCTAAAATATAAATCATTGTGGGGGCCAGAGAAGTTCCACATGTTAAAAGTCATGTTATGCAGCACGAAATCTATATGGGAGAGAGAAATCCAGAGTATCTTGTTAGTTGGAGTGATCAGCGATGACATGGACCAATGAGAAGCGATGACACTGAATTTTCCTGTGCCTTCAACATCAGCACTCTTTTTTCTTACACACCCCACCCCCCAAACACTCACACATCCACCCAGACCACATGGGCACTAGATCCCCAATCTCAATGTTGAAACAGAGTTTGTGTGTCACTGAGGATGCCAGCTATAGTTTTATTAAAAGTAAAATAAGAAGAGACAAATAAGAGGAAACGAAGAACCTCCCCGGAGGGAAATACCACAACTAAAAAGGAACGGACCCAGACAAGAAAATAAAGCTAACTATCACATAACATGTAAGCTGCAATTGACCTATCTTATTTAATTCTAAAGCTAGAGGGCTTTGAAATCACATGCTTCACTTGAACCAGGAGCTGCCATTCCTCCTCAAATATCGAATCCTGTGCAGAGAAAAAAAGATATATTTGGACTTAAAAAGAGAACGTGCAGTAAACTTCTGAGTCATAGTTTTATAATGTAGTGTAATTTTTATCGAATTTCTGGTTCTAGACGTTTGATATCCAAGCCATTTATCAAGCACTTAATATCAGTACATATGGTACATACATCTATGAGATTCAGACCATTCATCTGTTGACCACAATCATGGATGCTTTGTACCCCAAAATTTTATGAGGATTTCTTATAAGTCCGTCCTATCTGGTCAATTTTCATCAGGCAGGACTTCTCCAACTTACCCATGCGATTTTCTGGCTCATGACCATCCATGGGACTGGGAGGGCCTAACAGATGAACAGATTGAATTTGCAGCACTCAATTCTTTTCCTTTTGTTTGGCGCTTGCATACTCATGCAAGCACACATGCTAACGAGATCTGAGCTTTCCATCAGGTGCATAGCACTGTCTACAAATTGTGGCCTGAAAATCAGGCCATTCCACAATGCACAGAGTAGATGAATGGGTAAAGAAAATTGAGTTCTAGGACCAAAGATCCGAACAGTGATGGCCCACCTGATGGAAGGTCGGATTCCACATGTACGTTCCATACTGGCATGGGTATATTACACACCCGTGCACACGCTTAGCAAACCTTTTATGTCCGTGCATCTAACAGTTGACCCAAGGTGATGGTGTGGTAAGCATCAAGAAGAGGTGCCTTGCTAGTGGATAGCTCCTGAGACACGTCCCACATGGATGGCCGAGATTGAGGGTTGGCATGTAAGCATGCAAGTGCCAGCATGGCTGAAGAAACCACATCCTTCATTTCTTCAACTGTTGGAGGTGGGAGGCGTTGGTCCAATACATCCATCAGCAGTATATTTTGGCCACCAGACGTTGGCAACGATAAGATGAGATCCCCAGGATGCCTTCCCATTATCACTTCCCCAGGATGCCTTCCCATTATCACTTCAAGAGCTACAACACCAAAGCTATATACGTCGCATTTCTCAGTCACTTTCATTGTGTAAGCAAGCTCTGCAACAACATAAAATAAGATCATGTTTCATAACCGACATCCATCGGCACTTAATGCTTTGGCTACTTACTGCTTGGACCTGAGTCTTGTGAGACACCTATTGTGCAAAATGGTTAAAACACCCAAGCTCTTAGGAGCACACCACGTTATGTGTGTTACATCCACTCTCCGTCAGGTGGGCCTTCACGTGTTCACAGTACAAGCCCAATAACCAACCTGATTCAAATGTAAAAGCACTTCCAACAGGGTTTTGGATCAGGCTTATTTTTGGAGTGTATGTTCATCCTGGTGAGGCACACCTGATGAAGGGGTTGGATGAAATATACACACGTTGCGGGGGCTATCTGGCACATATATCGACTATCTGAGATTTCCATCATGTGAGCCATGCAATGTCAATGGCCAGGACCTTTTTTTTTTTTTTGAGAGAAAATTTCATTTCATTTCACCCAGGCATAAGAGTGTACAGGGCTCGGATGTTCCGACAAAAGATTGAAACGTCCTCGCCTATCATATACCTAAGAACATCACAAATCCAATCGAAGACTACCCAAACCCACTCTATCCAAGAACAAATGCCCTCTAATAAGAAGGGGCAAATCTCTCACATTATCGAAAACCCACTGGGCTTGGGACTCATTCCCCCATTTGGCGAGCCCATTAGCTACAAAATTCACCTCCCTTGGCCTATGAGTGATCTTGATGTGATCTTTAGGCTGGGGCTTCTAAATGGTAGGACCCACCTGATGGGCGGCCAGGATTTAGCAGCATGTTTTCTTCTAGAGGGGTTGGGATCTATGCACGAGTAAATTAAATTAGTTAAAACCATGTAGATATATTTGTGGCTGTGTACAACTGTGCTTATGAGAGTGGTTTTGTGGGTTGCTCGTATGGGAGAAAGTTTGATTTGAATAGGTGAGAAACGTCCATATAACTCTTCTTTCCTTTTTTATTCTCTGTTTCTCCTATTTTCGCTGGTTGCTGTGGTCTTCTTTCCCAGTTTTCTGAATGTCCAAAAACAAAGAAGCTCATAGGCCACATCGATTTTTTTGGGCTGGGCTTGGCTTTGGTCATTTTAGTCCAACCCATCCCTGTCACGATTTTCATTTTTCTTAATGTGCGGCCTAACTATTTTTTTTGGGTTTGGGCCTAGTGTGGCTGTCCTGTTTCTACACCTAAATGAAATGGAAAAAGTTCTGAAGTTCTAAATAAGATTCCACTTAAAATTTGTTTCTCCATAGACAAGTAGGGAATTCATGGAAATGTTGTGATCATTAAGCATTTCAAGGAACAATTGAAATAGAAGCCACTATTAAAAATTGTGATGATCGTAAGTCTTTATAACTTATGACTATGCATTTAGACATTCCATGTTAGACGAAATTATCTAACTTAAACAAGTAGAAAAAAATTCAAGCAACATTACCATAAAATAACGAACAAAAGAAAGAAAACTACATACCTGGAGCTATATATCCACAAGTGCCTGCTAGTGTAGACCAATTCGATGAATCTGGCTTTATGAGTCTAGCAGTGCCAAAGTCTGAGACATGGGCCTCAAATTCCAAATCCAACAAAATGTTGTTGCTCGATATGTCCCGATGAATTATAGGAGGGGTGCGATCATTGTGCATGTATGATAAAGCATGAGCTACTCCCCTGATAACCTTCATCCTCTTCACCCAATCCAATTCTACAACTCCTTCGTTACTGCTGCTGAGGATGCTAGCTAAGCTTCCCCTTTCTATGTACTCGTACACTAGAAAGGAGCACCGAGCATGCAAACAAAACCCATAGAGCTTCACGATGTTGCGATGTCGAATTTCTGTTAGTGCTTGTATCTCATTTCTAAAGCTTCTTTGATCAGCTTGCTCGCCATCTTCCAACTCGTGAAGCTTTTTCACCGCGACTATCTGACCTGTCGTCAGATCTGCTTTATAAACTCTCCCATACCCTCCCACCCCAACACAATATTTTCATCGAAATTCTCCGTTGCCCTGATGATGTCTTCATACGCAACCTTTCCATCAAAATCGCATATTGCAAATAGATTCCCATTGCTCACTTCTACGTCCCCTTTCTCTGCATTTCTTGTTCTCCTATGATAAATGGAGCAAATGATGGCAAATACAAATAGAAGAAATAACGCGGCCATGATGGGAACAATGACAATGATCACAAGCTTGTGGTCTTTCTTTCTGCCAGCAGGTTTCATGGAAGAGGAATTACATGGTAGCATGCCTTTTACTTCACCGCACAGACCTTTGTTTTCAACAAATGCGTCTAATGGAGCCAGACGAAAGCATTTGCCATCAGGCAGAGGGCCCTCCAAATCATTGTATGAAAAATCAATGGAAGATAAACTGATCAAATCTTTGAAAGATGATGGGATGGAGCCTAAGAGCGAATTGTGGGAGAGATTTAGCTTTTCCAACATGTGTAGTTTCCCAAGTTGTTGGCTTATCTCTCCCGAAAGGAAGTTACTGCTGAGATCCAATGAAATCTGTAGGCCTATTAGATTGCCAATCTGAAACGGAATGCTTCCATTCAAATAATTCTCACTCACGCTCAAATACCGCAATTTGGAGCAGTCCCCCAGCTGTTGAGGTATCGGCCCACTCAGCTTGTTCTTTGATAGGTCAAGAATCTCCAAATTGGACAGTTTTCCAATTTCACTGGTTACCCAACCAGATAATTGGTTATTTTGTAAACTCAACTTGTAAAGCATGGACAAACTTCCCAAGCTATTAGGAATCTTTCCTTGTAGGTTGTTCGCAGATAGGTCAAGTTCCCGTAGCTGACTTAGCTGCCCAATCTGGGGCGGAATTCTACCAGTGATATTGTTGTCTGAGATTTTTAGCAGCGTCAGGTTTCGACATCCTCCCCAATTTGGTGACAGCTCACCATGCAATCTATTGTAACTCAAATCGATGTAGGATAAATTAGGATATACTCCGAAAACTTGGGATATATTTCCTGTGAGCTGATTATGCTCGAGCCGGACTCTTCTTAAGGTTGTGCAGTTTCTCAGGCTTTCAGGGATGGGACCAGTGAAATGGTTGCTTCCCGCAGTGAAGTTTGCAAGTGATCCACCTTGGCATACTTGAGGTAGGTGGCCAGAGAAATTATTGCTACCGAAAGAGAGTAACACCAATTGTGTTAGATTTGATATTTCTGGAGGTACTGAACCAGATAACTGATTATAAAATAGAGAGAGTTCAGTTAGGCTTCTCAAATTTCCAAGAGATGGAGGGATTGGACCAGTGAGCTGATTATTAGATAAGGAGAGTGTAGTTAGGCTGGTCAAATTTTTCAGAGATGGAGGGATTGGACCAGTGAGCTGATTTTTAGATAGGAAGAGTTTAGTTAGGTTTCGCAAATTTCCTAGAGATGGAGGGATTGGACCAGTGAGCTGATTTTCATATAAGGAGAGTAGAGTGAGGCTTCTCAAATTTCCAAGAGAGGGAGGGATTGGACCAGTGAGCTGATTTTCATGTAAGGAGAGTAGAGTGAGGCTTCTCAAATTTCCAAGAGAGGGAGGGATTGGACCAGTGAGCTGATTTTTATGTAAGTAGAGTAGAGTGAGGCTTGTCAAATTTCCAAGAGATGGAGGGATTGGACCAGTGAGCTGATTTTCAAATAAGGAGAGTAGAGTGAGGCTTGTCAAATTTCCAACAGATGGAGGGATTGGACCAGTGAGCTGATTTTCATTCAAGGAGAGTAGAGTGAGGCTTGTCAACTTTCCAAGAGATGGAGGGATTGGACCAGTGAGGATGTTTGAGGACAATCGTAGATCAGCCAATTGGTAGAGATTTCCTATCTGTGGAGGAATTGAGCCATGGAAGTGATTTTCGAAGAGCAACAAGCTGTAGAGTGTTGTCACGTTTACTAAATTGGAAGGAATGGAACCTGTTAGAAGGTTAGCACACACTTGAAACCAACCCAGATTTTTAAGGTTGGCTATTTCACTTGGGATGGTGCCAGATATTTCATTTCCGCAGAGGAATAGGAAGCGAATGTTGGTCAAGTTTCCTAGAGTGGCAGGAAGGGAACCATTTAACAGGTTACTAGACACGTCAAGCTGATACAGAAATTTGAGATTTCCTAATCGTTGAGGAATTGAACCAGATATCAGATTATCAAACATGAATAAGTTAGATAGGTTGGTCAAGTTTCCTAAAGAGGATGGGATAGAACCTGTTATATGGTTACGTGACAAGTTCATCAACGTCAGCTTTTTCAACTCCCCTATCTCTTGAGGAATTGAACCAGAAAGCTGATTCGAAGAAAGGTCAAGGGTGACCAGTTCAGAAAGAGTGCCAATTTGAGCTGGGATGGTTCCAAAGAGTGCATTGTTGATGAGATCGACATGGGCCAGGTCGGGGAAGGAGGAGAAGCTCAAGTTATCAAGCTTACCTTTCAAACCCGCATCTTGTAGGCTTATTTCTGCTACTCTTCCGGCGCTGTTGCATGAGATTCCGGTCCAGTTGCATGGAGAGCTATCTTGGGTGGTAGAAGCATTAGCGTTAGGGTGTAACGACCATGAACTGAGTGCCTGTCTTTGCAATAGACTGGCTTTCTACCTGAGTAGAGCTTCCACTTCAGCTTGGGATTCCAAGGAAGCAGCAGCATTAATGTTAGAAGAAAGGGAAATTGCCCATCCAAGCAGCAAAACAAGGGACAGAAATTTCGCTATGGCCATGGTAGCTGTGTATGCGGTAGTGCGAGCTATCAATGGCCTGTTAGATGGCATTATATAGAGAGAAAAAAAAAATGGAAAGAAAAAAAAGAACTGATTATTTTTCCCAATAAATGCTCTCAGAGAACAACCGAGTAGTATTTAGTTGCATTGGGGCACCTGGACTGTCCAATCCATCGATCTAGACCGTTCATTACGTCCAGAGCACGTTTCACGGGCAGCCATGCAAGCATCACTCCAATAATCAGACAAATGTTGTCCATTCAATTCTTGATATATACAGTCAAGATCATTTACACAAAAATAGGCCCACCCAATAACGTGTTTCCTATTTTTCTCATTGACTCTTGACTTCGTTCTTCGTAGCAGCGAATGAGAGTTGGTTAATTGCAGCTCACTACTGTGTGTGTGTGTATACACACACACACATTGTTAAATTCAGATTGTACATCGGGCGGCAAGCATCGATGATACCCGTCCTTACCATCTGAATTCTAAAGTAAACTAGTGACAACTGACAAATACAAATTCCAAAAGGAAAAATCAGAGGCAAGTATCCCGTTGTCATGTGTAGTTATTTACACTCTACTCCATCGACCACTAGATCAACGATTCAGATGAGAATAGGGCTCAGATTGCCTTCAACTGAGTTGAAGGAGAATCTTGCAATCCTGATGTGGCCTAATGAAAAAGTAACGCCTGTGGCCCGGTGGGAGAAAATTTTTGCCACACCCATGAGTTAGATACGCTAGCTACACAGGGTGTAGCAATGACCCCAGCACGATGTATGTATTGTATCCACACCATCCATCCATTTGGAAATATCATTTTATGGTATGAAACCAAAAATGAAACAGATCAGAATCTCAATTGGCCCTCAAGAAGTTTTGAATGGTTTGCGTTAAATTCCCACTATTTTCTGTTATAGGTCCAATTAAGAATTGGATCTGCCTGATTTTTGGTGTCATGACATAAAATGATATCGCCAAATGGATGGACGGCGTGGATACAACAAATACATCATGATGGGTCATTGCTACACCCGGTGTAGCTAGCGTAGCTAACTCGTGGGTGTAGCAAATTTATTCTCAGCCGGTGGATGCCTATCCAGTACCTCAAACATTGTGGGACTACTGAGATATGTTTGTGATATATCCGCTCCGTCCATCCGTTTCAACAGTTTATTTTAGGAGATAAGCCCAAACATGAGATTACGAACAAACGGTCTAGATCCATCGATCTAGACCGTTCATTAGGTCCAGAGCACGTTTCACGGGCAGCCATGCAAGCATCACTCCAATAATCAGACAAATGTTGTCCATTCAATTCTTGATATATACAGTCAAGATCATTTACACAAAAATAGGCCCACCCAATAACGTGTTTCCTATTTTTCTCATTGACTCTTGACTTCGTTCTTCGTAGCAGCGAATGAGAGTTGGTTAATTGCAGCTCACTACTGTGTCTATATATATATATATATATATATATATATATATATATATATATATATATATATATATATATATATATAGTTAAATTCAGATTGCCCATCGGACGGCAAGCATCGACGATACCCGTCCTTACCATCTGAATTCTAAAGTAAACTAGTGACAACTGACAAATACA